>CM023534.1:15808801-15886301 GCA_013350335.1 Chimonanthus salicifolius | reverse complement strand
ATTGGTTTCGGTAAGGATGACATTAGTTGTGAAACTGGGGTTTTCTGATTGAACATGGATAACTGGTATAGAGGATGATTCGGGTTTGTCATGAGTCATGGTACGAGAGGTATATAAGAATTCAGGCTGCGATGATATAGAACGGATAATAATTCCAGCTCTAATACCAAGTGAAAGAATACAGAGTTTGTGAGGAGAAGACTCCAATGTATTTTCTCTATTACTGGCTGGGCATAAATAGCCACTGTAAAAGCTTTAGATCCTATAGTTTAGGACTGATTAACTAACTATAAGGAAACTGTAGCTATCAAGATACAATCACATATTTACAGGGACTCTAGTAATTCTAGTCTATCTGTACAGCTAGCAGTAGAGAAAAATTAGGGGCTTAAATGTTGGAGAACCAACTTGGAGATAATTACTCCTGATTGTCAAAACTAAAGACTGTTAGATCTTATTTTGAGTTTTCATGTTCTGGTACCAAGTGAAAGTGAGCTGAATGGTCAGTGGCAATGTGACATGTATCCCTAAAAGGTCCTAAAAGGGGGTGAATAGGACAATCAAACCTAATTTCGCAGAAGCCTAAAACTAATTGGTCCTTCTTTATCTAAATTGGTTAAACCAAATCTACAAATTAACAACCTATCCAACTTATCTGACAAAGAACACAAGACCAATTTAATCTTATTTATCTCTAGGTTGATTATATGCGGAAGCACACTATATCAGAGTATACCATAGCCAATATCAATATCACGATATAAGAATAAATCAATTAGATTGCATAGATAATATAGATATACAAGAAATCAATCCACACACACGCAATCAAGATATAGCATTTAGTCAACAAGGATATTGATATTAACTTGATTACTGACAAATCCAGAATATCATGCACTTATCAATATTCAAGATATCAAACTTCAAGCACGTATATGGATATCAAGATGAATATCTAAATAAGGCACTTGTCAGTTGATCAACTATGCATGCACAATATATTCAATATGTTCAAGTCAGGTAGCAAGCATGCATAAAGTGATCAGGCATAAAAATAATCAAGCACACCACAAGCAAGATCACCACAACACAGGATTTATAGTGGTTCGGTCCCCTGACCTATATCCACTTTGCAGACTCTCCTGAACTCGGGATATCTGACTAACTCACTAATCAATTCACTCGGACCACCTGGGTCTACAGACTTGACACAAACAAGTCCTCATAAAAGGCTCACCAGCGCCCAATGACTTACCAAGAGTCATAACCACAAGACTCACCAAGAGTCTCAACTTGACTCACCGAGAGTCACACCACAACACAATACAAAGTACTCACCGACTTTGTTGATGTAGATACGCCAATCACAGCCCGTTCAGTGGTCCACATCACACTTCCTTATTGCAGATGATATCCCGATCAATGCCACACAACCAAGGATTTCGAGGAAAGGTCTAGATCTAGAACTCTCACTAGTATCCCTAGATCTCACTCACTAAAATACCAATCACACAAAAGCCCGAGCCTCAAATGCTCATTAACGATCTATGAAGATCATAAAGAAACAAAAAAGATCGATAAAAACAATGTATTTCTTCTCTTTTTCTTTTATTTTCCTCGACATTTACATGAAAGGCCTCCCTCGGTTTATATGGATTGGACATACAAAATTGCTATGAAAATTACAATGGAGAAATCCCTTGAAAATAGGAGACATGTTGTCAGGATGGTAATCTCTTGCCTCTATTGCCGTGTGTGATCCGTCTCTTATGACTAACGTGTGTGAGTTGTCTCCTCATTCTGAGTTGTAGACAGTAAGTTAATAGATCATAGTGATGGATCAATAGACTATCGAATGATCTATCGATTAAAGGTGCTTATAGTCTCTCACAACTTTTTCTGTATGCTCAGCAGTATTTTCAAAATGCTCAACATAATTCTTGAGGTTAAAAAGATACTGCACATAAAATGACGATGGGTATAAGCCTTTATTTTCACTAAAAATAAAGTTTAAAAAAAAAAAATTCAAGAACAGAATTCAGAAGTGAAGACCTTTCTCTTGAGTTTTTTTCCTCTTTCCTCACTTCTCTATTTTCTTGCTCGAAAGTGTTGCAGGCTTTTTTTCTAGCCTGCTTTCCTTCTTTCTTAATGCATCCTTGCTCCTAATCACTGCTTTTGACTCGATTTTTGCCAACCAAAAATCAGACTTGTTGCCGTCAATGAAGACTAGAAAAATCTTGATTCTTTGCTATTGAGCTCGCCTTGATCTCCCCTTTCTCTCGCTCGGCCTCTTCGCACGTCGTTCTTGTATTCTTTTCGTTCTCGGTCCGGCAACAATTGGTTTCCAATTTTTGAGGCTTTGAGCCTTTGTTTCAAACATAGTATTGGGTCAAGTTAATTGGGCTTTTGGAGGCCCAACTGGTCTCCAAGTGGGCCCTGGTCCAACACAGATGCAAGTGGTATTGTTCCTCATGTAACTGGGTCCAATGGGCTGTGTTTCGGCCCACGTTTCCCTGCGTCAATCCTAAAGTAAATTTGGAGAGAAATTTCGTCAATCTTGTCTAGTCAGGTCCGCTCATCTTCGTTTGGATTTACATCGATGTCCGCATCCACTATCACAATGAATTCTCAGGCTCAACTTAAAAACTTGAAAAACCTATTACGGTTTACAACAATAATTATAGGAAGGATGAATGAAATTTGAAAATCTCTCACAGTTTTAATAGAATTTTATCCACAATTATAAGTTTTTTGAAAAATATAAATTGACACTAAATTAAAGGTAGAATTTAAATAAACAACAAATAAGATTCAAATAATCTAAAGATAAAACATTAGAAACAAATCACCAAAAATTGCAATGCATATGGGCGTCCCTTGCCCTCTTATTTATAATATCTTCTTACAAAATAAGATGAAGAAAAAATCCACATTTAGATGGCAGACCAAGCATGCTAAATTCTAAGAGTTTGGCTACTTTTGGCACGCCGTTAAAGAGATGCCAAGTGTCCCATTACATCAAATGCCATGAGAAAAATCCACTTAACTAGATTAAGATAAATCAGATACCCACATGGGTGTAGCTCACTTCATCCCATGAGATACTTACATAAGTGTAGTTCAACTGGCTGCCTTCCGTCTTACGAAGTGGGAGGTTGTGAGTTCTAACCCCCATGGCCTAATTTTAATGTGTCCTAGGGACAGTGGATTCACGCTTGAGGGTTTTAATAGGACAGTGTCTGAGTTTCCCACGTGTAAATCCAAAAGATAAAAAGATAATCATGACTTGGTCGTCCATGCAATCTTGCTTCAGTGGGATTTCTTGTAGAGAAATGTAGATAAATCTATCTCTACAGTGGCATCATCTTGCTTGCAATTAAAAGAAAATTCTAACTAACTGTACAATCTCATCAGTTTAACTAATTTGTATGATGTGGTCATACAAGAGGACTTTTTGAAGTCCTTTCTTTATGAAAATTATGGACCAAACTCGTACACCTATGTTTTGAACTTCTTATTTACCACATTTGGGATAAAAAAAAATTACATAGAATTTTATTGCCCATTCAAAACTCCTTTTTACACTATTATCTATTAGTCAAAATTAATCCAAACTCAAATATAAGAATGAGCTTGTTGTAATTTACACTCTTCTTTTGCAGAAGTTACAGCTAAATAGCTGCAAACTTCATTAGCATGGGGCCATTAGGGTTTTATGTTAGTGTTGCAGAGGGTTTAATACTGAGTCAGACCTGGATTGGGGACCATGTCATTTTTGGGCTACTGATCGACGAGTGTTGGTACGAGAGAGGTGAGACATTCAACCCTGATGTAACCCTACACTCCCCAACCCAAATTCACCTTTTGAACCAAACCCAATTAAATGGAGCCCCTATCAACCCACCACACAATTGGGGACCCTTGACCCAATGATGTTAAAGTTCTCAAAATTTTGAATTTTTTTATGACTATAAAAGATGCTCTAGCTTTTGAAAAAATTATATTTTCAATCAATGGACTCTAATCACCAACCCAAATTCACCTTTTGAACCAAACCCAATTAAATAGAGCCACTATCAATCCACCACACAATGAGGGACCCTTGACTCAATAATGTATTAATACCTTGGCAAAAGTTCAAAATTTTTAATTTTTTTATTATAATACCCTTTGCTTTTGAAAACATTAAAAAGGTATTTGTATTTTCAATCAATGCACTCTAGTCCTCAACCCAAATTCACATTTTGAACCAAACCCAATTAAATGGAGCCCCTATCAATCCACCACACAATGGGGGACCGTTGACTCAATGATGTATTAATACTTTCACAAAAATTCTCAAAATTTTGAATTTGTTTATGACTATAAGAGATACTCTTTGCTTTTGAAAACACTAAAAAAGTATTTATATTTTCAATCCATGCACTCTAGTCCCCAACCCAAATTCACCTTTTGAACCAAACCCAATTAAATGGAGCCCCTATCAACCCACCACGTAATTGGAGACTGATGCGGACATCTGTAGACGTAAACAAAATTATATTTTTTATTGAGAAGGTTGTATGAGCAATTCAAAAATTACGGGCTCTGAGTCAGTGCATTGGAGCCATCTATGGGCCAAAGCCCAATTGAGATCAAGTGGGCTCAAACTGAGGCTCAACAACACCACACATGCATGCACCACACTTGGATGGGACGAATTGCATGCTTTGATTTCGGTGTGGGCTAAAACTAATGGCCTTCAACAGCAGCATCGAATTTACTGTGATAGGATTAGTTGGTTTTAATTAGTAGTTGCTTTATTTTTAATTACCAAGATTGTGTAATTCCTAAGTTAGAAAGGAGGGTCGGCTCCAACGTAGGGATATTGGAGTTTTAGTTTTCTATATAAGCCTTCAAGCACCGAGTTGCAGCCGAGTAGCATTGATTGTTACTCAGTTCTCATTAAGTTGAGGTATCTTGAAGATCGAGTGAGCTCTCCTCTTTAAGAACTAGGTAATTCTTAATTCATCTAAGTTCTGGGTTATTTGAATTGATTCTTTGTATTAATTAAACCCGTGAATTCAGCGTGATTGTTGATGATTTAATTAATCCAAGTCACGACCTCACAGATATTGAAAACCCAATAGCACGCTGAATCCAACGCGTGTGGTGTTGTTTTCTTAAACAGCGTTTATGAATTGTTAAAGAATTAAAAATCAGTTTTTTTTTTGTAAAAAAAAAAAAAAAAAACCTTGTTTGGAGCCGAAAGTATAATCCCAGCTTTTCATATGAATTAAAGTATTAAGAAACCCAATTTTTAATATGGTTGGAAACTTTGATAAATCTTGTTTCATTCGGATAGGTTAAATCAATTTCATTATTTGGACTGATTTTTATTCAAAACTTTACCCAGTTGGAAACCTGTTAATGCCTTAATGGATTGATTTGAGCCTCAAACGAAAGTACGAAACACAGTTTGGTACAGTCGATGTGTGACGAAATTAAGGACTTACAACCTATTGGGGACTTATTTTATTTGGAAAATCAAAATCCCTTTTTTTAAACATAATTGTGGACTGATTTAAAATTAATATCGGTGGTTTTTTCTTTAAAAAAAAAGGGAAAAAATAATAAAAATTTGAAAAACAGCAATATTGGCCGATATTTGAAATATCGGCCGAGATATCGGCCTGGGCCCACAGGCTATATCGAATTTGAAAAAAAAAATGAAATAAATTGAGAGCAGATATTTCACAGATGGCAAATTACTTGAAAACACAGGATATTGTGTTGATATTTGACAAGAGCAATAGTGAGAAAGGCAGTATTCTCGAGTATTATATGCATTTCGACAAAAGAAAATCAACAACAGACTATATTTTCACACTTGCAGGTGGTCCAATACTACAATCGACAGTCGATCTGTGAAAATTCTCTTTCTGATTTTGAAAGTTCTTAAATTGTAAGATGGAAAGGATGAACACATTGTAATTCTTTCTCTTTTCTGATTAGTAAAGTCGCCCGTGGGCGTAGCATCAAACACTGAATCACGTTAAATTTGTCTCGCCTTGCGGTATATTTTGTGACAATTTTATTTATTTCTTTATTACATTACTACACCATCACAACAGGAAAATACTCTCTTTTCTCTCTTTTCAAAACTCCTAATCCACTACTCCAAAAGTTGCAATTGATGTGGGTTTTTTGCAATCAACCAAGCAGGCATATCTCATGATATGCTTCATAGTTTACCAATTTGAGAGCTGCCTCTCTCTCTCTCTCTCTCTCTCTCTCTCTCTCTCTCTCTCTCTCACATCGTGTGAATTGAATGTGCCACGTTAGCTACTGAACCAAGCCATGGCTTTTATTTCTTTTCCCGTTTGTTCCAAATTACCAAGATTAAAAATGTCATTAAGAGACAAAGTTGCAAACTACAAAAACTAAACATGCCTCAATATCCAACATCTTACTAAAAATTGAGAATCAAAAGGAACGAGGAAGCTCAGAACTGGAATTGCATCTCCGGTTTGTAATCAAGTGCATCAAGATGAGTAGCCATGGCCTTGTTCATCGGTGGTGGGCCACACCTCAAAATCTGCGCAGCACGATATAAAAAAAAAATAGTTTTATATTTTTTTAAATACTTTCTCATAACAATCACACTGGTGGCATGACCACATAAAAAAGAAAAAAAAAAGAACCTTTTGTTGTTATGATCTTTGAGAAAAAAATTACAAATACGTGGAAGAGTGGTAGATGATGTGTAGCCATTAATTTAATCACTCATGTCACTTATGACTAAAAAAGAGAACAAAATTTTTCAGCTAATATTTTTTGTCATATCGACTATCAAGTATATTCATAGTCCAGGTTCAGGCCAAGCTATGATCTCTAGTAACTTGAGTCCCGTTTATATATAGCCACTCGAATCCACTTGTAACTTATCATGTCTACTTTCAATCTGAACAATTCTTCTTTCAATTTTTTTCAAAATAATCTTTTAAATGGAAAAATTTATCAAATGAAATAGAATGGTTAAATGAGTCAAAAAGTCCAATGTGTTTTAATAGGCTTCTTGCAAAAGTTTGATCCTGCCACTTTTATAAAGGGGTTTAAGAATTAAGTCCAAGCCCAGCTGCTCGACGGGTTGGTATATGTGTTCAAACTCGTTTATTTAGGAGGAGTTCGGACGAACTTTGGGTCAGGTTCAGGTTGAGGAACCACCATATTGACTATGTCAACTGAAATTCGGCAATGAGCGAAATGACATAAATTTCAGAAATATGACTGAAACTTTTAAAATAAGATCAATTTTTTTGAAATTTAACCATAATCTCCACCAATATAGTTTTTTTTTCCCTCAAAATTGACAGTTATTTCTGATATTTACTTTTCGGCCTCTATCCAAACCAAAAGATTTTAGCCTGAATTTTGGATTTTGGCTAAAATTTGTCACAGAGCTTATAACAAAAGTGTGTTTAAGGTTGAAATAAAATTTATTTTAGGTAATACTATTACATTATTGAATGCTCATCATTATTGGAGATGTGCAAGAACCTAATTTCATGTTTTCGTCTTGTTAACAAAGACTTTGAATGGGCCATTGAATCTAATTAGTTGTCTCTAATAAAAAAAAATGGAGTATACTGAGATACTCATGTGAAACACATAATTATGAAATATATTAGAATAATTTAGAGAATCTTAATAGTTAAAGGGCTGTCGGCAAAGGTAGAAAAAACATAAATGGTAAGACCCATCTTAGATAGAAGTAAATGTGTAAAATGTACTAATTCAAAAGAACTTTTAATATATAGATTTAATAAGTAAGGGAGAATTTATAATAAGGGTTTTGAATGAGACTTATTTTATATTTTTTATTATCATAATAATTGAGTTAATTATGACAGAGTAAAATATTTATTTAATAATTAATTTTAAATTGAAAAGTTGAAAATTTATATTATTTTATAAATTTTACTATTACAATGTGATAGCTCTTATAATAAATAATTTTTTTATCATGATATCATCTGCGTAACTCACTAAAATAATCATATATTTCGAGTCTAGCATCTATCAAACATGGTCGGTGAAGTCGCTGTGACTCAAACACATGCCACACGTGTAGGGAATTTAAAAATAAATTTTAGATGTAAATGAAATTGAAGCACGTGTGCTGACGTTAGAAAACAGAATTAGATTATACGCCATTAGACATAAATGCGTACGATGGTGACAGCTAGTGTCACATGAATACTTTATTTGGTCACTGTACTATCACAATTCCCACCGATCGTTTGTGTACGTGGCAACTCCTACGGTCCAGATCTAATTTACGTTCCCGACCCATCAAACTTCATAGATTTTAAAGTTTCCTACATAAATAGATGTCTTCAATTTGTATTTCTTGAGATATTATGCAAGAAAACTTTATTAAAAAATGTCAATCTCTTCCAAATTCAATTTATGTACCAAATGACTTATCTATTCAAAACTCGAATTCAATATTGAGTGCTCAATTAATTATCTTCTGCCTCAAAAAATAAAAAGTTGTTAATTAAAGTTCCAACAGCGTAAACCGGTGGCATCATGTATGAGTGTGGGGTGCCCTCACTTCCAAAAACCTCTATGAGTGTAGCACAACTAGTTACCTCTTACCTCAAGAAGCAGGAGATTGCAGGTTCGAGCCCTCATGGCTAACCTTAGTGTGCTCTAAGGATAATTGGCTCACCCGTAGAATTTACGTTGGTTATCCCGCGGTTTTCCACATATAAATTCAAATAATGAGAGACATGAATAATATTTTAAGAGTATCTGGATTAAAAAATTTTAAATAAGAAACTTTAAAAATAAGATAACTTCTATTTATTTTTTAAATATTGTATTTTCAATTTAAAGTGAAAAATATTAAGATTTAATGTTTGCGAACTTCATTTTCTCTAGAAGAATGTAATACAAATCGAAGAAGTTAGACTTTTATGGAAAACATCTCCTTTCTTTACTGACTAAGAGATTAATCTATTAAGATTTGCTTGTAAGAGAGCTCCAAAATGAAAATGGATAAATCAAATTGATGATTTAATTTTATTTACCTTTAATATATTTAATCAATATACTTTTTTATTTGAATTCACTTAATAAAAGAATTTAAGTTTTACAAAATTTGACTTACGCTTTGACTCAAACTACATTTGACTCGATAATTTGTTAATCATTTTGGCAACTTGATCTGAGCTTTATTTAAAAGAATCAAGTTTTATAAAAACATCTCAGCTCGTTTAATAAACAAACTCACTTAACTAAACTCGTGCAATTAAAAGTTCTATAAATTGAGAGTAATGTACAAAAAGTGATTGTATATACTTAGGCTTGACAATACTAAACTAGTTGTCTATGTAGTTTAGCTCCACTTGATTAAGTAGAATGGAATTGGATCACAATGGTAAGAAAAGCGCTTTGAATTATGATTCTACTAACATAATAGAAAAAAAAAATGTCATTCATAAATTTTAAAGATGGTGATTGATTAAACAAAATAGGGTATACATTAAAATTTGAAGTAAAATTCATTGACTTTCTTGATTAAAAACTAAATCAAAATAAATCTATTAAATTAGAAAGTTGGAATCACCAATCTCATGCAGTGACTTGCAATGAAAAAAAAATGATCAATACATGTAAAGCCATCATTAATTCATACATATTTGAAAAGTTAGCACTCGCTTTAATCTGATGGATGATTTGATTTCTCACGTGTCTCTCTTTATCTCTATTTTTATTATCTTATTATATTTTCTTTCTTTTCTAATTAGTGAAGATACTATTTTTTTACTTGTACATGTTATTTAATATATGCATATGATTTATTTTATATTATTGTAATATTTTAATTACGTATTTCTATATTTTTATGAGAATCAAATTTTTAAGTGAGTGTGCAAGATACGTGCATGTATGATTAAGAGGACTCTTATCCACATAATCATTGCGGTGGGACATGCACGTCGGAGACTGCTTAGAGAAAAAAAAAAAATTTGTACAAGCACGTGTGAACAAGGCACTTTTATAAGATTGTGTGGTAGCTATTTGACCACGTTGCGCTACAAGAGTGTGCCACGTGGATGTTAAAGCCTTGACAGAAACATATCCTGGGAGAGAGGACCATTGCATGTGACAACGCATCACTTCCCCGTTTTGTCCTTTTCTCTAATTTTTGTATAAGGGACCCACGGTTTAATGAGGTTGAAATTTCCTCGTTCCAGCCTCCCGAAATTAGTGATTTTTTTTTTTCAATAAACGGCTGTAGATTTGTTTTTTTTTTTAACTGTTAAGGTGGTCTAATTGTAAATGTAAAAAGTAGTTTTATACTTTCATTAAAAATAAATACATGTTTTCAATCTCTATATTAAGAATTATGAATTTTATAAAATATTTTTTTATTTGAATTTACATGTGGGATGCTGTAGAAAATTTTGCGTAAAATCTCCACAGGTGAGCTCACTACCCCTAAAGCATACAAAGGTTAGGTCATAAGACCTCGAACTCGCAAGCTCTCACTTCTTGAGACGGAAGTCAATCACTTGAACTACATACATAAATACCAGTAAAACTAAATTTTACATATGCTTAATCAATTATAGCCAATGGACACTTATCAAACTTAAAATTTAATCACATAACATGAAAAAAAATATTTGTTCATACTTTCAAGTTGAATTACTTTTATCCAAATTTAACTCAACCCAATTGCACTAAAACTGATAGGTCAAGATATGCTTAACCCATTTTTAATTACATATGCTTAATTAAATAAAGCCAATGGACCACATGAACTTTATCAAACTTAAATTTCAATCACATAATGTGAAAAAAATATTTGTTCATACCTTTTTTCTAAAGTCACAAAGGATAGATAAAAGTTTCATAATATATATATACTTATTTTACATCCAAGTCCTTTATTCAACTCAATTTGAATTTTTTAACTTAGCTTAGAAGATTCAACTCCTAAATCTAGACAAAATCTAAGTTTAATCACTTTTATCCGAATTTAATTCGACGAATTGACAAGTCAAGATATTCATTGAACATAATAAAGAAAGATAAGATCTCAACCTAAAATTTGTCGAGTGAACACCCACATTAGGGCCTAGCAATTCTCTGTACAGCAAGTTTATGAAAAATAATTTACATAAATTTATTTTTTAAATACAAATATGGATATTATTGTAAATATTAAATACGTCTAAAAGTCAAGAATGGATATGTAAAGTTATGAGGCGTCTTATCTGAAAGATTAAGTTATAAAGATTTTGACTACATTATTATATAAATTTAATATGTTTATGCGTTCTTTGTAATTTTTATAAAATATTCTAAATCGAAACAAAGACTTAAAAAACTATTTTTGTATTAATTTTATCAGTTAATATAAGTATTTAATAGTGTCAATAACCCTAGTCATCTTTGCATATAAACACGCACTAGCTCATGACAATGCTTTGTATAGAAAAGGAAAGGATCAAAAGAGAAGAAAGGAAAGGAAGGTTGAGCAGAGATGGGAAGGCCTCCTTGCTGTGATAAGGTTGGTGTGAAGAAAAGTCCCTGGACACCAGAAGAAGATATCATCTTGGTCTCTTACATTCAGGAACATGGTCCGGGAAATTGGAGATCAGTGCCAACAAACACAGGTATACTGGACAAATGGCAAACAGGAACATAATTTTTTTTTTCTTTTTTTTTCTAGTGGATTCAAATGAACCCCTTAGATTCCATCTGGGTTTTCTTCATGAAGTTTAATTTGCTGAATTTCAATCAACCAACGAGAAAGAAGTTTAGCATTTCATGTGTGTAAAGATTGAGAATTTTTTGACAAAATTTCAATCAATCTAATATACCTATTTTATCTCATTCGAACCAATACTCTTATCTCATTCATTGATTTTTCATTTTATCTTTGAATCCACAGGATTGCTCAGATGCAGTAAAAGTTGCAGGCTTAGGTGGACTAATTACCTGAGGCCAGGAATCAGGAGAGGAAACTTCACCCCCCATGAAGAAGGAATGATAATCCATCTCCAATCTTTGCTGGGCAATAAGTATTCTTCTCAAGAAATATGATCATTTTTTGGGTTTATTGAAAGAAAGTACAAACCTAATGTGAAATCCCTCACTCATGACTTCATGATTTCTTCCGGGTTCTTTTTATTTTTACAGATGGGCTGCCATTGCATCATACCTTCCGCAGAGAACAGATAATGATATCAAGAACTACTGGAACACCCATCTGAAGAAAAAGATAAAGAAGTTTCAATCATCTCTAGACAGTTGTTTAATATCCAATTCATGCATCACCCATCTTCATTCTAAGGGCTGCAGTGGGATTCGTTCGTCGTCTTTCAGGAGCTGCGCCACCTATGCTTCAAGCACAGAGAACATATCGAGGCTCTTAGAAGGTTGGATGAAGCCAACTCCAAAGGCTACTACTTCAGAATATGACCTGCAGAGCAATGAAAATACCAATGTGGAGGTTGCAGCTTCTTCTCACTCTGTCGACCCAAAACCGAAGGACGAACGCTGCGAACTAATCTCACACGACTGAGCTTGAAAATCTTCTATCTTTTGATAATTTGAACAACTTAGAGTGGGAGAAGTCTTCAGCAGATTTTACAACTGAGGGCTATCTATCATCCGGTCTCAGTGACGGCCCCAGTTCCATGGCTGAGACTAAGGAGAGGTCATTCCTAGAGAAATGGCTTTTCGATGAAGCAACAGCCCAGGTTGAAGATCTAATAGACCTTCATGTAGATTGCTCCTCAACTTCCAGCTTCTAAGTGATCAACACAACACGAAGCTCAATTGCCCAGGTTGAATCTGCAAATATTTTGGGTGTAATTTCCTTTTCTTCTGTCTGAAATAAATATCCCATGGTCTTCATCAGAAAAATGTGGAAATCAGGGCCATGAATTTCCTTTTTGTATCCGTTGTACTCTATGTGATTAGGTGGGCTGTTCTTTTGTGTGAAATGACCACAATAAGAATGTTTTTCTGCTGTTTTTTATTGTATGTTCTCTTCAAGATATTGCCCAGAATTAGTAAGAGATTAATACAAACTGAAATTCCTAATTCAATACTAATTCTAATATGTTCTTACATTCATTAACAGCAACCATTTGATTCTATATCAGTATGTCTTTTAATTCGACTGTTTGGTATTATTCCTTTACAAGTTATAAGACTGGCAACATGATTCTACTAAATGTAGGAATCCGACGTTGTTTTATAAAAAATTTAGGCCACTTGGTGATCTTGACTCCTCTTAAGCACTACATTCCTTTCAAGCATAAAATCTCATCTTTCTATTTCTCTAACTCAAGTATCATCTTGGTTTTTTTCTAACATCCCAAGGTCTGGCTTTTTGACAAATTTACTTAGAAAAATGTTTTCAAATTTGTTCATTTTCCTGTATTTTTTTCTTAGATTCGTTATTCTTTTTTAAAGAAAGAAAATTAAGGGGTTTTGTTTCAATTTTTTTTTAAAAAAGTCAGCATATTGGAAATTCTTTGTCAGAAAAGTGTGGCATTTATATTACAGGTTTTATAAAGAAAATTAATTGCCAACTATGTTTTTGATTGATTGTACCATTTTTCTCTAAACCTTCCATGGAAAATAGTTTCCTTAGGGAATAATAAGACCCCATTATAAGGCTTCTATGGCAGACTTTTCTTTAAATTATATGAAAAAACTCTTGTATAAATAAATGTGGTTGAAATTGACTTTGCTAATATTGATTGGAAGGATGCACGAACTACATCTAAAATACTGACAATTAAGGAAAAAAGTAGTTAACATATGCTAAGTATAAAAAATTCGGCCGTACTGTTAGACAAAATGATGTCATAATTGTTAGGAATAATTTGTAGGCTTTTGGAACTGGCTGTGAATAAGTCTCACATTGATAGTGTAGAAGGCGATCTGAAAATTTATAAAAGAACTTGAGGCACTTCGCCTAATAGACTACTCTTTTGACTGGATATTCAGGTCCTAAGGCGGACTGGGTATCCAGTGCCAAAGGCTACCCCAGTTGGTGGAGTGACCCAAGTCCTTTATAAGTCCCTAAATCTCTCTTCACAACTAATGTGTGTCTTGTTCTCTGACCCAACAATCCCTCCCCCCGCCCCCGCCCCCCCCCCCAACAAAAATGAGTCTCTCTGACAAATAGAACACACCTACAAACGAGGCTCTTGGACAGATAGAACGTCGCCGGTCATCCTGTCCAGCTAGAGAATCCCCTTAATCAATATGCGTTGATCTGAAGATATGACTCTAATGCCACTTGTTAGAATTGTCTAATTATAAACTAGGGTAAAGTTTCTGGGGATAAAAGGATCAAATGGGCCCTTGTGGGCTCCACATGGCAGTCAATTTTGTGGGGATAAAAGGCTCAACTATCATCCTATATGCCTATGATATTAATGATTATTTCTTCTGTGAAGCCCTCTCTTTGTCTTCACCCTTCAACCTAATCAAGACGACATAGTAGAGTTGAAAAAAAAAGTTACTGGGACGATAAGGCAGAGGGGCTGGAATGATGGTTAGGAATTCGTCTCAGGAAGTAGGAGTCTTGTGTTCGCTTCTCACTCTACTTCAAATGGCCACTCCTCATAAAGTTACCCAGTGTGTGTGGGTAGAGAGGCTTGCACATGCCCCGAAGATTAGTCGGGTGCTCTAAGTATTGACTGTTGGCTCTTTTTCTACGGGAGAACCGAGATCTTCTCCTCTGAAAATCAAGAAGGCCAGCGTGTGTTTGCAATAGGGACACTAGCAGAGAATGAGAGTCTTTCCACTACGATACATAAAAACTTGCAGGAGAAAATCAAGGAGTCTTGGCGTGTGTGTGTTGTGCACCACCGACAGTGGAACAACCTTGAGAGAGAAAAAATAAGTGTATGCGTCGGAGACTTGACAAAAAGGAAGTCTTGGTTGCCGCATAATGTGTGGCCGACAGGGCCGTCTCGACACTACTTGAGGCCTAAGGATAAAATTCTAAATGGGGCCTTCTTGGGATTGATACCAAGTAAGCTGAGGATGCCCCTTGCTGTAGGGATCAATGGAGACAGAGAGCGAAGGTGTTGGCGACGATAGAAAGGTCTCAGGCAATTGGGTATCACTAGAACCCAATGTTCTATTCAGGTGGTTCAAGGTTCATCAACACGTAGACAAAAAGTAAGGAATAAAAATCAAGTTACATAAAACGGTGTAAGTAAAAAGGGGAAAAAAAAAGGAAAAAAAAAAAGTAGGGGTGGAGGTGCTTACCAATTGAAGAGAAGGCTAAAAGAAGGTAAGGATGTGCTTGAAGGAGAGGATTTTACCGGACATATTGTAGTTTGGTGACAGCGAATGGACACCTAAATACTGTTAGATCTGGAAGTAATCGACCGGGTAGAGGGTGATGAAATTTGTCCGGCTGGATCTGGGCGAGCACTATAGCAGTACTTAGCTGTAATACTTGCTGATATAAGAAACCCCGTCCATTGTTAATTTACAAGTGAGAGGGAGAACAATAGAGATAAGAGAGAGAGAGAGAGAGAGAGAGAGAGGAGAGAGAGATGGAGAAATTGTGTGAGAGGGAGTTAGGGCATCTCTCTTTGTTATTCTCTTCACAAAGATCAGTTAGAGTGGGATTTTGAGAGTGGGTGCATGAGTGGAGAGAATAGGGATTTGGGGCCTTCCTAAATGGGGGGCCTAAAGCAACGGCTTTAGTTACCTTATGATTCAACCGGCCCTACTGGCCGAGGGTCTTTTGGCCTCTCACCATATGCATGGGTAGGCCTCTTAGCCATATGCGTATAGAGGCTTTGGAAGGGAGTGCTCGGGTTGACTGCAGCAACATATCATACAAGCCATCTGCGTGGGAAAGTGGGTGGGATTCAGGTCACTCATCATGGGCACTGAAAGAAGACTAGGACCAATGCAAGTCTTCTTGTATTATTAAAACAATCTGTGTGGGTTACAACGCAGGGAAAACGACCATTACAAGAAGCACACCAGAGAGTGGGCTAGAAGAAAGGTTTTTTCTTCTGGATTGAGAGTGAAGGCTAAGAGGACAACTGGGATTTAGTTCCGGGTTGCAGGTAACAATGGTGCATTGTACAAGGGAATAGGGACTTGGGTTTGGGATTTAAATGCGAGTAGTTTATTGTAACTGTTGACGTGTGGCTCGAATAAGGAACTTCCAACGTGATAAGAATGGACAGATTATGAAGAAAGATTTCAAAAGAAAAATATGGAATGAATCGGCCTTGGTTAGAAGTAGGAGGAATAATAATTACTAATTGGGAATAAGAGTCCATAGAAGGAAGGACTGCTACAATAGCAGTTACTGTCACCGTGGAGATCTATTGAGCAATCGATTTGGCAATTGCTAATTGAAGCACAAACTTCTTGGACTGGAATTTCTCTATATAACATGGATGGGTGCTTTGGAGAAAGTGCCTTTTGGCTGAGTGCCTTCCGAGGCCTCAATGAGGGCCTCTTGCAGAGAGAGGGAGATAGAGAAAGAGAGGGAAGATACTCGGAGAGATCTTGGGTTCCAAACATTGTATCTATGTATTCTTTCTCTATAATAAAATCTACATTCTCCCGTGGACGTATGCCAGAGGTTGGCCGAACCACGTATATCTCGTGTTGTTTCTCTTTGTGTGTGTGTGATCTGTGATTTGTGTATGTGGGTGTTGAGTCTAATCCCTAATAGTAACTTGCATGTATTTTCTCTCCTTACTCTCATAGTGGATTTATGCTACATGGACGTAGGTAGGGTTTTGTCAAACCACATAAATCTTTAAGTTGTGGTGTAATTGATATTGTTATCATGTTTTGATTATAAATTTTCACATATTATTCCTAACAAGTGCTATGACAAGCTTTGGTTTCAACCTGGGAGGTGTCAGGAGTGGGTTAAAACAAGATGGGTTTCGGCGGTCAAGTTCGAGGTTGAGCCCTTTGAGCAAGGGCGATTCAGTCTTTCCCACTGAAGATTGGTGGAGCATCCAGGGCATTGGGATGGACATCTTACACGAGGTGCGGAGCTGCAGATGCACAACAAAGCATTGGCTTTTTTCCACAGGAGGACTAAGATCTTCTCCTTAAAAAACCAGGTAGGCCAACATGTGTTTGCAATAGGGACGCTAGCACAGCATGAGAAAGTCTTTCCAAGTGGGACACTCTAATACATAGAAACGTGTAAGAGAAAATCAAGGATTCTGCGCGTGTGGGCGTCATGCACAGTCAACGATGGAACAACCTTGAGAGAAAGAAAAACTAAGTGTATGCGTTGGAGACTTGATAAAAAGGAAGTCTTGGTTGCCGCATAATGTGTTGCCGAGGGCCTTTTGGCCTCTGCCGTATGGATGGAGTAGGCCTCTTGGCCATATGCATAGAGAGGCTTCAAAAGGGAGTGCTCGGTTTGACTGCAACAACATATCATACACGCCATTTGCATGAGAAAATGAGTGGGATTCAGGGCACTCATCATGGGCACTGAAAGAAGACTGTGATTTATGCAAGTCTTCTTGTATTATTGCAGCAATCTGTGAGGGTTACAATGCAGGGAAAGCAACCATCACAATAAGCACACTAGAGAGCGGGCTAGAAGAAAGATTCTTTCTTCTAGATTGAGAGTGAAGACTGAGAGGAGCAACTAGGGTTTAGTTGCGGGTTGTGGGTAGAAATGGTGCACTGTACAAAGGAATAAGGAGTTGGGTTTGGAATTTAAAGCCGAGTGGTTTATTGTAACTTGTTTGTATTTTCTCTCTTTACTCTCATAATGGATTTATGATTGGTTGACATAGGTAGAGTTTTGTTGAACCACGTAAATCTCTAAATTGTGGTGTGTTTGATATTATTATCGTGTTGTGATTTTAATTTTCTACATATCATTCCCAACACTAAGAGGTCTGAACACCTTCGTTATAAAAAAAAAAACATGGGACAATCTTTTGTTCTTCTGACATTGTTTTTCAATAATTATTGGCCCAAATTAAGGCCCTCCTTTCTTTAAAATAGAGTGATGAAGATTTCTAGGTACTAGCATGACAAACTACCAACAAAAGTTATATAGGCATTAGGTATTTTCGAACCCAACAATTTTGTTTTCTATTTTATTTATTATTATGAAATAGAACTCATTTTATGTGAATTTTCATTGAAATCACACCAACCAAATGACACCCGAAGAAATGCAAAGTACTTTTAAATGAATCTTTTTATTAACTGTTCATCCTATTTGCTTTTGATGTTAAAATTACAAAATATTTACTTTTTATCTTTAATAAATTTATAACTCTATATTTTAATTTGTTATGGTCGTTAAAACTCATCCATTATTAGCTATCATTTAAAATAAAATTTGAATTGTCATATTAATAATTAAATAATACGGTACAACTTAAATAAAAATGAATTGAGAGAGCCCGAGCTGTTAAAATGGTACACATTTCTCTTCATTTATTTATTTTTGACCGAGATATCCAAGGTCTCTTAGACTACCGACTAATCCTCGAATTGTGTAAGTCTCTCTACTCACACACGAGATATAAAACTCAATAAGTAATTCTTTGAAGTGCCATAGAGGTTCAAAATCAAAACTTCCACCTCTGTGGCCTACACACCAACCCCAAGTTGCAGGCATGTCCGTTAGAAATGAAACTGAAGATGTGGTTGAAATTGGATGAAATGACTGTTGATGGGAACTAAACATAGAAGCAGGGCCGTCTAGAAACAAGTTGAAGCCTAAGACAAAAAATTTAAATGGGGCCTTCTTAGAGTTCATGCATAAATTCCATTCGTCCAGACGGTCTACATATGCATACTGCATTAGTTAAAAAAAACTATATAATTCCTATAGTTTTAAATAATAAAATCACCTTTAAAATTTTAAAATTATTTTTTAAGCACTATGTATTTCCAAAATTTCTCAAATTGAATATCCGGACTAATTACGATTAGGTGATAAAAATACTTTAAAACTTTAAGGTCTTTTGACACTCCCAAATATTTAAAACACAGTATGTTGCAAATAAAGGGTATTCCTCGGCTGTGCCGAAAATACACTTCTGAAAGTCCAAACGACTAACTATGAAACCCGTTGAACTCCAAATTCAAAACTAAACAAATATATGAAATTTGAAAACTTAGATCTTTTAAATGATTGTTTAACTAGATTTTTTTTGTTTTGAAGAAGGGACGAGATTTGGAATGGAAAAAGATCACATATTTTTGGTAAACAATCATTTGAAAGAGTTAAAATTTTAAATATCACATATTTGTTCAGCTTTGAATTTGGAGTTCAACGGTTTTTACGGTTTTTGTTTGGACTTTCGGAAGTGTGTTTTCGACACAGTTGAGGGATACCCTTATTTGTAAAAGACTGTGTTTTAAGCATTTGGGAGTGCCAAAAGAACTTAAAGTCTTAAAGTATTTTTATCAAGTTATCATAATTAGTCCGAATATTTAATTTGAGAAATTTTAGAAATACACAGTGCGCCACAACGAGACCGCCTTTCTTGAGTAATGGTCAAGACGGCCCTGCATAGAAAGCCTTAATGTCAAATGAGTAAATAAAAGCAGTTGGATAGCAAACCCTAAGAAAATGAGTAAATGAGTTTGGTACGTTTTTCATTTAAACATGCATTTGAATTCAAACTGAAAACACGTTTGAATTTCTTAAATCTTTAAACTTAAATGATTCAAATTTGCATCAAAATGTATTTATTTTAGATTGGATATTTCAAACTTTAAATCTTTGAATATCTATTTACACTTGTATTTAAAAACATGTTGTTAGATCAATTTTAATAAAAATAATTTTTTTTATGCAAATATTTAAAATGCCGGGTCTGGCTATATTTTATAGCACTTGTTGGATAATATGAATACAATCCTAACTTAATTCTTTTTTACAATTTTTTTTTTGAATAAATAGACAAACAACCTCTTAAAAAAGATATAAGTATAAAAATAATCTATGGTTAAAATTGTGGTCTAGTTTAAAATTTAGAAAAGTCATATTAAAGTATTTTTTTAATTCTTTACAAGGCAAAAAAAATTCCTTACAAGTGTCGAAGGTTAAGTAAATAATTTCAATTGGTCATTATCAGATATAGCTTGCCATCTTTAAGTCCTTATTTAAAGTTGCTTAACCATTATAACAACAATGGTATCACAGTTTGAAAACTGGTCCCAAAAATGAGAGATTTAGAAGAGATCACATTTATGGCATCCAAGACAACAATTAATGAAGATGGTGTTGCTGGTTTTTGAATTATGCATAATATTTTCTTGAAGAAGGTTCAAAAAATTTAATCTAGAGAGTCCAAGATTATTATCGCATATATTCTTATCAAAATATTTTTTTTCTAATGGGTCATATTAAGATTTTTATATTATCTTATGGTCTGCAAAAATTAGTAGAAAAGTTGTACAAAATATAAATTCTAAATATAAAATTTTAGTAAAATTTAAATAAATTGAAAATTATTTTTCCACAAGAAACTCCAAATGGGAATTATCTAAAAAAAGAAAATTAACACCACAATACAAAGGTTTACGTGGTCCACGGGTTCATCATCGATCCACTTTGCTCAAAGGGAAGAAATTGAAGGAGAGTCTGGTTCTAACTCTGAGTTACAATTTTCACTCCTCACCTCTCTCATAGAACATTATATAATACCTGCGACCAGATCTACATTACATCTCTGATGATTAGGCTCCATAGGGCCTTACACTATAAGCATTGTTTATTATTTCATTAAATTGTTTAAAAAAAAAAACCCTAATTTGAGATTATCTTAGAGTTAATTTTTTTTTTAATGTGATAAAAATAACTCAAAATTATCAAATTTTAAGGAAAAAATGTTTGGAATTGACAAGAACCTTTCATATTTAAAAACTTGATTCTAAACCTTTTTACAATTATACTCAATGTAAGATTCAAATCGAAGAATGGTCGAAACATTTTTTTTTGATTTAAATAATTGTACTATCTTCTTGATTTAATACCTAAATAGGAGTTTTTGATATTTTTGGGATTTATAATGTTTCACCATATGAACTTCATCTTTTAGAATCAAACATGGATTTATATTGTTAAAGACTAGTGAATTGATTACCACCTTTCCATTAACTGCTATATTTCACAGACAAAACTAGAGTTATTAAGGAGTCTTTATAACTCTACAACCGACGTACTACCAGAATTCCCTAGGATTCTATTGACTAAATATGAACAGAAAGGAATACAAACATAGAAATGAAGGACTCTTTCTCCTAATTCATGGTGGCTCGAGAGAGAGTAAATTGAGTTTAGATGTTAAAATTACATGTCAAATAGCAGTGTCAGAATCTAATTAGATTTATTTAGATTATTTCTCTAATTAGTAACTTCTCAAATATTGTCTTTTTTTATTTAGTATTTACCAAATTTAGGGCTTTTCAAATTTATTTAATTTACTTTCTTTACTTGTAATTTCCTTTTCTATATAATTAAATCTAGAATCTCTCCTTAATTAAGAAAGATACCACATTATTTTAATGAACTTTTGTTAGAAGATCCACTAATGGTTGATCAGAAGTAACCAACGAAAAAGTAGTAATTTCTCTAGAGACTTAGAAGATCCACTAAATATTGATAAGAAGTAACGAAAGGCAAAATAATAATTTCTCTAAAGTCTTCTTTATAAAAATAACAGCAATCAACTTTGGCAATAATAGAAGCAAGAGAATGACACTTAGTCACTTGTAGAACGTCAATATTGATGGCTCATCCACCAAAAGTCTACTCAATGTAAAGGGAATAAGAGTTCAACCTCCTATAAAAAAATGTCTACACTCAGCCCTCAAAGTGTCGCGAGATAGGTAACAAGGTTGCTGGGTATTTTCTCTTGTATTAGTCTAGGATTATAAAATATTATTATATGATTTATAACAGTTGTACACTTACTATATCGATTAACAGGCTGATAATTCAGTCATATCAGTTGATATGCCATAGTCAAGAAATTTCTCTCTCTTATTTTTTTTAAAACCACCTTTATCGGCCTATACCGGCGATATTATATCGCTGATATATATCGGATATTTGCCGATATCTCAAATCTCGGCCGATACCTATCATATCGGCTGAGATTTGTTTCCTCGTGGCATAATATCTGCCGTTTTCATATTTTAAAAAAAAAATGTTGTTTTGACCATTTTCCGAGTTGAATCTTGTATTGGTTATGGTTTTAAAAATGATTGGTAGCAAATTCTTCAAATGTGAAATGTATTTGTCAATTCCAAACTTTGTTTCCCTTAAAAAATTGTCCATTTTGACTTATTCTCCTCAAATTATTTTTGAATCTTTACTCAAAGATAATCTTGATTTTTGAGCTTTTTAATATAATTTAATGAAACAGCATTGAGTACCTTTTTTTTTTTTTTTGAATTTGGGTAAGATGTCATTCAAATGTGAGAAAAACCCAAACAAGAATTGAATAGAAATGTTTTAGTGTGTTTTATATAGTTTGTAGGGTATACGTGTAAATTTTCAAGTTTTTTATCGAAATATTCATGAAATCTTGGTTTTCTAAAATAATTTCTAGTTTTTAGTTTCTTATGGAACAAAAATAATAAGATGACATATAAATGTTTAGAGAGTTAAATGAAGATCATTTAATGTGATTTCTATAGTATTTAAGGTGTTTGAGTGATCTTTCTAATATTCAAATATTTTTATGAAATTCAAAAAAATTACGACAAAAATTTATTATTTGTAATAAAAGATACATGTCAGTAAGAGATAATAGAGAAGATGAATTTCATATTAAGTGTTTCTTCGTATTTGTTCTCTATTTCTAACACTTTAAAAGGTTTTCAAATTTTTAAGATATACAGTAAAAACTCTATAATCTATTACTCTCTAAAATTATAACTTGTCTAAAGCAATATCGGTAGCCGGTCCCAATCTCGGACCCATACAAAATATAGTAAACCTCTTTAACTCAGTACTCAATACATTCATAATAAAAAAATATATTATTCCAACAATTTTGTAAAGTAATATTCCATACATTCAGAATTCAAAATTACTATAAAAATGACTAAGGATCTCACAAACTGCATCATCTAAACTCCGAAAAAGTAATTTGAGAGGATCCAATGGCGGCGATGGGCGATAGTTTAGCTTTCAGACGTCACACAGCAATGTCAAAAATCTGAGTAGCAGTCATGGACGACTGAGGGTTGCAGACGGAGAAGATTTAATGGCGGCAGTCTGTCTTTCAAGTAACCATGGGTGATGGGGCAGAAAAGAAAGGAGATAAAATGATTTCAGCCGAAAGGACTCTTTTACAATATGTGAGAGTTTAAGGAATTTTCTTGGAAAGAAATATTGTACGTTAATGTATAGGCCCTCTAATTAAATAACTTGTCTAAAGTAATAAATGCACCTTGTCCATAAAATACTCCATAAAATAAATATCTTTTAAAATAAATATCTTCACACTAGGTTTTTCATTTTCCTATTTTTCATATATTTTCTTAAAAAATACAAAAAAATGAGAGAGAGTCTATATTGGCGCTTTAGCATTGATACATCTGTATCGGTAATACGTATTTATGAAATTAAGGGTATTTTTTCTTAGATTTTAGAACTTAAAGTTTGTACTTGATTAATGAAAGGGACACACTTGGTACATGAATGCAATAAAAGGACATGGATATTGAAAGATGCTAATCGTTCACTTTTTTGTCTCATGACACCTACAACTTGTAATACGTCATCCACTGTGGAGTCACTATCTAGAGTGTCAAAAGGTGTGGTCCTCTACTTAGGATTTAAAAAGGGTATCGGCGATAAATCATTGATACAATTTCATCTAAGACTCTTCTTTTAGAGTATTTGAAATAATTAGATTTGGAATTACAAGTTGAAATTCTTTAACGACTTAACCTAATATCTCGGGATTTCTAGGAGATCTGTGGATCTCCAAGTTGGTTTTGAGATTGTTGGTAGTGGAGTTTAGCGTGTGGCTCTCTAACGAGCCTAAGTTTGTCCAAATCCGAGCTTGGGAGTTTAAAGGTCATTTTGGTAATTTTACATCATTATAGTTATTTTGTGAGAAAAATACTTGAAAATCACACAAAACTTAGAAATTGCACATTTTGATCCCCAAAGTGTGAACACACAGTCTCCTCAATTAGATACACATGAATAGTGTAGAAAACAACCCAATCCTTGTTCTCGATTTTTTTGGGATTTCTTAATTTGAAAATAATATTTTAAAATTATTTTCCAAGTATTTATTTTTGAAAAAAAAATCATATTTTTAAACTAAGTTTTGTTAAAGAATTTAATGAAAATCTCAAAATATTCGAATGTGTTTTGAATCCAAAATTTTGAAATCCCCAAATTTTAATGGTGTTTTCTATTATTTATTATATTGAAGAAAATAATTTCTATAAAACAAGATTTCAAAATTTTTAATACCCTTACTTGCGATTTATTATTTGAAAAAAAAAAAAAAGAGGTTTTGTGCCAAAATTATACTGAAAAATCGTGTGGGCCCCATGGAGACCCACACCCCTCTCACCTAGAATATTATCAGAACCGAATCGTCTCAGAAGAAGGCTGGGTTAAATAAGGTTCAACCGGGTTGAACCGTAGTTAAATCCAGTCAAACGCGTGTCTTCAATATAATAATATAAATAATATTGAAGTATTAACTAAAGTTTAATTGATAGGTTGAAATAAAATTTTAAGAAAGAAAATTAAAAAAAATGAAAAAAATGTTGAATTTTTAACATTTTATAACAACATTTTTTTAGCATTTTCAATTTTTAAACGATTTTTTATAAATTATAGTTCACAATTTTTGTGAAGAGGATAGTAACTATAATTATTAAGAATATTTATAGATTATCTTTAAAAAAGAGTATAAATATTAAACTTTAGCATAAAAAGTATCAATGGAGGCTTTTTTTCTAAATAATAAAATTAAAACTATATTTATTTATTTATTTATATTATTTTCCTATTTAAATTTTTAACTTTAATTAATATGATGCTTTGGAGGTAAAAAGAAAAATGATGTTTAAAGCACCAATATACCATCGAGAATGTGAATTGGGAAGAGAAAAGTTGGCATAGGGAAAAAAGAACTAGGGCATGTCAAAAAAATTTCCCACTCATGTCTCCTCTCACCTAGCCTCAGTAAATGACCCTCCACAATCCTGTCCAAAATGGAAACGGGACTGCATCTCAAAAACCTTTTCTCACTCATCTCTCTCACCCACCCTCACTAAAACGTCCTCTCAGCGTCTCCTCTTAGATTCATTATTTTATTATTCTTACTTTATAGTGCACTAACCCCTCCCAGATGCTGGAGACTTACCAGAGGCAGAGTCCCGTTGACCCTGTAGGTGAGGGTGAAGGCCACCTCAAAGACGTAATCTACTTATTTTGTATTTTGGACTTTGGGATGTAATCCTTGTATTTGTAATCATCTATGTATTTATTCTAATATGTGTACGCATGGTTGATGTAAAGCCTCGTCCCGCTACGGCGCGTTATCTCCGAAAAGTTTCAAAACATGACCAAGGAATGGATAACGGGCATTTTTTTTTTAAAACGGGATAATTACCTCCCGCTCAACAATTCGATAAAGGCCAAAACCAACATAAGAGCATAACAAATAACCACCGACCGTTCAACATAGTCATACAATCATCCAAATAAAACATGTGATAATAAGCCCACACAAACAATAGTCTCTCAAAACTAGAGCATAAACATAATATGGGATATTTAACTATTAGTACTCCTCTCCGAGTACCTCCTCAAGGGGACCCACCTGGCCCCTCTGCAATCGGGGTACTTGAAAGGTAAGGGGTGAGCTAACCAGCCCAATGAAGAGAATAATCATATCACATGTCAGTGACAATATATATCACATGTATGATGAAAAAGATGGACATTGTACTAAAATGAATATCTACGCACAAGAGTGCTCAATTATACAACTAATCAGTGATCCCACCGACTATTCCGAAATGTTATCCCCATAACTCATAAATATCCTCCTCCAACTTCGGTCTCCCTACCAATACAAATGGGAGACCTCATAACACACAACTGCCTCAACCGCCGGAATGCAACGGGGAAACCCGTATCTCCCTAGGGGGTTTCGACTGCCGGAGCGTTACGAGGAAGCCAATCTCAAGGGCAGGCACCTCAACTGCCGGAACGCAACGGGGAAACCCGCATCTCCCTATGAGGGTCTCGACCGCCGGAGCGTAACGGAGAAGTCCTCGCAACCACCAAACTCATCACATCATCATAAACATATACACATGTCAATAGTTCCTCCATCTCAACACCAACAGTCCCTTGTCCGTTGCGGGCTACCCCCCCATGCATACGCATGATATCATGATCATATATAACAACATAAGTATAAAAGTCTCAAAACACAAATCCACATACTCATCATGATCTCATTCACATATTATAAATAACACCCATCATGTTGTCAACAAGGCTCAAGCATCACATCCAAAATCCAGACACATATCTCACTTTCAATATAAATGCATTCACATGTTATAATTAAATGAACAACATATTATCATTAAGCCCCTAACATCATGTTCGACATCCAACGCATGTCTTATTCTCATCATAAAATCATTCACATGTTATAGCTAAATACACATGTTATCAATAACTTTCAAGCATCATGTTCAATATTCATTTGTCCGATCAAAACTTTCCATTTAGTCGCATGTAGCTGACATGAGTGCACTCGAACGGAGCCCTTGCCACAGATTCATTTAACAGATCCCTTACCGAGTGGCTTAATAAACGAAGGGCCCCACTCGAGTCACTTCATGTCCAAGGTTGAGGGTTAAAAAAGATGAAAATGCATGCTAACAGTGATAAGTCCCCTCAGTGTGTGGAGTCAAAAGTCCGAAGCGATCAAGCGACTTGAGGAGTTAAAAAGGAGCTCAATCTGTTGAAAAGAGGAAGAGCGAATAAGTAAATAAGGTAAAACAACTAAAATGAGACCGGACAAAAAGTTGGGCCTAAAACAGAGCGGAGCCTGACACGGACCGAACTGGGCCGGGCTGAAAAAGGGGCTGGGCCCAAACTGAAATATGGGTCCAAAACTGGGTCGGGTCCAGAACTGGGTCGGATCCAAAACAGGGTCGGGTCCAGAACTAGGTCGGATCCAAACAGGGTCGGGTCCAAAACTAGGTCAACTGGGCCCAAGGTTAGTTGGGGTTGTAAATAGGGCCTGCACTAAGTCTAGGTCTGGCTGGGCCGAGACCAACAGAAGAACTGGGTCAACTCGACACATGGCCAAGCTGACTCAGTGGTTCAGCTGAGTTGAAGAAAGGGGAGAGAGGAAAACAAGAAAAGGAGGAAAATCGGGGAAAAGCGAGGAAAACTAAGTAAAATCGTGGAAAACCCAAAGAAAATCACGACAAACTGAAGAAATCATGGAAAAACGAGGATAGTCAAGAGAGGGTTAAGGGGAAGAAGAGAAAAGAGGTAAATCGAGAAGGGGAAGAAAGTGGGAGGAAGAAGAGAGGGTACCTGGAACTGGGGCGGTGGAAATCCGAATCTCGGACGGCGACGAAGGAGGTCGGGGGCTGGAAGTCGGCAGCAGTTGCCCGGGTGACCAAGGGGGAAGAGAAAAAGGGAAGAAGAAGAAGAGGAATCTAAAGAGAGGAAGAAAGAAAGACGAGAGAGAGAGAGAGAGAAAAGTGAAGAAGGAAGAGATCAAAGCAGTGAAAAAGGAGAAAGACCGGGGGGAGAGACGAAGGTAGGGGTCGCTGTAATAGTCCGAATTTTCGAATCAATATATATTTGGCATTTATTGATTTTAAATTGAATTTTGACATGATGGAATACCAAATGGATCAAAAGTTGGGACAAGGGTCCAAGAATGGCCAATTGGGCCACAAATTGGATGAAATCCATTTAATGGGTCAATGAGAAGTAATTGGGTCAAAGATAGTCAATTTGAGTCAAAGTGGGCCCGATCACCATGTGAGACCCAATGGATCAAAATTGGTCCAAACCCTAAGGTAAAGGGGTAGAAAATAATCGGTTGGGCCGTCGGCCCAATGTGGGCCAATTAATTTAAAAATGGTGATTTGGAATTAAAACCCCTAAGTTAGTAATGAAATGAAATAATATGACCAAATGGGGCCACCTCCACCTCACCAATTGAGGTGGCGTGTGGACCAAGGAAAAAGTAGGACCAACCATCATGGTTGACTTGGTCAACCATGGATAAATTTAAGAAGACTAAGGTGGATTAAGATAAATTAAATTTTTAAAATTATTGTAAAATTATCTAAGTTAAAATCAATGGAATTAAAATAACATGGCCAAGTGGGGCTCACCTCCACCTCATCAAGTGAGGTGGCGGGTGGGGTAGGTATAGGTGGGGACCGTCCACCATGGTTGACTTGGTCAACCATGGGTGGATTTATTAGATAGATAATTTGATGGAATTAAATTGGATAGAAATTAATTAACCTAAGTGAGGACTTAACTTAATTAATTAAGTTGATTAATTAGGGTCAACATAAACAAGTCAAAGAGGACATGGGAGCCATGCTTGGTGGTTGGATCTCAACCACCACCACCAAGGTCAAGGGAGCCTATACTTTGGTTGGTGGAGACATGATGGAGGGGAATGGTCCAAGTAAGACCAAAGATGAGATGGGTTTTCCATCTCATCCCTCTCTTCACAGCCAAAAAAAAAAAATGTCCCTCCATGTATCAAGAGAAGAAAAGAAGAAAATAAGAAGACTTAGAGGAAAAGAAGAGAAGAAAAGGAAAGACCAAGCATTGATCAACCATCACCACCTCAAGATCAAAGGCTAAGATCTTGTTTTCCATCACCTTCCCCTCTCCATCCCTCTCAAACAAACTCACTCAATATTGGCCGATCCTAAGCTTGGAGGGCCACACCATTGATCAAGCTCATCTTGGCCGATCATCAAGAAGAGAAAGAAGGAGAAAGGGCTAAGGAAAGCAAAGAAGAAAGAAGGACCGGAGGAGTCGTCGGTGCGGTAAGAATTTCTTAAACAAGAGTTTATATTTCTAAAGATAGGATATGGAATCCATTTCTTAGACCAAATATGGCCAAAAATGTTGTGGGCCATGGATCTAAGATCCATCAAAAGATAGGATAAGAAATGGATAAAAATGGAGGAATGGATTAAGAAAATGGATGAAATGGAAGAATGGAATTTTTAATGGAATTTTTAAGTCTTTATTAAGCATAGGAAAAATTGGATTTTTATGGTTTAATGGGCCATAGGGTTCGGCCATGTAGCATGGCCGAACCCCATGGTAAATGTGGATGATTTTTAATTAAGGTGTGAAGGTTTAAAATGATGGAGAATGGTTAATGAAAATTAGGTTTCAAATGGTTAAGAATGGGTGATTTTAAAGGATTGTTAAGATGAGAAAATCATGGGAAATGCACATGATTATTATGACTTCTAAAATAGCATGGAGGAGATAAACCATGAACCATGGGTTCGGCCATGGTACATGGACGAACCCTATGGTGATGATTAATTATTTTAATGAGAGTGAAGAGATAGAAAATGATGGAGAAGATGATAGTTTTAAATGGATTACAAGTTTTTTTTTAAAGGGCCAAAATGAATGAAGGTTAGTGATTTTAAATGGATTATTTTTTGGGACAAAACATGAGTCTTTGAAAATGGCATCCATAAAGGTGAACCCTATAGTAAGGTTATGGGACTTTTAGGCATGGAAAATAATATGGAGGAATAGGAATTTGAATAGATGAGTAAGTATGGTATGTAGTAATCTTTGGATGGAAATGAAGATTTAGATGGACGATTTAATCTTCATTTGGAAGTATGTTAAAATGGGTAAATGAAACCAAGAAAAATGGAGAAAGAAACATCATGGGTTCGGCCATGATGTATGGCCGAACCCATGACCCAATTTTGGATCAATTTTAGGCTAAGGTTAATGTATGTATCAATGCTTAGGAGTTTGTTTTAAAGGGCCAAAATGAACGAAGATTAGTAATTTCAAATTGGATTAATTTGGGACAAAACTTAGTCTTTAAAATAACATCCATGAAAGTGAGCCATGAACCATGGGTTCGGCCATGGTGTATGGCCGAACCCTATGGTGATGATTTAGTGAACTTTAATGAAGGTAAAAGGAATGGAAAATGATGGAAAGAGATGATAAATTTAAATGGATTTATGAGTAGGTATGTGATGTTTTAAATGAGATGAAAAATGGGATTTTAAATGAATCATTTAATTTCATTTGGTGAAGGTAAAATTGACCCAAGGGAATGGAAATAGGCACCATGGATTCGGCCATGGTGTATGGCCGAACCCATGACCCATTTGGAGGTCATGATTATGGGCCAATTATTGAATCATATATGGAGTTAGATGATTACAAATTTAATTAAATTAGGTGGCTGTTTTTTTTATGGATGTTAGGTCATGGTCAATGAAACCCTAATGGATCTAAATTAGGGATGAAGTTTGGACTTAGAAGATACATAAACGAATGGATGATTGAACCATGAGAGAGGAGTGGCAAAACGGTAAATAAGTGCCACATTGAAGAACCCTATGTGGATTAGACATGAAAATCGAATACATTATGAATGATTAAATGAAGCGGATAGTTGCTGCGTTTTAGGCTCGTAAATTGGCCAAAAATGGGATTTATCTATGTGTTTTAACTAATGGATAATGGGCTAAGATAAGGGCCATTAATGGGTCTAATTAGATGGATAACGTATGGACTAATTCGGTAAATGTAATAAGGTATCGGACGTCGCAAACGGTACGCGATCGACGACCGGATTATCGAGCAGAAAACGTAACAGAACGCGACACGGTATTCGGTAGGATTCCTACCTTTTTGTAAACGATAGATATGTGATGGTATTTTAAATTATTTTGATTTGGCTTATGATAGATTTATGATTATGATTTATCTTATGATGAGTTTTAAGTTATGAATCATATGGATTATATTTTAATATTATGCATTATATGGCTATGTATGATATGTTGAGTATATGCATTATATATATATTACATAGCATAATGCACTACATCTCATGCATGGCATGGGCGGAAAAAAATAAACAAACGGGAGTCCATGCTCCGTCGGGGCGACCGAGAATTAGACATGGGGATAGCCTGAGGGCTATAACCGGAGTCCATGCTCCGTCAGGGCGACCGAGAAGCAAACATGGGGATAATACATTGTATGATCATACGGATGATGGGTGGGACACATGACATAGGCACCCATGGCATAACATTCATCACATGCTTATTTTGTTATATGTTATTTTATCGGTATATGTGTTATCACTAATCCATGTGCTAGCCCTACTTCGGAGTCCTACTGGGCGCGTTGACTAACGCCCTACTTCTACCCTAGCTGATGACGCAGGGGATGGCGGAAGCGGTGGACATGACAGGAGCCAAACTTAGGGGCTTGGGCAGTGCATTCTTAGTTTATTTACGTTTACATTTTGGAGATGTAATTTTAAAGTAACTTAGCTTGTCGGGTTGTATAAGTTTACATTTCTTGCGATGTTTTGGACGTTACTTATGGATGATTATATTTTGTGATATAAATATGAACATAGGGGCATTTTGGTAATTCAATGTTGTATCTTCCCTTCTATTTAAAAACCGGTTGGATAGACTCTATTATCATGTTCCGCAATAACTATAATCCGTGAGCTTACTTCCTACGCGTGAACTGTTTTCGTGGACTTAGCTCCGCGCACGCGTGGGGTTGGCCAGTTAAGGGCCGGGCTTTAGAAGCTCGGACTTAACTCGCGTCGTGGTGTCCGCACCCTCTCTCACTCTTCTATTTAAAAAAAAAAAATAGACTCTGATTTTTGGAAAACGGGTGAAAAAGGGCAGGGCGTTACAGTCGCAGCACTGTAGCTAGAACGCTTCAGTGTTGCGGGAGAGGCTTAAGAGAGAAGGGGTTGCTAGGGTTTGGAGGGTAGTTTAGGGTTTCTTTCTTTTTTCTTTTTTCTTTTTTCTTTTTAAACTAAAACTCAATACATATTTTATTTATTTATCTATCTATTTATTTATTTTTTTTATTTTTTTAAAAGATAAAACCTCGGAGAACGTAACCAAAATTTCAAAACCCATGATGCGTCTTTCGAAAATTAACTCAAAACTCGTTAGAAATCGAATGTCGAACATCGAGCGGGGAAAAGCGTGTGATTTTTTTTTTTTTTAACATTTATCATGACAAGATAGTTAATAATTACAAAATTGCCAAAATAACTTTCTAGCTTTCGAGCTCGAAAATGGCAAACTGGGGCTCACCACGGAGCCCACACTCTCTTCACTACTACCATAGTCCCAAAAACAACTTGGAGGTCCAAAAATCTCTCCCAAATCGGATAAATCAGGAATGGGTCATTACAGTTGATATTATAACTATTGTAATTATGTGAGATATTGAGATTTATAGATTTTCATTATTAGAAGTGGACTTCAATTTAGAAGTAACTAAACTTTACTATAACTTGCATATAATCACTCTCATTTAATCATTTTTACTTTAATAGATGTCTAACTCATAAACTTTAAAGTTATTAGTTCAAATTTAAGAGATGTTAGATAGGCAATTTGCTTATAAAAAAAAACTTATTTAATTCAATTGCAAATATATTTCAATTTCAAATTTATAAAATAAATAAATTTGATAATGATAACAGTGAGTGCATTTAATCTATAGTCTTCTTTCATTAAATGATGTCAATGGAGTTGTAATACCCCAGCCCAAGTTAGAGGTTAATTTGGATTAATTAGATTTAATTAAGTAATTTTTTTAGCCATTAATTGTGATTTTTGTTCCTCCAATCATGAAGATTACGGAATGAGGATTCCAACGGATCCGAGTTTGATCCGATCCAAGTCCGGTAGCTCTTTTAATTAAGTCTCAAAGGTATAAGCGTAAGTTATGAATATAATAATATTATTTTATAGTTAAAAGTTGGCTGCTCTGGAAACTAAGCCATTTAACCTAGTTTCCACCCCAAATTTTAGATTATACATTATTTTTAAATTCCAGACTTAACGGAATGCCAATTTCAACCTAATTCTACCTATTTTTGCTAGCTACATTTTCTTAGGTGACAAAGCCCTAATTTTATAGGGGAGACAAAATCCTAAAAATATAAGAGAGAATTAAAACTCGATCTATATCATAACGAACTTTCTTGTACTTTAAGATTTCCAAGAATATCAACTTTTGACATTTATTTTACAGCGAGAAAACTGGGCCGTCATTTTAACTAAAAATATTCTTTCACTTGAAAAATGTGGTTTTGACCTCAAAATGCATTGGACCTTTAAAATATTTTTATTAGACTAATTTACTCTACCTAACTGTAAAGTTAGATCATTTCAAAGAGATTCTTCAAAATTATAAATTTTGACAAAACAGTGATTTTTGGCTTAAACACCGAGTTTTCGACATCGATTTCTCTCCAAATTTTAATACCATGACCAATTTTTAATACCCGACCCAGTGGACCGATTAGATCAGTCTAAAGAGACCCTAAAATGCTTAGAATTAATGAAGGACATAAGAGGTATTGTTAAAAAAAGAATAATAATAAAATAATATAAAATATCTTATAAGATAAACATTCACCTAAACCTAAGCTACGATTGTAGTATGAAACATTTAGCCAACCCATTTCTCTATTTAAACGCATGAAATGGGGAAGAAATAAAGAAGAAGAAAAAAAAAAAACAAAACAAAGGGGCCACTACCGTTTCGCTCCTTATTTCTTCTTCTTTTGGTTTGGTAACAGCAAGCGCTCTCTCTCCTATTTCTCCTTTTTCCTTTTTCCTTTCCTTTCTTTCTTGTCCTCTTCTTTCCCTTGCTTTGGCTGTTCTAGCAGTAGTAACAACAGCCATCGAGTTTTCCCCACTTCAGTCTCAGGTTTTCAAATTAAGTCAATTCTTAAGCAGAATTTTACACCCAAGGTATCGAAATTATTCTTTTCTCATTTATATTAATTATAGAGCAAGTTGAGATTCGAAAGGGATAGTTATGAGCTTTAAAATTGGATTTTTCAAAATGAAAGGGAAAATAAGCTTCCTCTTAAATTTTAAATTATATCCTTTAAAATCAGTTTTATTTTACATTTAAAATTCAGTTTTTGGACCCTAAGTAAAATTGGGGGAAAATATTAACCTCAGGTAACTATTGTGTGTTTACTTTCCCACATTTTATGTTTAAATTCCAGTACTGTAACCTCTGGGCCAGAATCTCTCATCAGCAGCGCAGCAGAAACGCCGCTCGATGGTAAAAGGGGTTGGGCACTGAGTATTTTATTTACTTTACTGTCTCTGTACCCTCTGGGCATCGTCTCAATATGTCCCCTTAACCGGAAAACAATACGAGACGGGGCACTGAGTACTTTACATTTTTATTTTATTGTGGTATTTTGGATGGCTAACAGCTAACTCTCTGACATAATTTAAAGAAGTAGTAAGAGATAGGTGACCCATTACACTTATCACATTTTTGTTGAAAAATGCATGGGGATTGGGTAGATAATCCATGAATGTCCTAAAATTTATATTATTATTTTATTCTTACAGATTTCTATGATAATCACTGCGAATAAAGGTGAGGAGACTCGAACCCACACTTGTATTGTTTTATTTGTTAAACCCACTAACACCAGACTGAAATGGGACCCATAGTCACTTAAAGATGGAAAATGCTATATAGGTCTAAAATGCGAGACTTGACACTGCCTACATGTAAGGGATGTAAATGTTCTAACTGTGTAGAACGTAGGCGTAAAATGGTGTCGGGGAGTCAAGGACTTGTAGCCTCTAACGCAGTATGGACCCATGGAGTGTCTGGGAATTATCGGGTAAAAACTGGGTGAAGGCATTCGTGTTATTAAATTCAGTTTTATATGTTTGTGTGATATTGATTATTTTATTGATTTCTTATATTGGTATTGAATACACCAAATGGTAAGGCTGAAATATGCTGGTTCTCTCAGAATAAGTTCTTATGTAAGGAGGGCACTGAAAATCATACATTATCATGCATTTGATATTTGCATGTGAAAATTATGATTATAAGTTAAATCTGTGAAAGATAATAACTTGAAAAATCTGACATTGCTCGTGGGGCTATAATTGCTGAGATTAGCCGAACACCATTTGCGAACCCTTGGATTGGACGTGTTAGTAGGTTGTGGTCGACCGCCATCAACCGTTGGTGTTGGATGGGCTAGTAGACCGGGTTGTGGAGACCTTATGATGTTAGGTCGAATGCCGTTTGCGAACTGTTGGGTTGGACGTGTTAGTATGCTATGGTCGACCGCCATCAACCGTTGGTGTTGGATGGGCTAGTAGACTGGGTCGCGGAGACCACGTACGTGGGATATAGCTTGGTGGGAGATCCCCATATAAACAATGAGATGTATCATAGTGATTTCTCATTGGTTACTGGGATATGACTAGATGAATGATTAACCCAGTGGATAAATGGGATATGACTAGATGAATGATTACCCCAATGGATAAATGGGATATAACTAGGTAAATAATTATCATAGTGGAAAAAAATGAGATTTGACTTAGTGAATGATTATCTCAGTGGAAAAATGGGATTTGACTTGGTGAATGATTATCCCCAGTTGATTAGCAAAGTATGACTTGGAAAATAATTCCTTTAATTGTTTATAACATGTTGGTTAATGCATGCATAGCATAATGAGGTAGGGCTTGGTGGTAAATATTGATATAGGACCATAAGGGTAAACAATGTCCTATAAGAATGATCCTAAGGTAAAAATGGATCATATGGTGGTAAGTTAAATGTTCATTTGTATTGATACATGCATACCATGGTTTCTAATTTATTTGAGTTCTCTTCACTGGGTTAGTAGCTCACGTCCCTCACAATGTAGGGTATGAGCTGAAAGATGAAGTGGAGGAACCAATGGTGTCTCGTTAGGAGTCGGAACTTCGGAATTGTCTGTGGTTTCCCGCATGTGGAAACTAAGCGTACCTTTGGCTATTTTGTGTGTTTTTATTTTAAATATGCCTCATGTGGCATAAGAAACTTATGTTTGTAAGTTTTAATGTCATATACATATATTCGCTATGTTTTCGTTCATAACTCTAATGAGATAATAGTCGTTGTGTGATATGGATTTGTATATGGGGACATATGGAATATCTTTGAGTCCATGTGTGAAGAGCACGTGTGACATTTTCTATGATCGGGTTTTGATAAACTTGAAGATTTATGTAATACCTTGACCCAGATTAAGCTTGTTTTAACTTAATAATCTTGTTTAACCAATTAATCTTGGGAATTACGGTTAGGGCTTTGAGGAACGCCCAGGTATGGCCCAATCCGAACTCGTGAGCTCAGTGATCCAGCTCGTCAAGCTGGAGGGGCATTTTGGTAATTTACCACTTTCAGATATTATTTCATAAATTATATTGGTATGTGATTATTATTAGATGATAATGTTCTCCTTAATAAAGAATTTGTGTTTCTAATTTTAAAATAATTTTATTTTCAGAAAATAGTGTTTTAAATCCACCCGTCAAAACCCCGAAAGGGAGTATTAATTATTTTACAGGGTTTTGGAAATAAGATAAATTTCAAAACTAGTATTTTGTGTTAGACCATTTTAAGTATGGCCTAGTTATTGTTTGACACCCCAAAATGAGGTTTCTAAATTGTTTATTTTAACATTTGTTTAATTAAGTAAATAAGGTTAAAATGTGGTTTTTATTTAAATCATTGGTTTTTAGTGAGAGTTAAATTCCAAAATTTTTATGGTAATCAAGGTTTTCAAAACCCAATCTGTAAGGTTGGATTAAGTTTTTGAGTTTTAAAAATCATACTTTCAGTTTAAAATCGGCTTTTATTAAAACTAGGGGCTAAAATGCAAAATTAGTTTTGATAGATGACTTATTTGCAACCACCCAGCGATACAGTGTTTTCACTGTATCAATGTCCGTACCCCACTGCATGCAGCGGCCGAAGGCCCCCTTCCTTCGGCTGTTTTCTTATATATACGACCCTCCTCTCCTGGTTTTCACTCCGAGCAAACCCCTTCTTCTCTCTCAATCTATCTGCTCTCTGTGAAAACCAGCCAAGGCTCACTGCCTTGCCATTGTTTTCTTCTCTGTTTTTGCCAACCGTAGCCTTAGAGGGAAAATTTTCAAAGGTTCAGATTTTCAGCCCAGAAACTTCAGTAAAGGTAACCACTGTGTTCCTCTTTCGATTTCAATCAGTTTAGAATCAAGAAACACTGGTTTTGGCCCTGTTTTCAGTGAGAAAAACCTGTATAAAGTTTTAAGAAAAACCTGGTTTTAAGTGTACCAGTGAGGTTCCAGTGATAAAATCGGATGACCCAGTGAGCTCCAAGGCTCCAAACCTTTCCGTATGGAAAAAAGGACTCCCAGAGGAGTCCATGGGACCGGCTAGGTGCGGAAACAGAATCCGGGAAACCCTCTGTTTCCAGATTCGTATTTCATACAGTGTCTACCATCACTGTCTGCTGGTGCAGATAGTGGAGGAAGACGACTTTCGGACGGTCCGAGAGTCGAGCTTCGGACGGTCCGAGCCCATCAGCCGTTCCGAGAGCTAACCCTCGGACGTTCTGAGCTTCACTCGAAGCCCAGTTACGTCAGAGGCTAGCCAGACCCTTTCCGACGATCCGAGCTGAGCTCGGAAGGACCGAACCCACTTGGACGTTCCGAACCCAAACTTCGGACGTTCCGAGGCTTACAGACCCACCGAGACTTATTGTATCTGCTTTTCGGTTCGGATGGACTTTGGATGATCCGAGACCCAATCTTCGGACGATCCGAACTCAGACCCATGTTCCGAGGTCAGTGACTAGTTTAGGTGTGGTTCGGATAATCCAAAGCCACAGTACCTAGTTCCGAGGCATGTTCCGAGGGACCCAGTTTTTTGAAGTATAAAATGCTCTTGTTTGATTATTATTTGATTAATGTGATGTTACTTGTAACAACCCGTCCCGCTACGGGCACGTTAAAACTGATACGAACTCCTAAAACCAATCCAATAAAATTTCGGATACTTTTTTTTTTAAAGGGAGACGCCGCTCCTGCAACCCATACTAACCATAGCAATCCGCCAATAAGTCAAAAACCGTAAGCATCAATCAGAATTACAAATTATAGCATCATCACATTATTACATTCATCCAACTTAGTGAAATGTACACATATCTCGAATACATGAGCAATTTCCGATTACAAGATAAAACCATGATAAGTACTAAGCTGCAGTCCTACGCCCAAAGTCCGATTGAGGGTCCCGTCGACCATCCCTCTATGGAATACCTACGAGGCAAGGGGTGAGCTCTACATGCCCAGTGAGGGTAACACACGCGCCAAATGTCACCCAGCATACAATAGGTATATATGTAATCATATGAACACATCAATGTCTATGAAGTTTACATGCATGACTGTGCAAGCGGGTGCCCTACCCCTAACACACAGGTCCACACCAATCGGGCCACTAGTGCATCCTCTAACCCACTCAATGCATCCGTCGTAGTTCATCCGCCCTCGGGTACACAGACTGACCTCCAACCGGGTCAGGATCCCTCCTCCTCGACCAGACCTATAACTCTCTCATGACAACCAACACGCATACCACAACCAACCCAAGAATCAGACTCACTAGAGTCCTAAACTGACTACCACACAGGAGTAACCACCTCACCAGTCCTCAACGGACCGCCAACCAAAATCATCCATGGTCTCCTCAACCGAGCACCAGAGTCTTGATAATCAAACCCATAACCTTGGACCCTATATGCTGGTCTCCACACGACTGATGTATCCACCTCCCACAGAATTCTATAGGTCTTCTACCGAGTGAGCCGGCCGAGCTCACTCGATAGGCGTCCATAAATTTCTGGTGAGTCAACACCCACAACACAAGTCTCAACGATGAACCCCAATACTATAACCGCGGGTAAACGCACTACCACCTCGCACCACAGGCTGTCCCCACCATACCGGTGTGCTAGCCTAGAATATCTCATCACATCATATCGCACCATCCCTCGATCAATGAGTGGGCGAGCACATCCTCAGCCTACTCGGTCATCCGGGGAATCACAGACCATACCAGCGGGAGCTGTCCCTCACCGCATCGTCCCTCGACCTAGGCGAGCACCTCCTCAGCCTACTCAGTCATCCAGGGAATCACAAACCATACCAGCGGGAGCTGTCCCTCACCGCATTGTCCCTCGACCTAGGCGAGCACCTCCTCAGCCTACTCGGTCATCCAGGGAATCACAAACCATACCAGCGGGAGCTGTCCCTCACCGCATCGTCCCTCGACCTAGGCGAGTACCTCCTCAGCCTTCTCGGTCATCTAGGGATCACAAACTATACCAGCGGGAGCTGTCCCTCACCGCATCGTCCCTCGACCTGGGCGAGCATCCCCTCAGCCTACTCGGTCATCTAGGGATCACAAACTATACCAGCGGGAGCTGTCCCTCACCGCATCGTCCCTCGACCGAGGCGAACATCCCCTCAGCCTACTCGGTCATCTAGGGATCACAAACTATACCAGCGGGAGCTGTCCCTCACTGCATCGTCCCTCGACCTAGGCGAGCATCCCCTCAGCCTACTCGGTCATCTAGGGATCACAATGCATACTGGTGGGAGCTGTTCCTCACCGCACCATCCCCCGGCTAATGAGCAGCGAGCACCTCCTCAGCCTCCTTTGTCATCCGGGGATCACCTCATCCGTCGTACATTCGGGTATCGGAACCGTAAAGGGCTTCTAAGATTACCTTGGGTGAACTAACATTCAGCCTGATGGCCTATCTGGGATTAACATGATTACTTCCCAATTAGTCCTTACCTAGGACTCCCAAGGCACCTTGTTCCCTAAATCGGATCACGCCCCTCATAGGTACGTCCGGGAAATGCAAGACGGACCGACCATTTGATCCATGCGAGGGGTTACGATTACCAGTTTCCAATCACAAGGGAGTCTGAATCCAACCACGTCTCCACCGCGCGGTCCCACATAGCATCCCCACCCTAACTACCGGACAAGCTAGGGGGAGTCTCTAGATCCTGATGTTACCTAGTACCCATGCCCCTACCGACATCCCACATACGTCAGTTATATGCATACACGATTAACTCTACACTTACTAGCATAGTTTGTCATATAATAACCAGGTATATGCATCACTATTTATCACGGGCTGGAATGTTAACATCCAAGCATGTTATAATGTCTAGCAGTCCAAACTAATCATCACATGGTTATATGGCATATCATCAACCGAAGTATATCACACCATAATCAGGCACATACCACCACATATCACATATTCACATGTTGGCATATTAACAGATTATCAATAAAAATAAACTCCAAATCATGTCACCACACAATCAATCAATTGTGACATCAAATAATCAATTCATACATGCATCTGCGGGCATCGGATATGAATACACCCGGATGGGGACCCGCCACATAGTGATATCAACAGTTCCCTTGCAGAGTGGCTCACAATATCAGGGACCCCCATTCGCCGCATTCCGTACCCGCACATCTAATAGAGTAGTAATATGCATAGATGCATGCTAAAAGCGGTGATAAGTTCCCTCACCTGTGTGTGTCTTTGAAATCCAATGCGAGAAAACAAGTCCGGGGGTTAAAGGAGCTCCAGTCTATTGAAAAGAGAACACAAGGATAAGTAACCGGGCAAAACGGGTCAAACTAAATCTGGGCTACAAACGGGCCCGAAAGCGAGTCGGGCCCACACCGGACTGAAACGGGCCCAAAACTGAAAACTGGGTCCAAACTTAGACCGGGGTCAAAACTGAACCCAAAACTGGAGATCGGGTTTCGAACTGGGTCGGGCCCGAAACTGGGTCGAAACGGGCTGGGCCTGAAAACGGGCCTGTAATACCCCAGCCCAATTTAAGAATTAATTATGATTAATTATGATTAATTAAATATTTTTTTATCCGTTAATTATGAAATATTTTCCTCTAATCGTAAAGTGTATCAAATAAGTTTTTCAACGGATCTAAGTTTGACTTGATCCGAATCCGATAACTCTTTTAATTAAATTCCAAAGGTATATGGGTGAGTTATGAATATAATAATAATATTATTTTAGGCTTAAACCTTAGCTGCTGTATAAAATCAGTCATTTGACTTAGTTTGAACTTCAAATTTTAGGTTATGCACTATTTTTAAATTCCGGACCTAATGACATGCCAATCTCGCTATAATTTCGCTAATTTATTTTACCCCTAAGTTTTAAAGTGGTAAAACCCCAATTTGACAGGGTAGAGGAAGTCCTAAAAATATACAGAGAGAGTCAGTACTCAATCTGTATTATAACTAAGTTGTTTATTTCTTTACACTCTAAAATAGTTAGTTTTTTTATATTTATTTTAAGCCATGAAATATGGGCCGTTGAATATTCTTTCACTTAGAAAATGTGGTTTTTGACTTCAAAACCCTTTGAAACTTTAGAATGTTTTTATCAGACAAATTTACTCTATCAAACTATAAGGTTGGATACTTTTAAAAAGAATCTTGAAGATTAGAAGATTTTGTTAAAACAGTGATTTTTAGCAAAAACACTAAGTTTTTGAGATAGATTTCACTCCAAATTTTAATACCATATTCAGTTTTTAATACCTGACCTACTGAACTAATTGTATCAATTTAGTGAGACCCTGAAATACCCCGATAAAAGAAAGGACATAGATGTAAATAGTAAAAAGAATAAACTAATATTATATTATAAAATAATATCAGAAACATGTGAAAGATGAGTTTAAAGCTACGGATGTAGCTTATAGCTGTGTTGGAAGATTATAACACCGCCAATTGCCTATGCGGTTGGTGGTAGTTGGAATAGTAATTATAAAATATATAACAATAAATGCAGAGTTATTAAAAAACTTATAAACCTACGAATAGCTTAGGCAACCTGTATGATTAAAAAATGCATACGGTTGCCTATAAATAGGTGTAATCGGCGAGGAAACCAGAAAGTAAAGAAAAAAAAAAAAAAAACTCTTCTGCCGTTTTGCTCCCTCTCCCTCTTTCAAAAACAGCAAGCCCTCTCTCTCCTATTTTCTTTTCTTTCTTCTTCTTTCTCCTGCTTTGGCCATACCAGCAGCAGCCGAACGTTCGGGTTTCCCATATTCTTTTAAAGGTTTTCAAATTTAGTCAATCTTATACAGAATTTTGCACCCAAGGTATCGAAATAATTCTTTTTCTTTTATTTTTATTAACTCCATAGCAAATTAAGAGTAAAATAGCTTAGTATTGGGGTTCAAACAATGAGTTTTTTTAAATGGAGGAAAAATAGATTTCCTCTTAAAATTTAAATTTTACCCTCAAGATTCGTATTATTTTACGTTCAAAATATAATTTTTGACCCTAAGTAAAATCGGGGAAAAGATTAACCCCAGCTGACTATTGCGTGTTTATTTTTCCGCCTTGTGTGTTTAAATTCCTGTACTGTACCCTCTGGGCCATATTCTCAATACGTCCTTCTTCTAGAAGACAATACGAGGATAGGGCACTGAGTACTTTTATTTACTTTACTGTCTCTGTACCCTCTGGGCCTCTCACAATACGTCTCCATGGTCCTTTCTCCAGAAGACAAGAGAAGGCACTGAGTACTTTTATTTACTTTACTGTCTCTGTACCCTCTGGGCCTCTCACAATACGTCTCCATGGTCCTTTCTCCAGAAGACAAGAGAAGGCACTGAGTACTTTATATTTTTCATTTTATTGTAATGTTTTGGATGGCTGACAACTAACTTTCTGACATAATTTAAAGGAATAGAAAGAGCCTAGGTGACTCATTACACATATCATGTTTTCTGGAAAAAAAAAATAGCACGGGGTTTGGGAAATTATTATGTGTATATACTGACAAATAGAAAATTTATACATTTTACTCTATCTTACAGATTTTCTGTGAAAAACTCAACCGGAGAAGGTGAGGAGACTCGAACCAACACTTGTATTGTGTTATATGTTAAACCCACTAACACCAGACTGAAATGGGACCCATGGTCAATTAAAGATGGAAAAGGCTATATAGGTCCAGAATACGAGACCTGACACTGCCTACATGTAAGGGATGTAGATGTTCTAACTGTTTAGAACGTAGGCGTTAAAATGGTGTCGGGGAGTCGAGGACTTGTAGTCTCTAACGCAGTATGGACCCATGGAGTGTCTGGGAATTGTCGGGTAAAAACTGGGTGAAGGCATTCGTGTTATTAAATCCAGTTTTATATGTTGTGTGATATTGATTATTTTATTGATTTCTTGTACTGGTATTTGATACACCAAATGGTAAGGCTGAAATATGGTGGTTCTCTCAGAATAAGTCCCTGTGTAAGGAGGGCACTGGAAATCATGCATTATCATGCATTTGACATTTGCATGTGATAATTATGTTTATAAGTTAAATCCGTGGAAGATAATAACTTTGTAAAGTTTGATATTTGCCGTTGGGCTATAATTGCTGAGATTAGCCGAACACCGTTTGCGAACCGCTGGGTTGGACGTGTTAGTAGGCTGTGGTCGACCGCCATCAACCGTTGGTGTTGGATGGGCTAGTAGACCGGGTCGTGGAGACCTTATGCACTTGCAAGTTGCTATATTATTTCCGTGGAGGAATTAATATTAGTTCTGGTTGGAACTTTGAATGGGGGCTGACCCCAGTGTTGTAACATGGCTGGGGACCGACCCCGGTATTAACAATACAATCTGAGTAAAAACCTTAGAAGATGATCCTAGGGTGAAAATGGGTTAAGTGGATTAACCGCATTGCATTCATGAAACATGCATTATTTATTGTTTCATATAATATGTTGGATGTTATGGTGAAAATGGGTTAAGTGGATTAACCGCATTGCATTCATGAAACATGCATTATTTATTGTTTCATATAATATGTTGGATGTTATGGTGAAAATGAGTTAAGTGGATTAATTGCGTTTCATTTATGGAATATGCATTGTTATTTATTCCATGAATATTGTATATTGGATTTTATGGTGAGTTCTCCCCACTGGGCTGTTGCTCACGTCCCTTACAATGCAGGATCTGAACCAGAGGAGGGATTGGAGGGACCAGTGGTGCCTCGTTGAAATAGGAACTTAGAAGTTCCTAAGGTTTTCCGCACGTGGAAACCATTTGTCTGCTTGAATATGTTTGAGTGTTTGTAATAAATATGCCTCATGTGGTATAAGAAACTTATGTCTGTAAGTTTAATGTCGTTGTTTTAATGTCGTATACATTATATCCACTATGTTTTCGTGCGTAACGCTGATAAGACAAGTGAAAATATTCGTTGTGTGATATGGGTTGTATATGGGGACATATGGTACATGTTTGAGTCCATGTGTGAAAAGCACGTGTGACATTTTCTAGGATCGGGTTTTGGTAATTTTAAAGATATAGCCCAGTTATGACGTTGGGTGATTAGAGTTTATTGTTTTCAAAAAAAAAAAAAATTTAGTCGCGTTCCGGGCCCACATCTGGGTTCGGGGTGTGACAAGGTGGTATCAGAGCATGGTTCAAATCTCGGACTGTATGTATGGGAATTAGTAGAATGATTGTTTGAGTTTAGGTTCATCCCCTTAGTTTTTAAAGTTGGGTAGATGGAACCTTGAGTTAGAATGAGATCAAATCCCCTTTATTTTGATAAGTGGTGTGATTTTAGTATCAAAGTTGATACTTTAAACCCAATATTTGGATGTGACGATATCTTGTAGATTGGAATTAAAAGGTGTTGGAGTACTGAGAGGCTCTGACATCGATTAGACTTGGAAGAGAACCTATGAAGAGGATCAATACAAAATGATATAATTATGTTAATGTGTACTATTGTGTGATTAATGTATAACTTTGTTTGAACTTGGATGCAGGGGATTATAGAAGCCCCAAATGATATGTAATATGTGTGATTTATTTTGCGTGACTTAGTAAATTCTTGCGTAAATAAGTTTATGTTAATCACTTGTGTGATTAATATAAAATATCAAGATCACAAGGAGATTCTTGAAATTAGGGAGAGGATGTTGTTCCACCCCTCAGGGAATTAAAATAAACTTTTAGACGTTGTTTACATTATTCTGGAGGCTTTCCAAGGAATCGTCGATGATTTGCGATGACCTCGGGCTAGAATCCCAGAGGGAAGAGCTATTGCGGCTCTGAAAGATTTTAAGCAGTCGAACCCCCAAACTTTCTCAGGAAATTGAGAGTTCTTAAGAGTTGAAAATATTCTATAAAGTCTTGTTTGCTCTCAGAAATCAGAACCTCAGCAATGGGTTTCGAGACCTCGAATAGTTAATCGTCTTAAAGCTAAATTTTTTTTTACCGTTGGATGAGCAGTACTACCGAAATGTTAAACCTATGTTTTGAAAACTCGAGAATGGCTTTCGAGATCTTGGATAACTAGCCGTTTGAATATTCTCTATAAATACCCATCTTGTTTTGAGAAGTTAAAGAACCGAAAATTCAAATTTCATTCCATGCGAAATTCATAGTACATCAAGAAATATCAGAAATACATAGATTTTGCTAAGGAAAGAAAGAAAAAAAAAAAAAAAAAGCTTGAAATTAAGAAGCCTTCAAGTGATCATCGCCATTGTCGTTCTTGGATGATGATTCGCCGGGAATCGATGTCCGATCGGCTAGCACCAAACCGAGAAAGTAAAGGATGGACCATCCGAAAACCAAGAGGCAAAGGGGGGCGGTGAGGATGAGGACAATGCCTTCTTCCGCCAAGGGACCGTGATGATGAAGAGTGATTACAGTGAAGATGAAGAAGATTGCAGAAAAAATGAGGGAGAAGGCAAAGATGATGGATTGAAAGACGGAATTTGCCGTGGAGGAATTGATCGACGGTTTTGGGAATTAGGGTTTCGGCGAGAGAGGGTTTGGGTGAAGGTGAAAAGGGGAAGGAGAAAGGGTATAAGAGAAGGAAAAAAAAAAAAAAGAGAAGTAGAGAGAGAGAAATACGGCGACGGCTTGTGGGACCCAATGCCAGAAGTATTATTTGAAAATACATTTTTCTTCTCCGAAACACATATGTGAAGTGATGCATAGACATTATAGATCATGTGGATAATCTTGGAAAATGAATTAATTATTTGTGAAAAATGATTTTGAAAAAAAAAAAATGCCCATCAGTTTGGGTAACGATGAGTGTTCTACAAGATAAGCAGCGACGTGAAGGCCAAATACGACAGGTCATAATAAGTTATCTGTGTACGACACTGTGCCGACATCAGTGATTTGCACAAATTTCTATATAAAAAAAAATTTTTGACGTCATTTTTAGTAAAAATCGGGTGATTACCCTATATATTGTTTTAAATTAATGATAAGCTATTAGGAAACTTAGGTGATTGTGAAGTTTGGAAGTGTCTAACCAGAATATGGGCTGGTATAGTAAGATGGCTAATCTTGGTTAAGAAGACTTGAGGTTTGTAGATATTAGTCAGACAGCTATTAACTGCCTCCACACTAAGACATTAGGTGCTACTTACCTCTACAAGTTAGTATTGGTAAAATTAAAAGGAGTATTACAACTCTGGAATGATTCTTGTCCAAACTAGTGTATACGTCGAAGGAAACTTAACTTAGAATGTATTGACATAATTTTGTCAAATTAAATTGGATTATTAAAAGTGAGATGTGGGTTTTTATTTGTTAAATGAGAGATAAAGACATCTTAAGGGATGAATAACTGGAGTAGATAACTGTAAAAACCAAGTTAAATTTATTTTGCCAATGTTGAGCTAATAGAGGTTGAACAAATTAAACCTGATAAATCGCTCTGAATGTTGATTGGTCATGAAATCTCTATTAAATTGGTAAGTATAACAAACTTATTTCTTAACCTATGATTCCGACTACAATGTGAACTTACATAGTCAAGTGGTTGGTGTGGATTAGAAAAAAAAAATATGAGAAATACCTTGCTCGATGTTTGATTTATCTTTAAATAATAGTGATTCCTACTGAGGTATTTATCTCCATGAAGGTGATATATTACTGTTGCATGTTAATAAGTTGTTGGATGTGTACAGTACTGCTAGTATGACTGGAATGTCATATTATGACTTGATCATGGCTAATGATCCCTACCAGTTCTGAAATTTGGGCATGAATATGGTGTCCTTTATGAACTTAATCGGACACGACAAATCGGTAAGATTTATTCACATGAGAATATTCTATAATATTATGCATGAATGTATGCATAAACCAAAGTAGGATATGCGAGTACGGTAATCAGATATACGATATATTAGACGAAGAATGTACAAACACCTAGATGATTACCATATGTAGAAATCGAATCTTTCAATGGGTAAGAGATTTAAAGATTAAGCAGAGGCGTAGGCAATCTGCAAAGATTGATAAGTAGAATTTTGAAAGTAAGGAAAAAAAAAAAAATTGTCTTCACGCCCATGGTGAAAACTTTCCCCGATTAATGCACTTTGAAGATGTGTGTATGGCCGCACATTTCAAAAACGTAATTAGTTGAAGAGAATGATCAAACCAGAATTGAGCTAAGAAACTGACTAAATAGAGAAACTTGGAAATTGTTTGTAATAGGATCAAAATACATGCGTGCGACATTTTACTGCAATTGATATTGTCTAACAGACTATCGGTGAAATTAGTCAGTTTAGATGATAAGTTCAATTAAGAACAAACTCATGTTTGTCCTTAAAGTGAAAGAGAGGGAAACAGAGTAAGCTACTCCTAAATTTCAACTGTGGTCAGGTAAGCAAATGCCATGTTTATGATATAAATTGATAAGATCTCAGTATTATGTTCTGATTTAATTAAATGATTGTGGAAAGTAAAAAAAAAAAAAATTGTGTAAACTCAAGTATTGCTAAAAGTGGATTTCAGGTAATATGTTTTTGAGTACTTGAGCACATGTTGCACGCTGGTATCTCAAGCATGCAGGGATATTGATATCCTAAAAGGTTTGATTATTGAGAAAATACATGTGAAAATTCAGGATTTTTAAATCTAGTACGTTGCGGAAAAGGTCATACAGGTGATCTCGATATGATGGCAGCATGGTGGGATGTAGAATACCCCACGAGAAATAGAATCAGAAAATTAAAAGTTGTATCATGATTTTCCAGCAATTAAAGGTACGCAATTTCTTTTGAAATTTCGGGATGAAATTTTTTTAAAGGGGGTGGGATGTAATACCCCAGCCCAATTTAAGAATTAATTATGATTAATTATGATTAATTAAATATTTTTTTATCCGTTAATTATGAAATATTTTCCTCTAATCGTAAAGTGTATCAAATAAGTTTTTCAACGGATCTAAGTTTGACTTGATCCGAATCCGATAACTCTTTTAATTAAATTCCAAAGGTATATGGGTGAGTTATGAATATAATAATAATATTATTTTAGGCTTAAACCTTAGCTGCTGTATAAAATCAGTCATTTGACTTAGTTTGAACTTCAAATTTTAGGTTATGCACTATTTTTAAATTCCGGACCTAATGACATGCCAATCTCGCTATAATTTCGCTAATTTATTTTACCCCTAAGTTTTAAAGTGGTAAAACCCCAATTTGACAGGGTAGAGGAAGTCCTAAAAATATACAGAGAGAGTCAGTACTCAATCTGTATTATAACTAAGTTGTTTATTTCTTTACACTCTAAAATAGTTAGTTTTTTTATATTTATTTTAAGCCATGAAATATGGGCCGTTGAATATTCTTTCACTTAGAAAATGTGGTTTTTGACTTCAAAACCCTTTGAAACTTTAGAATGTTTTTATCAGACAAATTTACTCTATCAAACTATAAGGTTGGATACTTTTAAAAAGAATCTTGAAGATTAGAAGATTTTGTTAAAACAGTGATTTTTAGCAAAAACACTAAGTTTTTGAGATAGATTTCACTCCAAATTTTAATACCATATTCAGTTTTTAATACCTGACCTACTGAACTAATTGTATCAATTTAGTGAGACCCTGAAATACCCCGATAAAAGAAAGGACATAGATGTAAATAGTAAAAAGAATAAACTAATATTATATTATAAAATAATATCAGAAACATGTGAAAGATGAGTTTAAAGCTACGGATGTAGCTTATAGCTGTGTTGGAAGATTATAACACCGCCAATTGCCTATGCGGTTGGTGGTAGTTGGAATAGTAATTATAAAATATATAACAATAAATGCAGAGTTATTAAAAAACTTATAAACCTACGAATAGCTTAGGCAACCTGTATGATTAAAAAATGCATACGGTTGCCTATAAATAGGTGTAATCGGCGAGGAAACCAGAAAGTAAAGAAAAAAAAAAAAAAACTCTTCTGCCGTTTTGCTCCCTCTCCCTCTTTCAAAAACAGCAAGCCCTCTCTCTCCTATTTTCTTTTCTTTCTTCTTCTTTCTCCTGCTTTGGCCATACCAGCAGCAGCCGAACGTTCGGGTTTCCCATATTCTTTTAAAGGTTTTCAAATTTAGTCAATCTTATACAGAATTTTGCACCCAAGGTATCGAAATAATTCTTTTTCTTTTATTTTTATTAACTCCATAGCAAATTAAGAGTAAAATAGCTTAGTATTGGGGTTCAAACAATGAGTTTTTTTAAATGGAGGAAAAATAGATTTCCTCTTAAAATTTAAATTTTACCCTCAAGATTCGTATTATTTTACGTTCAAAATATAATTTTTGACCCTAAGTAAAATCGGGGAAAAGATTAACCCCAGCTGACTATTGCGTGTTTATTTTTCCGCCTTGTGTGTTTAAATTCCTGTACTGTACCCTCTGGGCCATATTCTCAATACGTCCTTCTTCTAGAAGACAATACGAGGATAGGGCACTGAGTACTTTTATTTACTTTACTGTCTCTGTACCCTCTGGGCCTCTCACAATACGTCTCCATGGTCCTTTCTCCAGAAGACAAGAGAAGGCACTGAGTACTTTTATTTACTTTACTGTCTCTGTACCCTCTGGGCCTCTCACAATACGTCTCCATGGTCCTTTCTCCAGAAGACAAGAGAAGGCACTGAGTACTTTATATTTTTCATTTTATTGTAATGTTTTGGATGGCTGACAACTAACTTTCTGACATAATTTAAAGGAATAGAAAGAGCCTAGGTGACTCATTACACATATCATGTTTTCTGGAAAAAAAAAATAGCACGGGGTTTGGGAAATTATTATGTGTATATACTGACAAATAGAAAATTTATACATTTTACTCTATCTTACAGATTTTCTGTGAAAAACTCAACCGGAGAAGGTGAGGAGACTCGAACCAACACTTGTATTGTGTTATATGTTAAACCCACTAACACCAGACTGAAATGGGACCCATGGTCAATTAAAGATGGAAAAGGCTATATAGGTCCAGAATACGAGACCTGACACTGCCTACATGTAAGGGATGTAGATGTTCTAACTGTTTAGAACGTAGGCGTTAAAATGGTGTCGGGGAGTCGAGGACTTGTAGTCTCTAACGCAGTATGGACCCATGGAGTGTCTGGGAATTGTCGGGTAAAAACTGGGTGAAGGCATTCGTGTTATTAAATCCAGTTTTATATGTTGTGTGATATTGATTATTTTATTGATTTCTTGTACTGGTATTTGATACACCAAATGGTAAGGCTGAAATATGGTGGTTCTCTCAGAATAAGTCCCTGTGTAAGGAGGGCACTGGAAATCATGCATTATCATGCATTTGACATTTGCATGTGATAATTATGTTTATAAGTTAAATCCGTGGAAGATAATAACTTTGTAAAGTTTGATATTTGCCGTTGGGCTATAATTGCTGAGATTAGCCGAACACCGTTTGCGAACCGCTGGGTTGGACGTGTTAGTAGGCTGTGGTCGACCGCCATCAACCGTTGGTGTTGGATGGGCTAGTAGACCGGGTCGTGGAGACCTTATGCACTTGCAAGTTGCTATATTATTTCCGTGGAGGAATTAATATTAGTTCTGGTTGGAACTTTGAATGGGGGCTGACCCCAGTGTTGTAACATGGCTGGGGACCGACCCCGGTATTAACAATACAATCTGAGTAAAAACCTTAGAAGATGATCCTAGGGTGAAAATGGGTTAAGTGGATTAACCGCATTGCATTCATGAAACATGCATTATTTATTGTTTCATATAATATGTTGGATGTTATGGTGAAAATGGGTTAAGTGGATTAACCGCATTGCATTCATGAAACATGCATTATTTATTGTTTCATATAATATGTTGGATGTTATGGTGAAAATGAGTTAAGTGGATTAATTGCGTTTCATTTATGGAATATGCATTGTTATTTATTCCATGAATATTGTATATTGGATTTTATGGTGAGTTCTCCCCACTGGGCTGTTGCTCACGTCCCTTACAATGCAGGATCTGAACCAGAGGAGGGATTGGAGGGACCAGTGGTGCCTCGTTGAAATAGGAACTTAGAAGTTCCTAAGGTTTTCCGCACGTGGAAACCATTTGTCTGCTTGAATATGTTTGAGTGTTTGTAATAAATATGCCTCATGTGGTATAAGAAACTTATGTCTGTAAGTTTAATGTCGTTGTTTTAATGTCGTATACATTATATCCACTATGTTTTCGTGCGTAACGCTGATAAGACAAGTGAAAATATTCGTTGTGTGATATGGGTTGTATATGGGGACATATGGTACATGTTTGAGTCCATGTGTGAAAAGCACGTGTGACATTTTCTAGGATCGGGTTTTGGTAATTTTAAAGATATAGCCCAGTTATGACGTTGGGTGATTAGAGTTTATTGTTTTCAAAAAAAAAAAAAATTTAGTCGCGTTCCGGGCCCACATCTGGGTTCGGGGTGTGACAGGGCCGGACCGAACAGAACTGGGCCGGAGGGCTGGGCCTGGGCCGAGTCGGACTGGGCCGAACCTGATTGGGCGGACTCTATCCGAAACTGAACTCGGCCGAGTCGACTCGGTGACTCGACCGAGTCGGCGACTCGGCAACTCAGCCAAACAGGGAAAAGAAAGAAAAAAAGAAGGAAAAGGAAGGAAAGGGGAGGAAAAGGAAGGAAAAGAGGGAAAATCAGAGAAGGGAGAGGGAAAGAAGAAGGTCAATGAGAAAAGAGGGGAAGGAACTTGAGTACCTGATAGCACCGGAGGAGGTCCGACGGTCGGAGCAGGCGAATCGGAGTGGAGATGAAGACCATGGGTGCGGCGGCTGGGGAAAGAGGGAAGAAAAGAGAAAATGGGAAGGACGATCGAAGAGGGGTTTCCAAGGGGAGGGGCGGCGATAGAGGATTAGGGTTTTAGGGAGAGGAGAGGAGGGAAGAAGATGAAAGAAAAGGGGGAAAAGCAGGTGGCGGCAGCGGCGACGGGATTAGGGTTTCAAGAAGAGAGGAAGAGAGGAAGAGAAAGAATGGGAGAGAGAGAGGGATGGGCGGCACTGTAGCGCATAGCTACAGTGCTGCCGAAGAGGTTATAAGGGGTTAGTTTTTTTTTTTTTTTTAGTTTTTTTTTTTTTTTAAAAATAAAAGCTTCCAATTTTCAAAATATATTTTTTTTAATTTTTTTTTTAAAGGAAAGCCCGAAGAAATCAAATGACAAACGTCGGGGGAAAACGTGTGATTTTCAAACTTTTTATTATGACAGAAAATTCAATAATTCAAAATTACCAAATTGCCCTCTGAGTCTTCGAACTCAAAATCGAACAAATCAGGACCCAACACGGGGCCCACACTCTCCCCACTGCTACCAAGACTCCAAAACTCCGAAATATCGGGTCGGGTCATTACATTACTACCCCCTTTGTTAATTAAAAATGTACTCACCCTCTTCTCTTATTACTATAGTGTAAATACTATTGTATTCACTTCCAAGCCGACCCTATTGGTTGGGCACTGAGTGATTTCACTTCCAGGCCGACGCTATATTGTCAGGCACTGAGTGACCTCGAGGCTTAACTCAAAATGTCAGATCTAGTCCTATCCAGAAGACAACCGAGAAGTGACCCAAGGATGTAGACCTAACTAAATAAGTCAATCTGGCCAATGCCCAGAAGACAATATGAGTTTTGGACTACGCACTTATTATTCTATCTTGTGGACTATTCTAATTTAAAAAGGATAGAAACCAAGTAGGAGACTCAATTCCATGTACCTTGGATGTTTTTGGGAAAACAAGTATGATTTCGAAATACTACTTGTATGTACGTATTTGATGCTATGTATATTGATTGTGCACTTGTCTATTTGTTTGAACAGAGACCGCGAAACCACACATATACGGTGAGGGAACTTTACTTTGCAGCTTGATGTAAACAGGTTTATTTGATATGGATATTTGAGCAATGGGTGATTTCATATTTGATAAACCCACTCATGTGCTTAGACTTGACACACTATGGTAAAAGTGCCTATGATGTTGATCATATGAAATGTGTAAGACTACTTCCACGTGCCTTGACTATTGAACCAATATCGGCCATACGGGAGATGGTTTACGTCTATTGGACCACGGGTGTCGATAGTTGCACACTTAAGGACATCAGTATCGGCTATGGTAGAGCCAGAGATGTGCTTGTAAGGATATATTTTGACCGTGTCGGGACTTAATATAATGGTCTCAGCGTAATTGGCAGGCGTTACGTTCGATGATAGCAGTATCGAAAAAGAAATTATGAATTATGAGAATGATGATAATATTATGCTTATTTGTGATCAAGCATGAGATATTTATTGCAACTGTTGTTTATTGCTAACCTGTTCTTTACTTAACTGCACTATTATATTTCTTTCACAGGGCTAGTTAGCTCACCCCACTCACCTTTCAGGAGATGAACCCGAGGAGGAGAATCCTCTTTTTCAAGCTTAGGGTGGATAAGCTGCGGCGGTGTTTCGGGATTCCTCCTGAGGGGAATACCCTTGTCTTTATTTGTTGGTTCTTGGAACCATTTGCGTTTGTTAAGTACCGGGTGTGGTACTTAATTTGTTTAAACGTGATGTATTGAGACTACTACGTTTTGTAGTCATTCTGTTTGTAATTTGTATTGGAATATCAATGGTTGGTTTTCTATATGATGTGTATTGATATTGTTATTTATGGCTATTTTGTGGGGTAGACTTATGTTATGTGTTTGAGTCCACATGTTGGGATTATGTGTGACCTTTGGGCCTAACTGTTGATCCGGCCCAGTTAGAATGATTGTGTTAGTTTATCTTCAAAAAAAAAAAAAATCAGTCGCGTTCCGGGCCCACCCTTCGGGTCGGGGCGTGACAATCTAGCCCAGTTATGACGTTGGGTGATTAGAGTTATTTTTTAAAAAAAATTAATCGCGTTCCGGGCCCACATCCGGGTTCAGGGCATGACAGGAGTCCACAAAAATTTCATGATATTTAATTCTATCAATGCTATAAAACATATGTATTATCAATCCATTGTCACTTGCGAGTGCTACGATCAAATAGTCAATAAATTAATCTGAGCCACTTGAGACTCTTACATCCGTTAATAGATGGTATTCTCTCTGTATCAGTATGTGATTTCATACAATTAGTATTGTTCTTTAATTCGTAAGAATTGGTTTGGTGGTCAAGAACCCACTTAAGATGCAAGAGGACCACTCTCCATAGTGTTATCGGGTGTGATAAAGATAGGAGGAAAGTTTGCATAGTCCCAATGAATAATTAAGTGCTCTAAGAGGCTGGACACTTTGTCTTAAGAAAATTGCATGGAAATGAAGCTCGAATTTTCTTAATTTTTTTAATTTTTCTGAATTTTTTGAAGTTAAATGAAAGGAGGAGAGAGAAAGTGTATGTATGATTTAAATTCACTCGAGACACTGTATATCAAGGATACGTGCGTAACGGTGCATCGTTCATGGATATTGCAAAGCATATTTTTAAGGCATTGTTGTTAGTTTTTTTTTTTTCTTTTTAGATTTTGAAATCTTTTGTCGGGTATGTTTTTCTTAAAAAAAATGAAAGGAATATCTTTTAAGATATCAAAAACACAAAAAAATTGACTATATTCAAAATAACTTTGCCAAAAAAGTGCAAAGAAAATAAACCCCTAGTGTGGCGTTTTACTAAAGTTTTTATTCTTTACTCTAATGATAAATTAAGTATAGAAATACTTTCTTATTTTTTTTTTAGAAACACCCTTTATATAAATTAGTGAAAGCATCCTAATTTGATGATACAAAACAATAAAATCAGTGTACGCCAAACTTGGTGTACTTAGTTTTCTCTTATATTAAATATAAATGCGGTCTTTTGAAAAAAAAAAATTATGGTGGTTTTTTTAATTGAAAATTTTGTAGTTTTAAAATTTACTCTGTTTAATATTCAGCAAAAATATTAAAAAAGTAATCAAGTAAGATACATAAGCTTTTAAAAAATCTACTTTTTCACTAAATACACTATTTTTCAAAAGCAGGTGTCACTTATGAACAATCCAAACCTTCACACACTCCATATACATTTTGTATAACGGTAGCAATCTTCCCACAGGCTTTTTGTGTAACCAGACACGGGAATTAGTGGATTCCCGATTTTACCCTTCCCATGAAGTGTAAAATCGACTCACAAACCCTCCAACAGTAAATTGGCTTCCAAAATTCACAAGAACATTAAATCGGCTCGCCGAAATTCGCATGAACAGTAACATCGGCTTGTCAAAATTTGCATGAATTTTGTGGACTGATTTAAAATTTTCAAAATAAAAATAATAATTTTTTTTAGTGAATATCGGTGGTTTTAAAAAAAAAACGGAAAAAAATAATAAAAATTTGAAAAACAGCAATATTGGCCGATATTTCAAATATCGGCCGAGATATCGGCCTGGGGGATATTGAATTTAAAAAAAAAAAAATTGAAAAAAATTGATATAAGATATTTCACATATGGCAAATCCAAGAAAAGCACATTGGGTATTAACTGGATTTTGCATTACTTGAAAGTTACACAAGATATTGTGTTGATATTTGACAAGAGCAATAGTGAGAAAGGCAGTATTCTCGAGTATTATATGCATTTCGACAAAAGAAAATCAACAACAGACTCTATTTTCACACTTGCAGGTGGTCCAATACTACAATCGACAGTCGATCTGTGAAAATTCTCTTTCTGATTTTGAAAGTTCTTAAATTGTAACATGGAAAGGATGAACACATTGTAATTCTCTCTCTTTTCTGATTAGTAAAGTCGCCCGTGGCCGTAGCATCAAACACTGAATCACGTTAAATTTGTCTCGCCTTGCGGTATATTTTGTGACAATTTTATTTATTTCTTTATTTCATTACTACACCATCACAACAGGAAAATACTCTCTTTTCTCTCTTTTCAAAACTCCTAATCCACTACTCCAAAAGTTGCAATTGATGTGGGTTTTTTGCAAGCAACCAAGCAGGCATATCTCATGATATGCTTCATAGTTTACCAATTTGAGAGCTGCCTCTCTCTCTCTCTCTCTCACACATCGTGTGAATTGAATGTGCCACGTTAGCTACTGAACCAAGCCATGGCTTTTATTTCTTTTCCTGTTTGTTCCAAATTACCAAGATTAAAAATGTCATTAAAAGACGCAAAGTTGCAAACTACAAAAACTAAACATGCCTCGATATCCAACATCTTACTAAAAATTGAGAACCAAAAGGAACGAGGAAGCTCAGAACTGGAATTGCATCTCCGGTTTGTAATCAAGTGCATCAAGATGAGCAGCCATGGCCTTGTTCATCGGTGGTGGGCCACACCTCAAAATCTGCGCAGCACGATATAAAAAAAAATAGTTTTATATTTTTTTAATACTTTCTCATAACAATAACACTGGTGGCATAAATTGAAATTCTTTATTTACTCTTGATATCTATTTTGAATTAATAATTTATTTAAAAATAATTCTATTTTAATTATTGTTTTTTGACCTCTTAAAAATTATAGGTTTTAATAAAAAAACTCAAACCTAATATTGTTGAGCCACAAGTTCTCATGACTTTGATTTGTTCTCTTTCTATAATAAACTTTTGTATATATTACTCTTAATAGAAGGTAGAGATTGTGAGTATGTTGATTGTGAAAAAGGGTTATTCATTTAAATATTTTTGTTTAATTTAAATAAATAAATCCAATACTTGCGGAAAACTCAACTTTAATTACTGTAATTATATATTTGAAAAAAAAAATTGTACAAGCACGTGTGAACAAGGCACTTTTATAAGATTGTGTGGTAGCTATTTGACCACGTTGCGCTACAAGAGTGTGCCACGTGGATGTTAAAGCCTTGACAGAAACATATCCTGGGAGAGAGGACCATTGCATGTGACAACGCATCACTTCCCCGTTTTGTCCTTTTCTCTAATTTTTGTATAAGGGACCCACGGTTTAATGAGGTTGAAATTTCCTCATTCCCGCCTCCCGAAATTAGTGATTTTTTTTTTTTTTTCAATAAACGGCTGTAGATTTGTTTTTTTTTGTTTTTAAACTGTTAAGGTGGTCTAATTGTAAATGTAAAAAGTAGTTTTATACTTTCATTAAAAATAAATACATGTTTTCAATCTCTATATTAAGAATTATGAATTTTATAAAATATTTTTTTTATTTGAATTTACGTGTGGGAAGCTGTAGAAAACTTTGCGTAAAATCTCCACAGGTGAGCCCACTATCCCTAAAGCATACCAAAGTTAGGTCATAAGAGCTCGAACTCTCAAGCTTTCACTTCCTGAGACAGAAGTCAATCACTTGAACTACACCCATGTAGATTACATAAATACCAGTAAAACTAAATTTTACATATCCTTAATCAATTATAGCCAATGGACACTTATGAAACTTAAAATTTAATCACATAACATGAAGAAAAATATTTGTTCATACTTTCAAGTTGAATTACTTTTATCCAAATTTAACTCAACCCAATTGCACTAAAAATGATAGGTCAAGATATGCTTAACCCATTTTTATGACATATGCTTAATTAAATATAGCCAATGGACCACATGAACTTTATCAAACTTAAATTTCAATCACATAATGTGAAAAAAATATTTGTTCATACTTTTTTTCTAAAGTCACAAAGGATAGATAAAAGTTTCATAATATATATCTACTTTATTCAACCCAATTTGAATTTTTTAACTTAGCTTAGAGGATTCAACTCCTAAATCTAGACAAAATCGAAGTTTAATCACTTTTATCCGAATTTAATTCGACGGATTGACAAGTCAAGATATTCATTAAACATAATAAAGAAAGATAAGATCTCAACCTAAAATTTGTTGAGTGAACACCCACATTAGGGCCTAGCAATTCTCTGTACAGCAAGTTTATGAAAAATAATTTACATAAATTTATTTTTCAAGTACAAATATGGATATTATTGTAAATATTAAATACGTCTAAAAGTCAAGAATGGATATGTAAAGTTATGAGGCGTCTTATCTGAAAGATTAAGTTATAAAGATTTTGACTACATTATTATATAAATTTAATATGTTTATGCGTTCTTTGTAATTTTTATAAAATATTCTAAATCGAAACAAAGACTTAAAAAACTATTTTTATATTAATTTTATCAGTTAATATAAGTATTTAATAGTGTCAATAACCCTAGTCATCTTTGCATATAAACACGCACTAGCTCATGACAATGCTTTGTATAGAAAAGGAAAGGATCAAAAGAGAAGAAAGGAAAGGAAGGTTGAGCAGAGATGGGAAGGCCTCCTTGCTGTGATAAGGTTGGTGTGAAGAAAGGTCCCTGGACACCAGAAGAAGATATCATCTTGGTCTCTTACATTCAGGAACATGGTCCGGGAAATTGGAGATCAGTGCCAACAAACACAGGTATACTGGACAAATGGCAACCAGGAACATAATTTTTTTTTTCTTTTTTTTTCTAGTGGATTCAAATGAACCCCTTAGATTCCATCTGGGTTTTCTTCATGAAGTTTAATTTGCTGAATTTCAATCAACCAACGAGAAAGAAGTTTAGCATTTCATGTGTGTAAAGATTGAGAATTTTTTGACAAAATTTCAATCAATCTAATATACCTATTTTATCTCATTCGAACCAATACTCTTATCTCATTCATTGATTTTTCATTTTATCTTTGAATCCACAGGATTGCTCAGATGCAGTAAAAGTTGCAGGCTTAGGTGGACTAATTACCTGAGGCCAGGAATCAGGAGAGGAAACTTCACCCCCCATGAAGAAGGAATGATGATCCATCTCCAATCTTTGCTGGGCAATAAGTATTCTTCTCAAGAAATATGATCATTTTTTGGGTTTATTGAAAGAAAGTACAAACCTAATGTGAAATCCCTCACTCATGACTTCATGATTTCTTCCGGGTTCTTTTTATTTTTACAGATGGGCTGCCATTGCATCATACCTTCCGCAGAGAACAGATAATGATATCAAGAACTACTGGAACACCCATCTGAAGAAAAAGATAAAGAAGTTTCAATCATCTCTAGACAGTTGTTTAATATCCAATTCATGCATCACCCATCTTCATTCTAAGGGCTGCAGTGGGATTCGTTCGTCGTCTTTCAGGAGCTGCGCCACCTATGCTTCAAGCACAGAGAACATATCGAGGCTCTTAGAAGGTTGGATGAAGCCAACTCCAAAGGCTACTACTTCAGAATATGACCTGCAGAGCAATGAAAATACCAATGTGGAGGTTGCAGCTTCTTCTCACTCTGTCGACCCAAAACCGAAGGACGAACGCTGCGAACTAATCTCACACGACGAGCTTGAAAATCTTCTATCTTTTGATAATTTGAACAACTTAGAGTGGGAGAAGTCTTCAGCAGATTTTACAACTGAGGGCTATCTATCATCCGGTCTCAGTGACGGCCCCAGTTCCATGGCTGAGACTAAGGAGAGGTCATTCCTAGAGAAATGGCTTTTCGATGAAGCAACAGCCCAGGTTGATGATCTAATAGACCTTCATGTAGATTGCTCCTCAACTTCCAGCTTCTAAGTGATCAACACAACACGAAGCTCAATTGCCCAGGTTGAATCTGCATATATTTTGGGTGTAATTTCCTTTTATGTGTACTATTAAATGCTTCTGTCTGAAATAAATATTCCATGGTCTTCATCAGAAAAATGTGGAAATCAGGGCCATGAATTTCCCTTTTGTATCCGTTGTACTCTGTGTGATTAGGTGGGCTGTTCTTTTGTGTGAAATGATCACAATAAGAATGTTTTTATGCTGTTTTTTATTGTATGTTCTCTTCAAGATATTACCCAGAATTAGTAAGAGATTAATACAAACTGAAATTCCTAATTCAATACTAATTCTAATATGTTCTTACATTCACTAACAGCAACCATTTGATTCTAAATCAGTATGTCTTTTAATTCGACTGATTAGTATTAGGAATCCGACGTTGCTTTATAAAAAAATTAGGCCACTTGGTGATCTTGATTCCTCTTAAGCACTACATTCCTTTCAAGCATAAAATCTCATCTTTCTATTTCTCTAACTCAAGTATCATCTTGGTTTTTTGCCAACATCCCAAGGTCTGGCTTTTTGACAAATTTTCCTAGAAAAATGTTTTCAAATTTGTTCATTTTTCTGTATTTTTTTCTTAGATTCGTTATTCTTTTTTAAAGAAAGAAAATTAAGGGGTTTTGTTTCAAATTTTTTTTAAAAAAGTCAGCATATTGGAAATTCTTTGTCAGAAAAGTGTGGCATTTATATTACAGTTTTTCTAAAGAAAATTAATTGCCAACTATGTTTTTGATTGATTGTACCATTTTTCTCTAAACCTTCCATGGAAAATAGTTTCCTTAGGGAATAATAAGACCCCATTATAAGGCTTCTATGGCAGACTTTTCTTTAAATTATATGAAAAAACTCTTGTATAAATAAATGTGGCTGAAATTGACTTTGCTAATATTGATTGGAAGGATGCACGAACTACATCTAAAATACTGACAATTAAGGAAAAAAAAGTAGTTAACATATGCTAAGTATAAAAAAATTGGCAGTACTGTTAGACAAAATGATGTCATAATTGTTAGGAATAATTTGTAGGCTTTTGGAACTCACTGTGAATAAGTCTCACATTGAAAGTGTAGAAGGCGATCTGAAAATTTATAAAAGAACTTGAGGCACTTCGTCTAATAGACTACTCTTTTGACTGGATATTCAGGTCCTAAGGCGGACTAGGTATCCAGTGCCAAAGGCTACCCCAGTTGGTGGAGTGACCCAAGTCCTTTATAAGTCCCTAAATCTCTCTTCACAACTAATGTGTGTCTTGTTCTCTGACCCAACAATCCCTCCCCCCGCCCACCCCGCCACCACAAAAACGAGTCTCTCTGACAAATAGAACACACCTACAAACGAGGCTCTTGGGCAGATAGAACGTCGCCGGTCATCCTATCCAGCTAGAGAATCCCCTTAATCAATATGCGTTGACCTGAAGATATGACTCTGATACCACTTGTTAGAATTGTCTAATTATAAACTAGGGTAAAGTTTCTGGGGATAAAAGGATCAAATGGGCCCTTGTGGGCTCCACATGGCAGTCAATTTTGTGGGGATAAAAGGCTCAACTATCATCCTATATGCCTATGATATTAATGATTATTTCTTCTGTGAAGCCCTCTCTTTGTCTTCACCCTTCAACCTAATCAAGACAACATAGTAGAGTTGAAAAAAAAGTTACTGGGACGATAAGGCAGAGGGGCTGGAATGATGGTTAGGAATTCGTCTCAGGAAGTAGGAGTCTCGTGTTCGCTTCTCACTCTACTTCAAATGGCCACTCCTCATAAAGTTACCCAGTGTGTGTGGGTAGAGAGGCTTGCACATGCCCCGAAGATTAGTCGGGTGATCTAAGTATTGACCGTTGGCTCTTTTTCCACGGGAGAACCGAGATCTTCTCCTCTGAAAATCAAGAAGGCCAGCGTGTGTTTGCAATAGGGACACTAGCAGAGAATGAGAGTCTTTCCAAGTGGGACACTACAATACATAAAAACGTGCAGGAGAAAATCAAGGAGTCTTGGCGTGTGTGTTGTGCACCACCGACGGTGGAACAACCTTGAGAGAGAAAAAATAAGTGTATGCGTTGGAGACTTGACAAAAAGGAAGTCTTGGTTGCCGCATAATGTGTGGCCGACAGGGCCGTCTCGACATAACTTGAGGCCTAAGGATAAAATTCTAAATGGGGCCTTCTTGGGATTGATACCAAGTAAGCTGAGGATGCCCCTTGCTATAGGGATCAATGGAGACAGAGAGCGAAGGTGTTGGTGATGATAGAAAGGTATCAGGCAATTGGGTATTGCTAGAACCCAATGTTCTATTCAGGTGGTTCAAAGGTCATCAACAGGTAGACAAAAAGTAAGGAATAAAAATCAAGTTACATAAAACGGTGTAAGTAAAAAGGGAAAAAAAAAAAGGAAAAAAAAAAGTAGGGGTGGAGGTACTTACCAATTGAAGAGAAGGCTAAAAGAAGGTAAGGATGTGCCTGAAGGAGAGGATTTTACCAGACAGACTGTAGTTTGGTGACAGCGAATGGACGCCTAAATACTGTTAGATCTGGAAGTAATCGACCGGGTAGAGGGTGATGAAATTTGTCCGGCTGGATTTGGGCGAGCACTATAGCAGTGCTCAGCTGCAATACTTGCTGATATAAGAAACCCCGTCCCTTGTTAATTTACAAGCGAGAGGGAGAACAATAGAGATAAGAGAGAGAGAGAGAGAGATGGAGAAATTGTGTGAGAGGGAGTTAGGGCATCTCTCTTTGTTATTCTCTTCACAAAGATCAGTTAGAGTGGGATTTTGAGAGTGGGTGCATGAGTGGAGAGAATAGGGATTTGGGGCCTTCCTAAATGGGGGGCCTAAAGCAACGGCTTTAGTGACCTTATGCTTCAACCGGCCCTGGTGGCCAAGGGTCTTTTGGCCTCTCACCATACGCATGGGTAGGCCTCTTAGCCATATGCGTATAGAGGCTTTGGAAGGGAGTGCTCGGGTTGACTGCAGCAACATATCATACAAGCCATCTGCGTGGGAAAGTGGGTGGGATTCAGGCCACTCATCATGGGCACTGAAAGAAGACTAGGACCAATGCAAGTCTTCTTGTATTATTAAAACAATCTGTGTGGGTTACAACGCAGGGAAAATGACCATTACAAGAAGCACACCAGAGAGTGGGCTAGAAGAAAGGTTTTTTCTTCTGGATTGAGAGTGAAGGCTAAGAGGACAACTGGGATTTAGTTGCGGGTTGCATGTAACAATGGTGCATTGTACAAGGGAATCGGGACTTGGGTTTGGGATTTAAATGCGAGTAGTTTATTGTAATTGTTGACGTGTGGCTCTAATAAGGAACTTCCAACGTGATAAGAATGGACAGATTATGAAGAAAGATTTCAAGAGAAAAATATGGAATGAATCGGCCTTGGTTAGAAGTAGGAGGAATAATAATTACTAATTGGGAATAAGAGTCCATAGAAGGAAGGACTGCTACAATAGCAGTTACTGTCACCATGGAGATCTATTGAGCAATCGATTTGGCAATTGCTAATTGAAGCACCGATTTCTTGGAATTTCTCTATATAACATGGATGGGTACTTTGGAGAAAGTGCCTTTTGGCCGAGTGCCTTCCAAGGCCTCAATGAGGGCCTCTTGCAGAGAGAGGGAGATAGAGAAAGAGAGGGAAGATACTCGGAGAGATCTTGGGTTCCAAACATTGTATCTATGTATTCTTTCTCTATAATAAAATCTACATTCTCCTGTGGACGTAGGCCAGAGGTTGGCCGAACCACATATATCTCGTGTTGTTTCTCTTTGTGTGTGTGTGATCTGTGATTTTTGTATGTGGGTGTTAGGTCTAATGCCTAATAGTAACTTGCATGTATTTTCTCTCCTTACTCTCATAGTGGATTTATGCTACGTGGACGTAGGTAGGGTTTTGTCAAACCACGTAAATCTTTAAGTTGTGGTGTAATTGATATTATTATCATGTTGTGATTATAAATTTTCACATATTATTCCTAACAAGTGCTATGACAAGCTTTGGTTTCAACCTGGGAGGTGTCAGGAGTGGGTTAAAACACGATGGGTTTCGGCGATCAAGTTCGAGGTTGAGCCCTTTGAACAAGGGATATTCAGTCTTTCCCACTGAAGATTGGTGGAGCATCCAGGGCATTGGGATGGACATCTTACACAAGGTGCGGAGCTGCAGATGCACAACAAAGCATTGGCTTTTTTCCACAGGAGAACTGAGATCTTCTCCTTAAAAAACCAGGTAGGCCAACGTGTGTTTGCAATAGGGACGCTAGCACAGCATGAGAAAGTCTTTCCAAGTGGGACGCTCTAATGCATAGAAACGTGTAAGAGAAAATCAAGGATTCTTCGCGTGTGGGTGTCATGCACAGTCAACGGTGGAACAACCTTGAGAGAAAGAAAAACTAAGTGTATGCGTTGGAGACTTGATAAAAATGAAGTCTTGGTTGCCACATAATGTGTGGCCGAGGGCCTTTTGACCTCTGGCCGTATGGATGGAGTAGGCCTCCTGGCCATATGCATAGAGAGGCTTCAAAAGGGACTGCTCGGTTTGACTGCAACAACATATCATACACGCCATTTGCGTGAGAAAATGAGTGGGATTCAGGCCACTCATCATGGGCACTGAAAGAAGACTGTGATTGATGCAAGTCTTCTTGTATTATTGAAGCAATCTATGAGGGTTACAATGCAGGGAAAGCAACCATCACAATAAGCACACCAGAGAGCGGGCTTCTAGATTGAGAGTGAAGACTAAGAGGAGCAACTAGGGTTTAGTTGCGGGTTGTGGGTAGAAATGGTGCACTGTACAAAGGAATAGAGAGTTGGGTTTGGAATTTAAAGCCGAGTGGTTTATTGTAACTCGTATGTTTTTTCTCTCTTTACTCTCATAATGGATTTATGCTTGGTTGACATAGGTAGAGTTTTGCTGAACCACGTAAATCTCTAAGTTGTGGTGTGTTTGATATTATTATCGTGTTGTGATTTTAATTTTCTACATATCATTCCTAACACTAAGAGGTCTGAACACCTTCGTTATAAAAAAAAAACATGGGACAATCTTTTGTTCTTCTGACATTGTTTTTCAATAATTATTGGCCCAAATTAAGGCCCTCCTTTCTTTAAAATAGAGTGATGAAGATTTCTAGGTACTAACATGACAAACTACCAACAAAAGTTATATAGGCATTAGGTATTTTCGAACCCAACAATTTTGTTTTCTATTTTATTTATTATTATGAAATAGAACTCATTTTATGTGAATTTTCATTGAAATCACACCAACCAAATGACTCCCGAAGAAATGCAAAGTACTTTTAAATGAATCTTTTTATTAACTGTTCATCCTATTTGCTTTTGATGTTAAAATTACAAAATATTTACTTTTTATCTTTAATAAATTTATAACTCTATATTTTAATTTGTTATGGTCGTTAAAACTCATCCATTATTAGCTATCATTTAAAATAAAATTTGAATTGTCATATTAATAATTAAATAATACCGTACAACTTAAATAAAAAGGAATTGAGAGAGCCCGAGCTGTTAAAATGGTACACATTTCTCTTTTTTTATTTATTTTTGACCGAGATATCCAAGGTCTCTTAGACTACCGACTAATCTTTGAATTGTATAAGTCTCTCTACTCACACATGAGATATAAAACTCAATAAGTAATTCTTTGAAGTGCCATAGAGGTTCAAAATCAAAACTTCCACATCTGTGGCGTACACATCAACCCCAAGTTGCAGGCATGTCCTTTAGAAATGAAACTGAAGATGTGGTTGAAATTGGATGAAATGACTGTTGATGGGAACTAAACATAGAAGGTCTTAATGTCAAATAAGTAAATAAAAGCAGTTGGATAGCAAACCCTAAGAAAATGAGTAAATGAGTTTGGTACGTTTTTCATTTAAACTTGCATTTGAATTCAAACTGAAAACACGTTTGAATTTCTTAACTCTTTAAACTTAAATGATTCAAATTTGCATCAAAATGTATTTATTTTAGATTGGATATTTCAAACTTTTAAATCTTTGAATATCTATTTACACTTGTATTTAAAAACATGTTGTTAGATCATTTTTAATAAAAATAATTTTTTTGATGCAAATATTTAAAATGCCGGGTCTGGCTATATTTTATAGCACTTGTTGGATAATATGAATACAATCCTAACTTAATTCTTTTTTACAATTTTTTTTTGAATAAATAGACAAACAACCTCTTAAAAAAGATAAAGTATAAAAATAATCTATGGTTAAAATTGTGGTCTAGTTTAAAATTTAGAAAAGTTATATTAAAGTATTTTTTTAATTCTTTACAAGGCAAAAAAAATTCCTTACAAGTGTCGAAGGTTAAGTAAATAATTTCAATTGGTCATTATCAGATATAGCTTGCCATCTTTAAGTCCTTATTTAAAGTTGCTTAACCATTATAACAACAATGGTATCACAGTTTGAAAACTGGTCCCAAAAATGAGAGATTTAGAAGAGATCACATTTATGGCATCCAAGACAACAATTAATGAAGATGGTGTTGCTGGTTTTTGAATTATGCATAATATTTTCTTGAAGAAGGTTCAAAAAATTTAATCTAGAGTCCAAGATTATTATCGCATATATTGTTATCAAAATATTTTTTTTCTAATGGGTCATATTAAGATTTTTATATTATCTTATGGTCTACAAAAATTAGTAGAAAAGTTGTACAAAATATAAATTATAAATATAAAATTTTAGTAAAATTTAAATAAATTGAAAATTATTTTTCCACAAGAAACTCCAAATGGGAATTATCTACAAAAAGAAAATTAACACCACAATACAAAGATTTACGTGGTCCACGGGTTCATCATCGATTCACTTTGCTCAAAGGGAAGAAATCGAAGGAGAGTCGGCTCTAACTCTGAGTTACAATTTTCACTCCTCACCTCTCTCATAGAACATTATTTAATACCTGCGACCAGATCTACATTGCATCTCTGATGATTAGGCTCCATAGGGCCTTACACTATAAGCATTGTTTATTGTTTCATTAAATTATTTTCAAAAAAAAACCCTAATTTGAGATTATCTTAGAGTTAATTTTTTTTTTTAAATGTGATAAAAATAACTCAAAATTATCAAATTTTAAGGAAAAAATGTTTGGAATTGACAAGAACCTTTCATATTTAAAAACTTGATTCTAAACCTTTTTATAATTATACTCAATGTAAGATTCAAATCGAAGAATGGTCGAAACATTTTTTTGATTTAAATAATTGTACTATCTTCTTGATTTAATACCTAAATAGGAGTTTTTGATATTTTTGGGATTTATAATGTTTCACCATATGAACTTCATATTTTAGAATCAAACATAGATTTATATTGTTAAAGACTAGTGAATTGATTACCACCTTTCCATTAACTGCTATATTTCACAGACAAAACTAGAGTTATTAAGGAGTCTTTATAACTCTACAACCGACGTACTACAAGAATTCCCTAGGATTCTATTGACTAAATATGAACAGAAAGGAATACAAACATAGAAATGAAGGACTCTTTCTCCTAATTCATGGTGGCTCGAGAGAGAGCAAATTGAGTTCACTTGGCAATAACAGATGCAAGAGAATGACACGTAGTCACTTGTAGATCGTCAATATTGATGGCTCATCCACCAAAAGTCTGCTCAATGTAAAGGGAATAAGAGTTCAACCTCCTATAAAAAAATGTCTACACTCAGCCCTCAAAGTGTCGCGAGATAGGTAACAAGGTTGCTGGGTATTTTCTCTTGTATTAGTCTAGGATTATAAAATATTATTATATGATTTATAACAGTTGTACACTTACTATATCCATTAACAGGCTGATAATTCAGTCATATCAGTTGATATGCCATAGTCAAGAAATTTCTCTCTCTTATTTTTTTTAAAACCACCTTTATCGGCCTATACCGGCGATATTATATCGCTGATATATATCGGATATTTGCCGATATCTCAAATCTCGGCCGATACCTATCATATCGGCTGAGATTTGTTTCCTCGTGGCATAATATCTGCCGTTTTCATATTTTAAAAAAAAAAATGTTGTTTTGACCATTTTCCGAGTTGAATCTTGTATTGGTTATGGTTTTAAAAATGATTGGAAGCAAATTCTTCAAATGTGAAATGTATTTGTCAATTCCAAACTTTGTTTCCCTTAAAAAATTGTCCATTTTGACTTATTCTCCTCAAATTATTTTTGAATCTTTACTCAAAGATAATCTTGATTTTTGAGCTTTTTAATATAATTTAATGAAATAGCATTGAGTACTTTTTTTTTTTTTTTGAATTTGGGTAAGATGTCATTCAAATGTGAGAAAAACCCAAACAAGAATTGAATAGAAATGTTTTAGTGTGTTTTATATAGTTTGTAGGGTATATGTGTAAATTTTCAAGTTTTTTATCGAAATATTCATGAAATCTTCGTTTTCTAAAATAATTTCTAGTTTTTAGTTTCTTATGGAACAAAAATAATAAGATGACATATAAATGTTTAGAGAGTTAAATGAAGATCATTTAATGTGATTTCTATAGTTTTTAAGGTGTTTGAGTGATTTTTCTAATATTCAAACATTTGTATGAAATTCAAAAAAAATTACGACAAAAATTTATTATTTGTAATAAAAGATACATGTCACTAAGAGATAATAGAGAAGATGAATTTCATATTAAGTGTTTCTTCGTATTTGTTCTCTATTTCTAACAATTTAATCATTTTTCAAATTTTTAAGATATACAGTAAAAACTCTATAATTATTACTCTCTAAACTTATAACTTGTCTAAAGTAATATCGGCAGCCGGTCCCAATCTCGGGCCCATACAAAATATAGTAAACCTCTTTAACTCAGTACTCAATACATTCATTATAAAAAAATATATTGTCCTAACCATTTTGTAAAGTAATATTCCATACATTCAGAATTCAAAATTACTATAAAAGTGACTAAGGATCTCACAAACTGCATCATCTAAACTCTGGAAAAGTAATTTGAGAGGATCCAATGATGGCAATGGGCGGCAGTCTAGCTTTCAGACGTCACACAGCAATGTCAAAAATCTGAGTAGCAGTCGTGGACGACTAAGGGTTGCAGACGGAGAAGATTTAATGGCGGCAGTCTGTCTTTCAAGTAACCATGGTTGATGGGGCAGAAAAAGAAGGAGATAAAACGATTTCAGCGGAAAGGACACTTTTACAATATGTGAGAGTTTAAGGAATTTTCTTGGAAAGAAATACTGTACGTTAATGTATAGACCCTCTAATTAAAAAATTTGTCTAAAGTAATAAATGCACCTTGTCCCAGTCATATTACATTAGATAGGTTTTACTATGCTTTATTTATATCAAAATGTCTGCCCTCTTTGGTCTAATACTCCATAAAATAACATCTTTTAAAAGAAATATCTTCACACTAGGTTTTTCATTTTCCTATTTTTCAAATATTTTCTTAAAAAATACAAAAAAATAAAATAAGAGAGAGTATATATTGGCGCTTTAGCATTGATACATCTGTATCGGTAATACGTATTTATGAACAAAATTTAAAATTAAGGGTATTTTTTCTTAGATTTTAGAACTTAAAGTTTGTACTTGATTAATGAAAGGGACACACTTGGTACATGAATGCAATAAAAGACATGGTTATTGAAAGAGCCTAATCGTTCACTTTTTTGTCTCATGACACCTACAACTTGTAATACGTCATCCACTGTGGAGTCACTATCTAGAGTGCCAAAAGGTGTGGTCCTCTATGTAGGATTTAAAAAGGGTATCGGCAATAAATCATTGATACAATTTCATCTAAGACTCTTCTTTTAGAGTATTTGAAATAATTAGATTTGAAATTACAAGTAGAAATTCTTTAACGACCTAACCAAATATCTCGGGATTTCTAGGAGATCTGTGGATCTCCAAGTTGGTTTTGAGATTGTTGGTAGTGGAGTTTAGCGTGTGGCTCTCTAACGAGCCTAAGTTTGTCCAAATCCGAGCTTGGGAGTTTAAAGGTCATTTTGGTAATTTTACATCATTATAGTTATTTTGTGAGAAAAATATTTGAAAATACACAAAACTTAGAAATTGCACCATTTGATCCCCAAAGTGTGCACACACATTCTCCTCAATTAGATACACATGAATAATGTAGAAAACAACTCAATCCTTCATTCTCGATTTTTTTGCGATTTCTTAATTTGAAAATAATATTTTAAAATTATTTTCCAAGTATTTATTTTTGAAAAAAAAAATCATATTTTTAAACTAAGTATTGTTAACGAATTTAATGAAAATCTCAAAATTTTCAAATGTGTTTTGAATCCAAAATTTTGAAATCCCCAAATTTTAATGGAGTTTCCTATTATTTATTATATTGAAGAAAATAATTTCTATAAAACAAGCTTTTAATTTTTAATACCCTTATTTGAGATTTTTAATACTGAAAAATCGTGTGGGGTCCATGGAGTCCCACACCCCTCTCACCCAGAATGTTATTAGAACCGAACCGTCTCAGAAGAAGGTTGGGTTAAATAAGGTTCAACTGGGTTGAACCGTAGTCAAATCCAGTCAAACGCGTGTCATCAATATAATAATATAAATAATATTGAAGTATTAACTAAAGTTTAATTGATAGGTTGAAATAAAATTTTAAGAAATAAATTTTTAAAAAATTGAAAAAAATGTTGAATTTTTAACATTTTATAACAACATTTTTTTAGCATTTTCAATTTTTAAACTATTTTTTATAAATTATAGTTCACAATTTTTGTGAAGAGGATAGTAACTATAACTATTAAGAGTATTTATATGATTATCTTTAAAAAAGAGTATAAATATTAAACTTTAGCATAAAAAGTATCAATGGAGTCTTTTTTTCTAAATAATAAAATTAAAACTATATTTATTTATTTATTTATATTATTTTCCTCTTTAAATTTTTAACTTTAATTAATATGATGCTTTGGAGGTAAAAAGAAAAATGATGTTTAAAGCACCAATATACCATCGAGAATGTGAATTGGGAAGGGAAAAGTTGGCATAGGGAAAAAAGAACAAGGACATGTCAAAAACTTTTCTCACTCATGTCTCCTCTCACCTACCCTCAGTAAATGACCCTCCACAATCCTCTCCAAAATGGAAATGGGACGGCATCTCAAAAACCTTTTCCCACTCATCGACCGAGTTGCAAATATATTACAATTTCAAATTTATAAAAAAAAAAACTTATTTAATTCAATTGCAAATATATTACAATTTCAAATTTATAAAACAAATAAATTTGATAATGATAACAGTGAGTGTATTTAATCTATAGTCTTCTTTCATTAAATGATGTCAATGGAGTCCACAAAAATTTCATGAAGCTTTTTTAAAATGATATTTAATTCTATCAATGCTATAAAACATATGTATTATCAATACATTGTCACTTGCGAGTGCTACGATCAAATAGTCAATAAATTAATCTGAGCCACTTGAGACTCTTACATCCGTTAATAGATGGTATTCTCTCTGTATCAATATGTGATTTCATACAATTAGTACTGTTCTTTAATTCGTAAGAATTAGTTTGGTGGTCAAGAACCCACTTAAGATGCGAGAGGACCACTCCCCATAGTATTATCGGGTGTGGTATAGATAGGAGGAAAGCTTGCATAGTCCCAAGGAATAATTAAGTGCTCTAAGAGCCTGGACACTTTTATCGTAAGAAAATTGCATGGAAATGAAGCTCAGAATTTTCTTAATTTTTTGAACTTTTCTGAATTTTTTGAAGTTAAATGAAAGGAGGAGAGAGAAAGTGTATCTATGATTTAAATTCACTCAAGACACTCTATATCAACAATACGTGCGTAACGACGCATCTTTCATGGATATTGCAAAGCATATTCTTAAGGCATTTTTGTTAGTTTTTTTTTTTTCTTTTTAGAGTTTGAAATCTTTTGTTGGGTATGTTTTTCTTAAAAAAAAAATGAAAGGAATATCTTTTAAGATATCAAAAACACAAAAAATTGACTATATTCAAAATCACATTGCCAAAAAAGTGCAAAGAAAATAAACCCCAAGTGTGGCATTTTACTTAAGTTTTTATTCTTTACTCTAATGATAAATTAAGTCTAGAAATACTTTCTTATTTTTTCTTTAGAAACACTCTTTATATAAATTAGTGAAAGCATCCTAATTTGATGAGACAAAACAAGAAAATCAGTGTGCGCCAAACTTGGTGTACTTAGTTTTCTCTTATATTAAATATAAATGCGGTCTTTTGAAAAAAAAAATTATGCTGTTTTTTTTAATTGAAAATTTTGTAATTTTAAAATTTACTCATGTTTAATATTCAGTAAAAATATTAAAAAAGTAATCAAGTAAGATACATAAGCTTTTAAAAAATCTACTTTTTCACCAAATACACTATTTTTCAAAAGCAGGTGTCACTTATGAACAATCCAAACCTTCACACACTCCATATACATTTTGTATAAGGGTAGCGATCCTCCCACAGGCTTTTTGTGTAACAAGACACGGGAATTAGTGGATTTTCGATTTTATCCTTCGCATGAAGAGTAAAATCGACTCACTAACCCTCCGCATGAACAGTAAATTGGCTAACCAAAATTCACATGAACATTAAATCAGCTCATCGAAATTCACATGAACAGTAACATCGGCTCGCCGAAATTCGCATGAACAATAATATCGGCTCGCCAAAATTCGCATGAACAATAACATCGGCTACCCAAACATTTGCATGAAGTTTGATTTTATTGTTCATACGAAAGGTAAAATCGAGAATTCACTAATTCCCGTGTTTGGTTACACAAGCCTCCCGTGGGAGGATCGCTACCCTTGTGTAATCTCATAGTTTTATTTAATGTCCATCAACTAAAATTCATCTTAAAATAATCAATCTTAACAATTATCTTATACTCCATTAGCATTCACCTTATGTTCGACAAAATCAAGGGTTAATGTGGTAGAATTAGGATGAGTGTGACCCATTAAAATATTCTACAATTTGCAATCATGATTACTCTTGCAAAGACAACAAGTTTTTTTTATAATGAGATATTGTTATGAATTGATTACATCAAACATCTAATTAATGAATTTATTAGTTGAGCTTGTCAATATATTTAATTAATGATCAGTGACAAATATAGATTGATCCAATCTATTAAATGAATGGGCTAGTTGAAATTATTTCAGCTTATTAATATACATAGTTGATCACCTATTTATGATTGCATACCTTGGTTGAATAATTTGAATAAACTCATACAAAATTTGACAAACTATAATGTATTCTATGGTTGGTAAATAATTTGACAGTACCAAGTGTCAATGGGACTTGGCATTAGTAAAATATGAATTCACTTACAAGTGTTGGAGGGACAAGACAATTAGGGAAAGTCCATTTGAAGTACTCTATAGAAAGAATCCAAATCATCCATTAGAATTGGTGCCATTATAGATTGGAAGGGAAGTAAGTACTTATGCAGAAGATATGATCAAATACATAAAGAATTTACTAGTGACTAGTGATTCAAGTCTAATATAAGTCTCTAAATCTCTTTCTTCATAAATCATAACTGATGTAGGATTCGTTAGACTGTCCAACAATTTCTCCCTCGAACAAGGCTCTTCGGTGGATAGAACGTCACCTGCCATCCCGTCCGACTAGAGACATCCAATTAGTCCACATGCGAAAGCCTAAGGCCTGGCTCTGATACCACTTGTTTTGTATAGGTATCGAGCCTAAAAGACTAAGTTGAAGGACCCAAGTCCAATATAAGTCCCTAGATCTCTCTCTTCACAATTATTGTAGAACTTCTTCGACTGTCCAACAAAAACACCCCTAACACGAAGAAACATATCCTGTTTCTGAATTGAAATTTAAATCTATGTAGACTTATGGTTTCTAGTTGACGTGGATGTTGAGATAGGTTAGTCGTAGGAGGTTGGGTTCTAAACCTGTATTTCTTCTTCTTTTTTCTCCTTAAGTACAATGACAGGCTTTTCTCTCCTTAATTACTTGTTCAGAATTCTTTTAAAAGTCCCTTTCATAAACTTGTGCCAACAATGACTTCTTCGACACGCTTCCTTTTCTAAAATTCATATGGATTTGGTCGAGAAAACTTTAAACTTTTGATAGTAGGCTGCTATCGTACTTTCCAATCTAAGATTTTTCCATCACACAATAAAGCAGATGCCCCTTCATTAATTATTAAAGACTTTCTTTATCCAAACTTCTTATGTTGCCAACCACTATTATAGTTAATTAAAGTTGAGCTCGAGGATTGTTCAACCTTTTAGATAAAGCTGAAGTCACTCATTTAGTATTTTACAACCAAGAGAAAACTCCATTCTCTTTTATTTTTGGTAAAGGAATAGTAAGGTAGGAACATGAATATCTGAAATTCGTTGCTATCCAGAGACATCATCCTAGTGTGATGGCTTAGGCTGAATTTGGATGAGAGGTAAATTTAGTAAGGAATTTCCTTATGCAAGGGTTTTTCTTGAACACGATTTCTCTTTTTTGGTTTGGTAATTACTGTGAAGAAGGTATAAGAGAAAAAAAAATTTACTCTAAAGAAGAGGTAAAGTGATTATCTCTTGTAGAGAAAGAGCTTTTAGATTTATATTGGAGAAGAAATTTAGAGTTTTTTTTTTTTTTTGCCCCTTCTCATCATTACCAAACGGAGATAAACAAAGATTACCCTTATTTTTACTCCTCATTCAAAGACAGTCTTAACCATTCATAATTAGCACAGCGATGCCAATGGTCATCACCCATAGATGATGAAATACAAACAATGCAATCAATTTAATGTTCCTCTCCATTTGTCGATCAATCTATATTGTTGGAATATATTTAGAGCTTTTATATTAATAACATTATTGTAGAATTATTATGTGATTAGGAGTCTAAGTTGAGTTAATCTCTAATTAAGAGATGTATTTTATTTAGAATTACGTTGAGAGTTAGCGTTTGTTTAAGATAACCCTAGAGTCGGCTAGAGGTTATAAATAGTGGTGTAATAGCATAGGTTATAATACAATACAAAAATTATCTTTTCTACATACACAACATAAAACTATACCCGAATGAAGACAAAGATCTCAAAGGAAGATGGAATTATCAAAAGCAAGCAACAAATGATGATGGGAGGACACAACTAACTTCAATCCAAAGGTGATAATATTGGTAGATACGATATGTATCGGCGTACATTAAAAAAAAAAAATCAACGATATTTCTGTTACAACTCGGCCCAAATATCGGCCGATATCTTGAATATCGGCCAATTTTTTTTTAAAAAAAAATGGTGTTGGGTCCCACCATAATATCAGCCGATATTATGTATTTTTCCTTTTTTTTAAAAAAAAATCTATTTTTTGTTTTTTACTTTTTAATTCATATAAAAAATTAAGACAAACCGATTTTTTTTTAAAAAAAAAAAAAAAAGAGAGAGAGGAGAGAGAATATAGGCCCAGCTGTTTTGTACCCCTGCTTCAATCGTACCTAAATATGACAGATCCTTCTCAAACCTTCTATCCTCTCTACTCTTTCTTGTATCCATTTTTATCAACAAAAATGGTTGTAGGACGCCGTCCGGAGACGTCGGAAGACGACCCAAACATGTGCCGGTTTCCGTCACCCTTCCGAACTCCGAAGTCGAAGAGGAAAATATGAGGATTACTGTTATGCCAGTTTTACCCTCAACTCCCTTAAAAGGGTAGAGGTTTCTACTTTAACCGTGTCCCGTTAACCAAAACTGGTAGTTGTGAGAAGTTATTTTAAGTGGTTCATGGCTGGAAATTAATTTTATAATAATTAGAATTATTTTGAAGATTTATTTAAGTATAAAGCATATTATTTTTTATACATTGATGTAAATCTATGAAAAAGGATTGCTGCATCTAAATATTTCTATTTTATATTTTTTAGTTTAAATATCTATTTATTGTATTAAATATCAAATAAATAAGACCTTTTAATAACTAAATTTTATTATATAAATGGATGGTAGCATATATTTACTGAAAACCTGATTTTTATTTATTCATTCATTTTAATACCCCTATATAAGCATATAAAAAAAATTTGTGTATTTATAGTATTATATCAATTTGTCACGGATTCTTAATTTTGGCCTTGAGTTTCTCCTGTTCATTTTTCCTACCACTGTTATTAGTGCAGAGATATTTTTCTTTTCTTTTTTAAATTCTGCTTTAAGATAATAATGATTTTGAGATTTTTTGTAAAAAAATAATTTAATAAAATAATATTGAGTGTTCATGAATTTGAATGAAGATGTCTTAATATGATTGATTTAGCTTATAGGATTTTCATATGATTTTCCTACTTTTTCAAAAAATTCATTAAACCCTAATTTTTTTACTTTTTATATGACATATTTTGGTGTTTCTTATGAAAAAGCCTTTAACGAAATGACATTGACTGTTTATGAAATTAAATGAGAATGTCCTTACTGAGATTGATATGGTTTTTAGGATGTTAGTTTGATTTTTCTAATTTTTAACATTTTTAAGAAATTAAGGTCCCACCGTCGTCCAAATGTGGAATTAAGGATTTGAAGTTTAGACCTCTTAATAATATTTGTACCCTCATGGGTCTTTTGAAAGATATAGTATGCCTCTTTTGCAGCTTCGCAAGTTAGGATTCTCTTGAACTCATCAAAAGAGGTAGCACAATTAATGGTATTTAAAGCTTTGCCATTTGGTAAATATTTACCTTTCTCACTCTTCGTCCATTTGAGAATTCCTTCTTCTAAATGGCTTTTGTGCTTCCATTCACTTTTTTAGTAGGATGAATCCATCCACTTTGAGTGATTTCCCAAGCGGCCCCACCTAGGGATACTAAGAATGTTTTCATCTTCGCCTTTCAATATGCATAATTGGAACCATCAAAATGCGGAGGTCGGGTAACGACCATACTCTCTCGCCCTTAAACATTGTCAGCAACAGTTTAGAGATCGAAAACTAAAGACTGTTAGATCTTATTTTGAGTTTTCATGTTTTGGTACCAAGTGAAAGTGACTTGAATGGTCAGTGGCAATGTGACATGTATCCCTAAAAGGTCCTAAAAGGGGGTGAATAGAACAATCAAACCTAATTTCGCAGAAGCCTAAAACTAATTGCTCCTTCTTTATCTAAATTGGTTAAACCAAATCGACGGATTAACAACCTATCCAACTTATCTGACAAAGAACACAAGACCAATTTAATCTTATTTATCTCTAGGTTGATTATATGCGGAAGCACACAATATCAGAGTATACCATAGCCAATATCA
>CM023534.1:15463801-15803801 GCA_013350335.1 Chimonanthus salicifolius | reverse complement strand
ATTTTCTCTATTACTGGCTGGGCATAAATAGCCACTGTACAAAGCTTTAGATCCTATAGTTTAGGACTGATTAACTAACTATAAGGAAACTGTAGCTATCAAGATACAATCACATATTTACAGGGACTCTAGTAATTCTAGTCTATCTGTACAGCTAGCAGTAGAGAAAAATTAGGGGCTTAAATGTTGGAGAACCAACTTGGAGATAATTACTCCTGATTGTCAAAACTAAAGACTGTTAGATCTTATTTTGAGTTTTCATGTTCTGGTACCAAGTGAAAGTGAGCTGAATGGTCAGTGGCAATGTGACATGTATCCCTAAAAGGTCCTAAAAGGGGGTGAATAGGACAATCAAACCTAATTTCGCAGAAGCCTAAAACTAATTGGTCCTTCTTTATCTAAATTGGTTAAACCAAATCTACAAATTAACAACCTATCCAACTTATCTGACAAAGAACACAAGACCAATTTAATCTTATTTATCTCTAGGTTGATTATATGCGGAAGCACACTATATCAGAGTATACCATAGCCAATATCAATATCACGATATAAGAATATATCAATTAGATTGCATAGATAATATAGATATACAAGAAATCAATCCACACACACGCAATCAAGATATAGCATTTAGTCAACAAGGATATTGATATTAACTTGATTACTGACAAATCCAGAATATCATGCACTTATCAATATTCAAGATATCAAACTTCAAGCACGTATATGGATATCAAGATGAATATCTAAATAAGGCACTTGTCAGTTGATCAACTATGCATGCACAATATATTCAATATGTTCAAGTCAGGTAGCAAGCATGCATAAAGTGATCAGGCATAAAAATAATCAAGCACACCACAAGCAAGATCACCACAACACAGGATTTATAGTGGTTCGGTCCCCTGACCTATATCCACTTTGCAGACTCTCCTGAACTCGGGATATCTGACTAACTCACTAATCAATTCACTCGGACCACCTGGGTCTACAGACTTGACACAAACAAGTCCTCATAAAAGGCTCACCAGCGCCCAATGACTTACCAAGAGTCATAACCACAAGACTCACCAAGAGTCTCAACTTGACTCACCGAGAGTCACACCACAACACAATACAAAGTACTCACCGACTTTGTTGATGTAGATACGCCAATCACAGCCCGTTCAGTGGTCCACATCACACTTCCTTATTGCAGATGATATCCCGATCAATGCCACACAACCAAGGATTTCGAGGAAAGGTCTAGATCTAGAACTCTCACTAGTATCCCTAGATCTCACTCACTAAAATACCAATCACACAAAAGCCCGAGCCTCAAATGCTCATTAACGATCTATGAAGATCATAAAGAAACAAAAAAGATCGATAAAAACAATGTATTTCTTCTCTTTTTCTTTTATTTTCCTCGACATTTACATGAAAGGCCTCCCTCGGTTTATATGGATTGGACATACAAAATTGCTATGAAAATTACAATGGAGAAATCCCTTGAAAATAGGAGACATGTTGTCAGGATGGTAATCTCTTGCCTCTATTGCCGTGTGTGATCCGTCTCTTATGACTAACGTGTGTGAGTTGTCTCCTCATTCTGAGTTGTAGACAGTAAGTTAATAGATCATAGTGATGGATCAATAGACTATCGAATGATCTATCGATTAAAGGTGCTTATAGTCTCTCACAACTTTTTCTGTATGCTCAGCAGTATTTTCAAAATGCTCAACATAATTCTTGAGGTTAAAAAGATACTGCACATAAAATGACGATGGGTATAAGCCTTTATTTTCACTAAAAATAAAGTTTAAAAAAAAAAAATTCAAGAACAGAATTCAGAAGTGAAGACCTTTCTCTTGAGTTTTTTTCCTCTTTCCTCACTTCTCTATTTTCTTGCTCGAAAGTGTTGCAGGCTTTTTTTCTAGCCTGCTTTCCTTCTTTCTTAATGCATCCTTGCTCCTAATCACTGCTTTTGACTCGATTTTTGCCAACCAAAAATCAGACTTGTTGCCGTCAATGAAGACTAGAAAAATCTTGATTCTTTGCTATTGAGCTCGCCTTGATCTCCCCTTTCTCTCGCTCGGCCTCTTCGCACGTCGTTCTTGTATTCTTTTCGTTCTCGGTCCGGCAACAATTGGTTTCCAATTTTTGAGGCTTTGAGCCTTTGTTTCAAACATAGTATTGGGTCAAGTTAATTGGGCTTTTGGAGGCCCAACTGGTCTCCAAGTGGGCCCTGGTCCAACACAGATGCAAGTGGTATTGTTCCTCATGTAACTGGGTCCAATGGGCTGTGTTTCGGCCCACGTTTCCCTGCGTCAATCCTAAAGTAAATTTGGAGAGAAATTTCGTCAATCTTGTCTAGTCAGGTCCGCTCATCTTCGTTTGGATTTACATCGATGTCCGCATCCACTATCACAATGAATTCTCAGGCTCAACTTAAAAACTTGAAAAACCTATTACGGTTTACAACAATAATTATAGGAAGGATGAATGAAATTTGAAAATCTCTCACAGTTTTAATAGAATTTTATCCACAATTATAAGTTTTTTGAAAAATATAAATTGACACTAAATTAAAGGTAGAATTTAAATAAACAACAAATAAGATTCAAATAATCTAAAGATAAAACATTAGAAACAAATCACCAAAAATTGCAATGCATATGGGCGTCCCTTGCCCTCTTATTTATAATATCTTCTTACAAAATAAGATGAAGAAAAAATCCACATTTAGATGGCAGACCAAGCATGCTAAATTCTAAGAGTTTGGCTACTTTTGGCACGCCGTTAAAGAGATGCCAAGTGTCCCATTACATCAAATGCCATGAGAAAAATCCACTTAACTAGATTAAGATAAATCAGATACCCACATGGGTGTAGCTCACTTCATCCCATGAGATACTTACATAAGTGTAGTTCAACTGGCTGCCTTCCGTCTTACGAAGTGGGAGGTTGTGAGTTCTAACCCCCATGGCCTAATTTTAATGTGTCCTAGGGACAGTGGATTCACGCTTGAGGGTTTTAATAGGACAGTGTCTGAGTTTCCCACATGTAAATCCAAAAGATAAAAAGATAATCATGACTTGGTCGTCCATGCAATCTTGCTTCAGTGGGATTTCTTGTAGAGAAATGTAGATAAATCTATCTCTACAGTGGCATCATCTTGCTTGCAATTAAAAGAAAATTCTAACTAACTGTACAATCTCATCAGTTTAACTAATTTGTATGATGTGGTCATACAAGAGGACTTTTTGAAGTCCTTTCTTTATGAAAATTATGGACCAAACTCGTACACCTATGTTTTGAACTTCTTATTTACCACATTTGGGATAAAAAAAAATTACATAGAATTTTATTGCCCATTCAAACTCCTTTTTACACTATTATCTATTAGTCAAAATTAATCCAAACTCAAATATAAGAATGAGCTTGTTGTAATTTACACTCTTCTTTTGCAGAAGTTACAGCTAAATAGCTGCAAACTTCATTAGCATGGGGCCATTAGGGTTTTATGTTAGTGTTGCAGAGGGTTTAATACTGAGTCAGACCTGGATTGGGGACCATGTCATTTTTGGGCTACTGATCGACGAGTGTTGGTACGAGAGAGGTGAGACATTCAACCCTGATGTAACCCTACACTCCCCAACCCAAATTCACCTTTTGAACCAAACCCAATTAAATGGAGCCCCTATCAACCCACCACACAATTGGGGACCCTTGACCCAATGATGTTAAAGTTCTCAAAATTTTGAATTTTTTTATGACTATAAAAGATGCTCTAGCTTTTGAAAAAATTATATTTTCAATCAATGGACTCTAATCACCAACCCAAATTCACCTTTTGAACCAAACCCAATTAAATAGAGCCACTATCAATCCACCACACAATGAGGGACCCTTGACTCAATAATGTATTAATACCTTGGCAAAAGTTCAAAATTTTTAATTTTTTTATTATAATACCCTTTGCTTTTGAAAACATTAAAAAGGTATTTGTATTTTCAATCAATGCACTCTAGTCCTCAACCCAAATTCACATTTTGAACCAAACCCAATTAAATGGAGCCCCTATCAATCCACCACACAATGGGGGACCGTTGACTCAATGATGTATTAATACTTTCACAAAAATTCTCAAAATTTTGAATTTGTTTATGACTATAAGAGATACTCTTTGCTTTTGAAAACACTAAAAAAGTATTTATATTTTCAATCCATGCACTCTAGTCCCCAACCCAAATTCACCTTTTGAACCAAACCCAATTAAATGGAGCCCCTATCAACCCACCACGTAATTGGAGACTGATGCGGACATCTGTAGACGTAAACAAAATTATATTTTTATTGAGAAGGTTGTATGAGCAATTCAAAAATTACGGGCTCTGAGTCAGTGCATTGGAGCCATCTATGGGCCAAAGCCCAATTGAGATCAAGTGGGCTCAAACTGAGGCTCAACAACACCACACATGCATGCACCACACTTGGATGGGACGAATTGCATGCTTTGATTTCGGTGTGGGCTAAAACTAATGGCCTTCAACAGCAGCATCGAATTTACTGTGATAGGATTAGTTGGTTTTAATTAGTAGTTGCTTTATTTTTAATTACCAAGATTGTGTAATTCCTAAGTTAGAAAGGAGGGTCGGCTCCAACGTAGGGATATTGGAGTTTTAGTTTTCTATATAAGCCTTCAAGCACCGAGTTGCAGCCGAGTAGCATTGATTGTTACTCAGTTCTCATTAAGTTGAGGTATCTTGAAGATCGAGTGAGCTCTCCTCTTTAAGAACTAGGTAATTCTTAATTCATCTAAGTTCTGGGTTATTTGAATTGATTCTTTGTATTAATTAAACCCGTGAATTCAGCGTGATTGTTGATGATTTAATTAATCCAAGTCACGACCTCACAGATATTGAAAACCCAATAGCACGCTGAATCCAACGCGTGTGGTGTTGTTTTCTTAAACAGCGTTTATGAATTGTTAAAGAATTAAAAATCAGTTTTTTTTTTGTAAAAAAAAAAAAAAAAACCTTGTTTGGAGCCGAAAGTATAATCCCAGCTTTTCATATGAATTAAAGTATTAAGAAACCCAATTTTTAATATGGTTGGAAACTTTGATAAATCTTGTTTCATTCGGATAGGTTAAATCAATTTCATTATTTGGACTGATTTTTATTCAAAACTTTACCCAGTTGGAAACCTGTTAATGCCTTAATGGATTGATTTGAGCCTCAAACGAAAGTACGAAACACAGTTTGGTACAGTCGATGTGTGACGAAATTAAGGACTTACAACCTATTGGGGACTTATTTTATTTGGAAAATCAAAATCCCTTTTTTTAAACATAATTGTGGACTGATTTAAAATTAATATCGGTGGTTTTTTCTTTAAAAAAAAAGGGAAAAAAATAATAAAAATTTGAAAAACAGCAATATTGGCCGATATTTGAAATATCGGCCGAGATATCGGCCTGGGCCCACAGGCTATATCGAATTTGAAAAAAAAAATGAAATAAATTGAGAGCAGATATTTCACAGATGGCAAATTACTTGAAAACACAGGATATTGTGTTGATATTTGACAAGAGCAATAGTGAGAAAGGCAGTATTCTCGAGTATTATATGCATTTCGACAAAAGAAAATCAACAACAGACTATATTTTCACACTTGCAGGTGGTCCAATACTACAATCGACAGTCGATCTGTGAAAATTCTCTTTCTGATTTTGAAAGTTCTTAAATTGTAAGATGGAAAGGATGAACACATTGTAATTCTTTCTCTTTTCTGATTAGTAAAGTCGCCCGTGGGCGTAGCATCAAACACTGAATCACGTTAAATTTGTCTCGCCTTGCGGTATATTTTGTGACAATTTTATTTATTTCTTTATTACATTACTACACCATCACAACAGGAAAATACTCTCTTTTCTCTCTTTTCAAAACTCCTAATCCACTACTCCAAAAGTTGCAATTGATGTGGGTTTTTTGCAATCAACCAAGCAGGCATATCTCATGATATGCTTCATAGTTTACCAATTTGAGAGCTGCCTCTCTCTCTCTCTCTCTCTCTCTCTCTCTCTCTCTCTCTCACATCGTGTGAATTGAATGTGCCACGTTAGCTACTGAACCAAGCCATGGCTTTTATTTCTTTTCCCGTTTGTTCCAAATTACCAAGATTAAAAATGTCATTAAGAGACAAAGTTGCAAACTACAAAAACTAAACATGCCTCAATATCCAACATCTTACTAAAAATTGAGAATCAAAAGGAACGAGGAAGCTCAGAACTGGAATTGCATCTCCGGTTTGTAATCAAGTGCATCAAGATGAGTAGCCATGGCCTTGTTCATCGGTGGTGGGCCACACCTCAAAATCTGCGCAGCACGATATAAAAAAAAAATAGTTTTATATTTTTTAAATACTTTCTCATAACAATCACACTGGTGGCATGACCACATAAAAAAGAAAAAAAAAAGAACCTTTTGTTGTTATGATCTTTGAGAAAAAAATTACAAATACGTGGAAGAGTGGTAGATGATGTGTAGCCATTAATTTAATCACTCATGTCACTTATGACTAAAAAAGAGAACAAAATTTTTCAGCTAATATTTTTTGTCATATCGACTATCAAGTATATTCATAGTCCAGGTTCAGGCCAAGCTATGATCTCTAGTAACTTGAGTCCCGTTTATATATAGCCACTCGAATCCACTTGTAACTTATCATGTCTACTTTCAATCTGAACAATTCTTCTTTCAATTTTTTTCAAAATAATCTTTTAAATGGAAAAATTTATCAAATGAAATAGAATGGTTAAATGAGTCAAAAAGTCCAATGTGTTTTAATAGGCTTCTTGCAAAAGTTTGATCCTGCCACTTTTATAAAGGGGTTTAAGAATTAAGTCCAAGCCCAGCTGCTCGACGGGTTGGTATATGTGTTCAAACTCGTTTATTTAGGAGGAGTTCGGACGAACTTTGGGTCAGGTTCAGGTTGAGGAACCACCATATTGACTATGTCAACTGAAATTCGGCAATGAGCGAAATGACATAAATTTCAGAAATATGACTGAAACTTTTAAAATAAGATCAATTTTTTTGAAATTTAACCATAATCTCCACCAATATAGTTTTTTTTTCCCTCAAAATTGACAGTTATTTCTGATATTTACTTTTCGGCCTCTATCCAAACCAAAAGATTTTAGCCTGAATTTTGGATTTTGGCTAAAATTTGTCACAGAGCTTATAACAAAAGTGTGTTTAAGGTTGAAATAAAATTTATTTTAGGTAATACTATTACATTATTGAATGCTCATCATTATTGGAGATGTGCAAGAACCTAATTTCATGTTTTCGTCTTGTTAACAAAGACTTTGAATGGGCCATTGAATCTAATTAGTTGTCTCTAATAAAAAAAAATGGAGTATACTGAGATACTCATGTGAAACACATAATTATGAAATATATTAGAATAATTTAGAGAATCTTAATAGTTAAAGGGCTGTCGGCAAAGGTAGAAAAAACATAAATGGTAAGACCCATCTTAGATAGAAGTAAATGTGTAAAATGTACTAATTCAAAAGAACTTTTAATATATAGATTTAATAAGTAAGGGAGAATTTATAATAAGGGTTTTGAATGAGACTTATTTTATATTTTTTATTATCATAATAATTGAGTTAATTATGACAGAGTAAAATATTTATTTAATAATTAATTTTAAATTGAAAAGTTGAAAATTTATATTATTTTATAAATTTTACTATTACAATGTGATAGCTCTTATAATAAATAATTTTTTTATCATGATATCATCTGCGTAACTCACTAAAATAATCATATATTTCGAGTCTAGCATCTATCAAACAGGGTCGGTGAAGTCGCTGTGACTCAAACACATGCCACACGTGTAGGGAATTTAAAAATAAATTTTAGATGTAAATGAAATTGAAGCACGTGTGCTGACGTTAGAAAACAGAATTAGATTATACGCCATTAGACATAAATGCGTACGATGGTGACAGCTAGTGTCACATGAATACTTTATTTGGTCACTGTACTATCACAATTCCCACCGATCGTTTGTGTACGTGGCAACTCCTACGGTCCAGATCTAATTTACGTTCCCGACCCATCAAACTTCATAGATTTTAAAGTTTCCTACATAAATAGATGTCTTCAATTTGTATTTCTTGAGATATTATGCAAGAAAACTTTATTAAAAAATGTCAATCTCTTCCAAATTCAATTTATGTACCAAATGACTTATCTATTCAAAACTCGAATTCAATATTGAGTGCTCAATTAATTATCTTCTGCCTCAAAAAATAAAAAGTTGTTAATTAAAGTTCCAACAGCGTAAACCGGTGGCATCATGTATGAGTGTGGGGTGCCCTCACTTCCAAAAACCTCTATGAGTGTAGCACAACTAGTTACCTCTTACCTCAAGAAGCAGGAGATTGCAGGTTCGAGCCCTCATGGCTAACCTTAGTGTGCTCTAAGGATAATTGGCTCACCCGTAGAATTTACGTTGGTTATCCCGCGGTTTTCCACATATAAATTCAAATAATGAGAGACATGAATAATATTTTAAGAGTATCTGGATTAAAAAATTTTAAATAAGAAACTTTAAAAATAAGATAACTTCTATTTATTTTTTAAATATTGTATTTTCAATTTAAAGTGAAAAATATTAAGATTTAATGTTTGCGAACTTCATTTTCTCTAGAAGAATGTAATACAAATCGAAGAAGTTAGACTTTTATGGAAAACATCTCCTTTCTTTACTGACTAAGAGATTAATCTATTAAGATTTGCTTGTAAGAGAGCTCCAAAATGAAAATGGATAAATCAAATTGATGATTTAATTTTATTTACCTTTAATATATTTAATCAATATACTTTTTTATTTGAATTCACTTAATAAAAGAATTTAAGTTTTACAAAATTTGACTTACGCTTTGACTCAAACTACATTTGACTCGATAATTTGTTAATCATTTTGGCAACTTGATCTGAGCTTTATTTAAAAGAATCAAGTTTTATAAAAACATCTCAGCTCGTTTAATAAACAAACTCACTTAACTAAACTCGTGCAATTAAAAGTTCTATAAATTGAGAGTAATGTACAAAAAGTGATTGTATATACTTAGGCTTGACAATACTAAACTAGTTGTCTATGTAGTTTAGCTCCACTTGATTAAGTAGAATGGAATTGGATCACAATGGTAAGAAAAGCGCTTTGAATTATGATTCTACTAACATAATAGAAAAAAAAAATGTCATTCATAAATTTTAAAGATGGTGATTGATTAAACAAAATAGGGTATACATTAAAATTTGAAGTAAAATTCATTGACTTTCTTGATTAAAAACTAAATCAAATAAATCTATTAAATTAGAAAGTTGGAATCACCAATCTCATGCAGTGACTTGCAATGAAAAAAAAAATGATCAATACATGTAAAGCCATCATTAATTCATACATATTTGAAAAGTTAGCACTCGCTTTAATCTGATGGATGATTTGATTTCTCACGTGTCTCTCTTTATCTCTATTTTTATTATCTTATTATATTTTCTTTCTTTTCTAATTAGTGAAGATACTATTTTTTTACTTGTACATGTTATTTAATATATGCATATGATTTATTTTATATTATTGTAATATTTTAATTACGTATTTCTATATTTTTATGAGAATCAAATTTTAAGTGAGTGTGCAAGATACGTGCATGTATGATTAAGAGGACTCTTATCCACATAATCATTGCGGTGGGACATGCACGTCGGAGACTGCTTAGAGAAAAAAAAAAAAATTGTACAAGCACGTGTGAACAAGGCACTTTTATAAGATTGTGTGGTAGCTATTTGACCACGTTGCGCTACAAGAGTGTGCCACGTGGATGTTAAAGCCTTGACAGAAACATATCCTGGGAGAGAGGACCATTGCATGTGACAACGCATCACTTCCCCGTTTTGTCCTTTTCTCTAATTTTTGTATAAGGGACCCACGGTTTAATGAGGTTGAAATTTCCTCGTTCCAGCCTCCCGAAATTAGTGATTTTTTTTTTTCAATAAACGGCTGTAGATTTGTTTTTTTTTTAACTGTTAAGGTGGTCTAATTGTAAATGTAAAAAGTAGTTTTATACTTTCATTAAAATAAATACATGTTTTCAATCTCTATATTAAGAATTATGAATTTTATAAAATATTTTTTTATTTGAATTTACAGTGTGGGAAGCTGTAGAAAACTTTGCGTAAAATCTCCACAGGTGAGCCCACTATCCCTAAAGCACACAAAGGGTAGGTCATAAGACCTCGAACTCAGCAAGCTCTCACTTCTTGAGACGGAAGTCAATCACTTGAACTACATACATAAATACCAGTAAAACTAAATTTTACATATGCTTAATCAATTATAGCCAATGGACACTTATCAAACTTAAAATTTAATCACATAACATGAAAAAAAATATTTGTTCATACTTTCAAGTTGAATTACTTTTATCCAAATTTAACTCAACCCAATTGCACTAAAACTGATAGGTTAAGATATGCTTAACCCATTTTTAATTACATATGCTTAATTAAATAAAGCCAATGGACCACATGAACTTTATCAAACTTAAATTTCAATCACATAATGTGAAAAAAATATTTGTTCATACTTTTTTCTAAAGTCACAAAGGATAGATAAAAGTTTCATAATATATATATACTTATTTTACATCCAAGTCCTTTATTCAACTCAATTTGAATTTTTTAACTTAGCTTAGAAGATTCAACTCCTAAATCTAGACAAAATCTAAGTTTAATCACTTTTATCAGAATTTAATTTGACGAATTGACAAGTCAAGATATTCATTGAACATAATAAAGAAAGATAAGATCTCAACCTAAAATTTGTCGAGTGAACACCCACATTAGGGCCTAGCAATTCTCTGTACAGCAAGTTTATGAAAAATAATTTACATAAATTTATTTTTTAAATACAAATATGGATATTATTGTAAATATTAAATACGTCTAAAAGTCAAGAATGGATATGTAAAGTTATGAGGCGTCTTATCTGAAAGATTAAGTTATAAAGATTTTGACTACATTATTATATAAATTTAATATGTTTATGCGTTCTTTGTAATTTTTATAAAATATTCTAAATCGAAACAAAGACTTAAAAAACTATTTTTGTATTAATTTTATCAGTTAATATAAGTATTTAATAGTGTCAATAACCCTAGTCATCTTTGCATATAAACACGCACTAGCTCATGACAATGCTTTGTATAGAAAAGGAAAGGATCAAAAGAGAAGAAAGGAAAGGAAGGTTGAGCAGAGATGGGAGGCCTCCTTGCTGTGATAAGGTTGGTGTGAAGAAAAGTCCCTGGACACCAGAAGAAGATATCATCTTGGTCTCTTACATTCAGGAACATGGTCCGGGAAATTGGAGATCAGTGCCAACAAACACAGGTATACTGGACAAATGGCAAACAGGAACATAATTTTTTTTTTCTTTTTTTTCAAGTGGATTCAAATGAACCCCTTAGATGCCATCCGGGTTTTCTTCATGAAGTTTAATTTGCTGAATTTCAATCAACCAACGAGAAAGAAGTTTAGCATTTCATGTGTGTAAAGATTGAGAATTTTTTGACAAAATTTCAATCAATCTAATATACCTATTTTCTCTCATTCGAATCAATACTCTTATCTCATTCATTGATTTTTCATTTTATCTTTGAATCCACAGGATTGCTCAGATGCAGTAAAAGTTGCAGGCTTAGGTGGACTAATTACCTGAGGCCAGGAATCAGGAGAGGAAACTTCACCCCCCATGAAGAAGGAATGATAATCCATCTCCAATCTTTGCTGGGCAATAAGTATTCCTCTCAAGAAATATGATCATTTTTTGGGTTTATTGAAAGAAAGTACAAACCTAATGTGAAATCCCTCACTCATGACTTCATGATTTCTTCCGGGTTCTTTTTATTTTTACAGATGGGCTGCCATTGCATCATACCTTCCGCAGAGAACAGATAATGATATCAAGAACTACTGGAACACCCATCTGAAGAAAAGGATAAAGAAGTTTCAATCATCTCTAGACAGTTGTTTAATATCCAATTCATGCATCACCCATCTTCATTCTAAGGGCTGCAGTGGGATTCGTTCGTCGTCTTTCAGGAGCTGCGCCACCTATGCTTCAAGCACAGAGAACATATCGAGGCTCTTAGAAGGTTGGATGAAGCCAACTCCAAAGGCTACTACTTCAGAATATGACCTGCAGAGCAATGAAAATACCAATGTGGAGGCTGCAGCTTCTTCTCACTCTGTCGACCCAAAACCGAAGGACGAACGCTGCGAACTAATCTCACACGACGAGCTTGAAAATCTTCTATCTTTTGATAATTTGAACAACTTAGAGTGGGAGAAGTCTTCAGCAGATTTTACAACTGAGGGCTATCTATCATCCGGTCTCAGTGACGGCCCCAGTTCCATGGCTGAGACTAAGGAGAGGTCATTCCTAGAGAAATGGCTTTTCGATGAAGCAACAGCCCAGGTTGAAGATCTAATAGACCTTCATGTAGATTGCTCCTCAACTTCCAGCTTCTAAGTGATCAACACAACACGAAGCTCAATTGCCCAGGTTGAATCTGCATATATTTTGGGTGTAATTTCCTTTTCTTCTGTCTGAAATAAATATCCCATGGTCTTCATCAGAAAAATGTGGAAATCAGGGCCATGAATTTCCTTTTTGTATCCGTTGTACTCTATGTAAGCACTACATTCCTTTCAAGCATAAAATCTCATCTTTCTATTTCTCTAACTCAAGTATCATCTTGGTTTTTTTCTAACATCCCAAGGTCTGGCTGGCTTTTTGACAAATTTTCTTAGAAAAATGTTTTCAAATTTGTTCATTTTCCTGTATTTTTTTCTTAGATTCGTTCTTCTTTTTTAAAGAAAGAAAATTAAGGGGTTTTGTTTCAAATTTTTTTTAAAAAAGTCAGCATATTGGAAATTCTTTGTCAGAAAAGTGTGGCATTTATATTACAGGTTTTATAAAGAAAATTAATTGCCAACTATGTTTTTGATTGATTGTACCATTTTTCTCTAAACCTTCCATGGAAAATAGTTTCCTTAGGGAATAATAAGACCCCATTATAAGGCTTCTATGGCAGACTTTTCTTTAAATTATATGAAAAAACTCTTGTATAAATAAATGTGGTTGAAATTGACTTTGCTAATATTGATTGGAAGGATGCACGAACTACATCTAAAATACTGACAATTAAGGAAAAAAGTAGTTAACATATGCTAAGTATAAAAAATTCGGCCATACTGTTAGACAAAATGATGTCATAATTGTTAGGAATAATTTGTAGGCTTTTGGAACTGGCTGTGAATAAGTCTCACATTGATAGTGTAGAAGGCGATCTGAAAATTTATAAAAGAACTTGAGGCACTTCGCCTAATAGACTACTCTTTTGACTGGATATTCAGGTCCTAAGGCGGACTGGGTATCCAGTGCCAAAGGCTACCCCATTTGGTGGAGTGACCCAAGTCCTTTATAAGTCCCTAAATCTCTCTTCACAACTAATGTGTGTCTTGTTCTCTGACCCAACAATCCCCCCCCCCCCCCCCCGCCACAAAAATGAGTCTCTCTGACAAATAGAACACACCTACAAACGAGGCTCTTGGACAGATAGAACGTCGCCGGTCATCCTGTCCAGCTAGAGAATCCCCTTAATCAATATGCGTTGACCTGAAGATATGACTCTAATGCCACTTGTTAGAATTGTCTAATTATAAACTAGGGTAAAGTTTCTGGGGATAAAAGGATCAAATGGGCCCTTGTGGGCTCCACATGGCAGTCAATTTTGTGGGGATAAAAGGCTCAACTATCATCCTATATGCCTATGATATTAATGATTATTTCTTCTGTGAATTCCTCTCTTTGTCTTCACCCTTCAACCTAATCAAGACGACATAGTAGAGTTGAAAAAAAAAGTTACTGGGACGATAAGGCAGAGGGGCTGGAATGATGGTTAGGAATTCGTCTCAGGAAGTAGGAGTCTTGTGTTCGCTTCTCACTCTACTTCAAATGGCCACTCCTCATAAAGTTACCCAGTGTGTGTGGGTAGAGAGGCTTGCACATGCCCCGAAGATTAGTCGGGTGCTCTAAGTATTGACTGTTGGCTCTTTTTCTACGGGAGAACCGAGATCTTCTCCTCTGAAAATCAAGATGGCCAGCGTGTGTTTGCAATAGGGACACTAGCAGAGAATGAGAGTCTTTCCACTACGATACATAAAAACTTGCAGGAGAAAATCAAGGAGTCTTGGCGTGTGTGTGTTGTGCACCACCGACAGTGGAACAACCTTGAGAGAGAAAAAATAAGTGTATGCGTTGGAGACTTGACAAAAAGGAAGTCTTGGTTGCCGCATAATGTGTGGCCGACAGGGCCGTCTCGACACAACTTGAGGCCTAAGGATAAAATTCTAAATGGGGCCTTCTTGGGATTGATACCAAGTAAGCCGAGGATGCCCCTTGCTGTAGGGATCAATGGAGACAGAGAGCGAAGGTGTTGGCGACGATAGAAAGGTCTCAGGCAATTGGGTATCACTAGAACCCAATGTTCTATTCAGGTGGTTCAAGGTTCATCAACACGTAGACAAAAAGTAAGGAATAAAAATCAAGTTACATAAAACGGTGTAAGTAAAAAGGGGAAAAAAAAAGGAAAAAAAAAAGTAGGGGTGGAGGTGCTTACCAATTGAAGAGAAGGCTAAAAGAAGGTAAGGATGTGCCTGAAGGAGAGGATTTTACCGGACATATTGTAGTTTGGTGACAGCGAATGGACACCTAAATACTGTTAGATCTGGAAGTAATCGACCGGGTAGAGGGTGATGAAATTTGTCCGGCTGGATCTTAGCGAGCACTATAGCAGTACTTAGCTGCAATACTTGCTGATATAAGAAACCCCGTCCATTGTTAATTTACAAGTGAGAGGGAGAACAATAGAGATAAGAGAGAGAGAGAGAGAGAGAGAGAGAGAGAGGAGAGAGAGATGGAGAAATTGTGTGAGAGGGAGTTAGGGCATCTCTCTTTGTTATTCTCTTCACAAAGATCAGTTAGAGTGGGATTTTGAGAGTGGGTGCATGAGTGGAGAGAATAGGGATTTGGGGCCTTCCTAAATGGGGGGCCTAAAGCAACGGCTTTAGTTACCTTATGATTCAACCGGCCCTACTGGCCGAGGGTCTTTTGGCCTCTCACCATATGCATGGGTAGGCCTCTTAGCCATATGCGTATAGAGGCTTTGGAAGGGAGTGCTCGGGTTGACTGCAGCAACATATCATACAAGCCATCTGCGTGGGAAAGTGGGTGGGATTCAGGTCACTCATCATGGGCACTGAAAGAAGACTAGGACCAATGCAAGTCTTCTTGTATTATTAAAACAATCTGTGTGGATTACAACGTAGGGAAAACGACCATTACAAGAAGCACACCAGAGAGTGGGCTAGAAGAAAGGTTTTTTCTTCTGGATTGAGAGTGAAGGCTAAGAGGACAACTGGGATTTAGTTGCGGGTTGCAGGTAACAATGGTGCATTGTACAAGGGAATAGGGACTTGGGTTTGGGATTTAAATGCGAGTAGTTTATTGTAACTGTTGACGTGTGGCTCGAATAAGGAACTTCCAACGTGATAAGAATGGACAGATTATGAAGAAAGATTTCAAAAGAAAAATATGGAATGAATCGGCCTTGGTTAGAAGTAGGAGGAATAATAATTACTAATTGGGAATAAGAGTCCATAGAAGGAAGGACTGCTACAATAGCAGTTACTGTCACCGTGGAGATCTATTGAGCAATCGATTTGGCAATTGCTAATTGAAGCACAAACTTCTTGGACTGGAATTTCTCTATATAACATGGATGGGTGCTTTGGAGAAAGTGCCTTTTGGCTGAGTGCCTTCCGAGGCCTCAATGAGGGCATCTTGCAGAGAGAGGGAGATAGAGAAAGAGGAGGGAAGATACTCGGAGAGATCTTGGGTTCCAAACATTGTATCTATGTATTCTTTCTCTATAATAAAATCTACATTCTCCCGTGGACGTATGCCAGAGGTTGGCCGAACCACATATATCTCGTGTTGTTTCTCTTTGTGTGTGTGTGATCTGTGATTTGTGTATGTGGGTGTTGAGTCTAATCCCTAATAGTAACTTGCATGTATTTTCTCTCCTTACTCTCATAGTGGATTTATGCTACCTGGACGTAGGTAGGGTTTTGTCAAACCACATAAATCTTTAAGTTGTGGTGTAATTGATATTGTTATCATGTTTTGATTATAAATTTTCACATATTATTCCTAACAAGTGCTATGACAAGCTTTGGTTTCAACCTGGGAGGTGTCAGGAGTGGGTTAAAACAAGATGGGTTTCGGCGGTCAAGTTCGAGGTTGAGCCCTTTGAGCAAGGGCGATTCAGTCTTTCCCACTGAAGATTGGTGGAGCATCCAGGGCATTGGGATGGACATCTTACACAAGGTGCGGAGCTGCAGATGCACAACAAAGCATTGGCTTTTTTCCACAGGAGGACTAAGATCTTCTCCTTAAAAAACCAGGTAGGCCAACATGTATTTGCAATAGGGACGCTAGCACAGCATGAGAAAGTCTTTCCAAGTGGGACACTCTAATACATAGAAACGTGTAAGAGAAAATCAAGGATTCTTCGCGTGTGGGTGTCATGCACAGTCAACGATGGAACAACCTTGAGAGAAAGAAAAACTAAGTGTATGCGTTGGAGACTTGATAAAAAGGAAGTCTTGGTTGCCGCATAATGTGTTGCCGAGGGCCTTTTGGCCTCTGCCGTATGGATGGAGTAGGCCTCTTGGCCATATGCATAGAGAGGCTTCAAAAGGGAGTGCTCGGTTTGACTGCAACAACATATCATACACGCCATTTGCATGAGAAAATGAGTGGGATTCAGGGCACTCATCATGGGCACTGAAAGAAGACTGTGATTTATGCAAGTCTTCTTGTATTATTGCAGCAATCTGTGAGGGTTACAATGCAGGGAAAGCAACCATCACAATAAGCACACTAGAGAGCGGGCTAGAAGAAAGATTCTTTCTTCTAGATTGAGAGTGAAGACTGAGAGGAGCAACTAGGGTTTAGTTGCGGATTGTGGGTAGAAATGGTGCACTGTACAAAGGAATAAGGAGTTGGGTTTGGAATTTAAAGCCGAGTGATTTATTGTAACTTGTTTGTATTTTCTCTCTTTACTCTCATAATGGATTTATGATTGGTTGACATAGGTAGAGTTTTGTTGAACTACGTAAATCTCTAAATTGTGGTGTGTTTGATATTATTATCGTGTTGTGATTTTAATTTTCTACATATCATTCCCAACACTAAGAGGTCTGAACACCTTCGTTATAAAAAAAAAAAACATGGGACAATCTTTTGTTCTTCTGACATTGTTTTTCAATAATTATTGGCCCAAATTAAGGCCCTCCTTTCTTTAAAATAGAGTGATGAAGATTTCTAGGTACTAGCATGACAAACTACCAACAAAAGTTATATAGGCATTAGGTATTTTCGAACCCAACAATTTTGTTTTCTATTTTATTTATTATTATGAAATAGAACTCATTTTATGTGAATTTTCATTGAAATCACACCAACCAAATGACACCCGAAGAAATGCAAAGTACTTTTAAATGAATCTTTTTATTAACTGTTCATCCTATTTGCTTTTGATGTTAAAATTACAAAATATTTACTTTTTATCTTTAATAAATTTATAACTCTATATTTTAATTTGTTATGGTCGTTAAAACTCATCCATTATTAGCTATCATTTAAAATAAAATTTGAATTGTCATATTAATAATTAAATAATACGGTACAACTTAAATAAAAATGAATTGAGAGAGCCCGAGCTGTTAAAATGGTACACATTTCTCTTCATTTATTTATTTTTGACTGAGATATCCAAGGTCTCTTAGACTACCGACTAATCCTCGAATTGTGTAAGTCTCTCTACTCACACACGAGATATAAAACTCAATAAGTAATTCTTTGAAGTGCCATAGAGGTTCAAAATCAAAACTTCCACCTCTGTGGCCTACACACCAACCCCAAGTTGCAGGCATGTCCGTTAGAAATGAAACTGAAGATGTGGTTGAAATTGGATGAAATGACTGTTGATGGGAACTAAACATAGAAGCAGGGCCGTCTAGAAACAAGTTGAAGCCTAAGACAAAAAATTTAAATGGGGCCTTCTTAGAGTTCATGCATAAATTCCATTCGTCCAGACGGTCTACATATGCATACTGCATTAGTTAAAAAAAACTATATAATTCCTATAGTTTTAAATAATAAAATCACCTTTAAAATTTTAAAATTATTTTTTAAGCACTATGTATTTCCAAAATTTCTCAAATTGAATATCCGGACTAATTACGATTAGGTGATAAAAATACTTTAAAACTTTAAGGTCTTTTGACATTCCCAAATATTTAAAACACAGTATGTTGCAAATAAAGGGTATTCCTCGGCTGTGCCGAAAATACACTTCTGAAAGTCCAAACGACTAACCGTGAAACCCGTTGAACTCCAAATTCAAAACTAAACAAATATATGAAATTTGAAAACTTAGATCTTTTAAATGATTGTTTAACTAGATTTTTTTTGTTTTGAAGAAGGGACGAGATTTGGAATGGAAAAAGATCACATATTTTTGGTAAACAATCATTTGAAAGAGTTAAAATTTTAAATATCACATATTTGTTCAGCTTTGAATTTGGAGTTCAACGGTTTTTACGGTTTTTGTTTGGACTTTCGGAAGTGTGTTTTCGACACAGTTGAGGGATACCCTTATTTGTAAAAGACTGTGTTTTAAGCATTTGGGAGTGCCAAAAGAACTTAAAGTCTTAAAGTATTTTTATCAAGTTATCATAATTAGTCCGAATATTTAATTTGAGAAATTTTAGAAATACACAGTGCGCCACAACGAGACCGCCTTTCTTGAGTAATGGTCAAGACGGCCCTGCATAGAAAGCCTTAATGTCAAATGAGTAAATAAAAGCAGTTGGATAGCAAACCCTAAGAAAATGAGTAAATGAGTTTGGTACGTTTTTCATTTAAACATGCATTTGAATTCAAACTGAAAACACGTTTGAATTTCTTAAATCTTTAAACTTAAATGATTCAAATTTGCATCAAAATGTATTTATTTTAGATTGGATATTTCAAACTTTTAAATCTTTGAATATCTATTTACACTTGTATTTAAAAACATGTTGTTAGATCAATTTTAATAAAAATAATTTTTTTTATGCAAATATTTAAAATGCCGGGTCTGGCTATATTTTATAGCACTTGTTGGATAATATGAATACAATCCTAACTTAATTCTTTTTTACAATTTTTTTTTGAATAAATAGACAAACAACCTCTTAAAAAAGATATAAGTATAAAAATAATCTATGGTTAAAATTGTGGTCTAGTTTAAAATTTAGAAAAGTCATATTAAAGTATTTTTTTAATTCTTTACAAGGCAAAAAAAATTCCTTACAAGTGTCGAAGGTTAAGTAAATAATTTCAATTGGTCATTATCAGATATAGCTTGCCATCTTTAAGTCCTTATTTAAAGTTGCTTAACCATTATAACAACAATGGTATCACAGTTTGAAAACTGGTCCCAAAAATGAGAGATTTAGAAGAGATCACATTTATGGCATCCAAGACAACAATTAATGAAGATGGTGTTGCTGGTTTTTGAATTATGCATAATATTTTCTTGAAGAAGGTTCAAAAAATTTAATCTAGAGAGTCCAAGATTATTATCGCATATATTGTTATCAAAATATTTTTTTTCTAATGGGTCATATTAAGATTTTTATATTATCTTATGGTCTGCAAAAATTAGTAGAAAAGTTGTACAAAATATAAATTCTAAATATAAAATTTTAGTAAAATTTAAATAAATTGAAAATTATTTTTCCACAAGAAACTCCAAATGGGAATTATCTAAAAAAAGAAAATTAACACCACAATACAAAGGTTTACGTGGTCCACGGGTTCATCATCGATCCACTTTGCTCAAAGGGAAGAAATTGAAGGAGAGTCTGGCTCTAACTCTGAGTTACAATTTTCACTCCTCACCTCTCTCATAGAACATTATATAATACCTGCGACCAGATCTACATTACATCTCTGATGATTAGGCTCCATAGGGCCTTACACTATAAGCATTGTTTATTATTTCATTAAATTGTTTAAAAAAAAAAACCCTAATTTGAGATTATCTTAGAGTTAATTTTTTTTTTAAATGTGATAAAAATAACTCAAAATTATCAAATTTTAAGGAAAAAATGTTTGGAATTGACAAGAACCTTTCATATTTAAAAACTTGATTCTAAACCTTTTTACAATTATACTCAATGTAAGATTCAAATCGAAGAATGGTCGAAACATTTTTTTTTATTTAAATAATTGTACTATCTTCTTGATTTAATACCTAAATAGGAGTTTTTGATATTTTTGGGATTTATAATGTTTCACCATATGAACTTCATCTTTTAGAATCAAACATGGATTTATATTGTTAAAGACTAGTGAATTGATTACCACCTTTCCATTAACTGCTATATTTCACAGACAAAACTAGAGTTATTAAGGAGTCTTTATAACTCTACAACCGACGTACTACCAGAATTCCCTAGGATTCTATTGACTAAATATGAACAGAAAGGAATACAAACATAGAAATGAAGGACTCTTTCTCCTAATTCATGGTGGCTCGAGAGAGAGCAAATTGAGTTTAGATGTTAAAATTACATGTCAAATAGCAGTGTCAGAATCTAATTAGATTTATTTAGATTATTTCTCTAATTAGTAACTTCTCAAATATTGTCTTTTTTATTTAGTATTTACCAAATTTAGGGCTTTTCAAATTTATTTAATTTACTTTCTTTACTTGTAATTTCCTTTTCTATATAATAAAATCTAGAGTCTCTCCTTAATTAAGAAAGATACCACATTATTTTACAAGCAGGATGAACTTTTGTTAGAAGATCCACTAACAGTTGATCAGAATTAACCAACGGAAAAGTAGTAATTTCTCTAGAGACTTAGAAGATCCACTAAATATTGATAAGAAGTAACCAAAGGCAAAATAATAATTTTTCTAAAGACTTCTTTATAAAAATAACAGCAATCAACCTCAATATGTTTGATTCATTCGTAAAAAAACATCATTGTGAATGATCTGAATAGCAATTCAATTATCACATTAAATAAGAACACCACCACAATGATAGACGCTCTAACCAATGAGGCAAACAACTTTGGCAATAACAGAAGCAAGAGAATGACACGTAGTCACTTGTAGATCGTCAATATTGATGGCTCATCCACCAAAAGTCTCCTCAATGTAAAGGGAATAAGAGTTCAACCTCCTATAAAAAAATGTCTACACTCAGCCCTCAAAGTGTCGCGAGATAGGTAACAAGGTTGCTGGGTATTTTCTCTTGTATTAGTCTAGGATTATAAAATATTATTATATGATTTATAACAGTTGTACACTTACTATATCGATTAACAGGCTTATAATTCAGTCATATCAGTTGATATGCCATAGTCAAGAAATTTCTCTCTCTTATTTTTTTTAAAACCACCTTTATCGGCCTATACCGGCGATATCGAATATTTGCCGATATCTCAAATCTCGGCCGATACCTATCATATCGGCTGAGATTTGTTTCCTCGTGGCATAATATCTGCCGTTTTCATATTTTAAAAAAAAAATGTTGTTTTGACCATTTTCCGAGTTGAATCTTGTATTGGTTATGGTTTTAAAAATGATTGGTAGCAAATTCTTCAAATGTGAAATGTATTTGTCAATTCCAAACTTTGTTTCCCTTAAAAAATGGTCCATTTTGACTTATTCTCCTCAAATTATTTTTGAATCTTTACTCAAAGATAATCTTGATTTTTGAGCTTTTTAATATAATTTAATGAAATAGCATTGAGTACTTTTTTTTTTTTTTTTTGAATTTGGGTAAGATGTCATTCAAATGTGAGAAAAACCCAAACAAGAATTGAATAGAAATGTTTTAGTGTGTTTTATATAGTTTGTAGGGTATACGTGTAAATTTTCAAGTTTTTTATCGAAATATTCATGAAATCTTGGTTTTCTAAAATAATTTCTAGTTTTTAGTTTCTTATGGAACAAAAATAATAAGATGACATATAAATGTTTAGAGAGTTAAATGAAGATCATTTAATGTGATTTCTATAGTATTTAAGGTGTTTGAGTGATCTTTCTAATATTCAAATATTTTTATGAAATTCAAAAAAATTACGACAAAAATTTATTATTTGTAATAAAAGATACATGTCAGTAAGAGATAATAGAGAAGATGAATTTCATATTAAGTGTTTCTTCGTGTTTGTTCTCTATTTCTAACACTTTAAACGGTTTTCAAATTTTTAAGATATACAGTAAAAACTCTATAATCTATTACTCTCTAAAATTATAACTTGTCTAAAGCAATATCGGTAGCCGGTCCCAATCTCGGACCCATACAAAATATAGTAAACCTCTTTAACTCAGTACTCAATACATTCATAATAAAAAAATATATTATTCCAACCATTTTGTAAAGTAATATTCCATACATTCAGAATTCAAAATTACTATAAAAGTGACTAAGGATCTCACAAACTGCATCATCTAAACTCCGAAAAAGTAATTTGAGAGGATCCAATGGCGGCGATGGGCGATAGTTTAGCTTTCAGACGTCACACAGCAATGTCAAAAATCTGAGTAGCAGTCGTGGACGACTGAGGGTTGCAGACGGAGAAGATTTAATGGCGGCAGTCTGCCTTTCAAGTAACCATGGGTGATGGGGCAGAAAAAGAAGGAGATAAAATGATTTCAGCCGAAAGGACTCTTTTACAATATGTGAGAGTTTAAGGAATTTTCTTGGAAAGAAATATTGTACGTTAATGTATAGGCCCTCTAATTAAATAACTTGTCTAAAGTAATAAATGCACCTTGTCCATAAAATACTCCATAAAATAAATATCTTTTAAAATAAATATCTTCACACTAGGTTTTTCATTTTCCTATTTTTCATATATTTTCTTAAAAAATACAAAAAAATGAGAGAGAGTCTATATTGGCGCTTTAGCATTGATACATCTGTATCGGTAATACGTATTTATGAAATTAAGGGTATTTTTTCTTAGATTTTAGAACTTAAAGTTTGTACTTGATTAATGAAAGGGACACACTTGGTACATGAATGCAATAAAAGGACATGGATATTGAAAGATGCTAATCGTTCACTTTTTTGTCTCATGACACCTACAACTTGTAATACGTCATCCACTGTGGAGTCACTATCTAGAGTGTCAAAAGGTGTGGTCCTCTACTTAGGATTTAAAAAGGGTATCGGCGATAAATCATTGATACAATTTCATCTAAGACTTTTCTTTTAGAGTATTTGAAATAATTAGATTTGGAATTACAAGTGGAAATTCTTTAACGACTTAACCCAATATCTCGGGATTTCTAGGAGATCTGTGGATCTCCAAGTTGGTTTTGAGATTGTTGGTAGTGGAGTTTAGCGTGTGGCTCTCTAACGAGCCTAAGTTTGTCCAAATCCGAGCTTGGGAGTTTAAAGGTCATTTTGGTAATTTTACATCATTATAGTTATTTTGTGAGAAAAATATTTGAAAATACACAAAACTTAGAAATTGCACCATTTGATCCCCAAAGTGTGCACACACAGTCTCCTCAATTAGATACACATGAATAGTGTAGAAAACAACCCAATCCTTGTTCTCGATTTTTTTGGGATTTCTTAATTTGAAAATAATATTTTAAAATTATTTTCCAAGTATTTATTTTTGAAAAAAAAATCATATTTTTAAACTAAGTTTTGTTAAAGAATTTAATGAAAATCTCAAAATATTCGAATGTGTTTTGAATCCAAAATTTTGAAATCCCCAAATTTTAATGGAGTTTTCTATTATTTATTATATTGAAGAAAATAATTTCTATAAAACAAGATTTCAAAATTTTTAATACCCTTACTTGAGATTTATTATTTGAAAAAAAAAAAAAGAGGTTTTGTGCAAAAATTATACTGAAAAATCATGTGGGCCCCATGGAGACCCACACCCCTCTCACCCAGAATATTATCAGAACCGAATCGTCTCAGAAGAAGGCTGGGTTAAATAAGGTTCAACCGGGTTGAACCGTAGTTAAATCCAGTCAAACGTGTGTCATCAATATAATAATATAAATAATATTGAAGTATTAACTAAAGTTTAATTGATAGGTTGAAATAAAATTTTAAGAAAGAAAATTAAAAAAAATGAAAAAAATGTTGAATTTTTAACATTTTATAACAACATTTTTTTAGCATTTTCAATTTTTAAACGATTTTTTATAAATTATAGTTCACAATTTTTGTGAAGAGGATAGTAACTATAATTATTAAGAATATTTATAGATTATCTTTAAAAAAGAGTATAAATATTAAACGTTAGCATAAAAAGTATCAATGGAGGCTTTTTTTCTAAATAATAAAATTAAAACTATATTTATTTATTTATTTATATTATTTTCCTATTAAAATTTTTAACTTTAATTAATATGATGCTTTGGAGGTAAAAAGAAAAATGATGTTTAAAGCACCAATATACCATCGAGAATGTGAATTGGGAAGAGAAAAGTTGGCATAGGGAAAAAAGAACTAGGGCATGTCAAAAAAATTTCCCACTCATGTCTCCTCTCACCTAGCCTCAGTAAATGACCCTCCACAATCCTGTCCAAAATGTAAACGGGACTGCATCTCAAAAACCTTTTCTCACTCATCTCTCTCACCCACCCTCACTAAAACGTCCTCTCAGCGTCTCCTCTTAGATTCATTATTTTATTATTCTTACTTTATAGTGCACTAACCCCTCCCAGATGCTGGAGACTTACCAGAGGCAGAGTCCCGTTGACCCTGTAGGTGAGGGTGAAGGCCACCTCAAAGACGTAATCTACTTATTTTGTATTTTGGACTTCGGGATGTAATCCTTGTATTTGTAATCATCTATCTATTTATTCTAATATGTGTACGCATGGTTGATGTAAAGCCTCGTCCCGCTACGGCGCGTTATCTCCGAAAAGTTTCAAAACATGACCAAGGAATGGATAACGGGCATTTTTTTTTAAAACGGGATAATTACCTCCCGCTCAACAATTCGATAAAGGCCAAAACCAACATAAGAGCATAACAAATAACCACCGACCGTTCAACATAGTCATACAATCATCCAAATAAAACATGTGATAATAAGCCCACACAAACAATAGTCTCTCAAAACTAGAGCATAAACATAATATGGGATATTTAACTATTAGTACTCCTCTCCGAGTACCTCCTCAAGGGGACCCACCCGGCCCCTCTGCAATCGGGGTATTTGAAAGGTAAGGGGTGAGCTAACCAGCCCAATGAAGAGAATAATCATATCACATGTCAGTGACAATATATATCACATGTATGATGAAAAAGATGGACATCGTACTAAAATGAATATCTACGCACAAGAGTGCTCAATTATACAACTAATCAGTGATCCCACCGACTATTCCGAAATGTTATCCCCATAACTCATAAATATCCTCCTCCAACTTCGGTCTCCCTACCAATACAAATGGGAGACCTCATAACACACAACTGCCTCAACCGCCGGAATGCAACGGGGAAACCCGTATCTCCCTATGAGGGTTTCGACTGCCGGAGCGTAACGAGGAAGCCAATCTCAAGGGCAGGCACCTCAACTGCCGGAACGCAACGGGGAGACCCGCATCTCCCTATGATGGTCTCGACCGTCGGAGCGTAACGGAGAAGTCCTCGCAACCACCAAACTCATCACATCATCATAAACATATACACATGTCAATAGTTCCTCCATCTCAACACCAACAGTACCTTGTCCGTTGCGGGCTACCCCCCCATGCATACGCATGATATCATGATCATATATAACAACATAAGTATAAAAGTCTCAAAACACAAATCCACATACTCATCATGATCTCATTCACATATTATAAATAACACCCATCATGTTGTCAACAAGGCTCAAGCATCACATCCAAAATCCAGACACATATCTCACTTTCAATATAAATGCATTCACATGTTATAATTAAATGAACAACATATTATCATTAAGCCCCTAACATCATGTTCGACATCCAACGCATGTCTTATTCTCATCATAAAATCATTCACATGTTATAGCTAAATACACATGTTATCAATAACTTTCAAGCATCATGTTCAATATTCATTTGTCCGATCAAAACTTTCCATTTAGTCGCATGTAGCTGACATGAGTGCACTCGAACGGAGCCCTTGCCACAGATTCATTTAACAAATCCCTTACCGAGTGGCTTAATAAACGAAGAGCCCCATTCGAGTCACTTCATGTCCAAGGTTGAGGGTTAAAAAAGATGAAAATGCATGCTAACAGTGATAAGTCCCCTCAGTGTGTGGAGTCAAAAGTCCGAAGCGATCAAGCGGCTTGAGGAGTTAAAAAGGAGCTCAATCTGTTGAAAAGAGGAAGAGCGAATAAGTAAATAAGGTAAAACAACTAAAATGAGACCGGACAAAAAGTTGGGCCTAAAACTGGACGGAGCCTGACACGGACCGAACTGGGCCGGGCTGAAAAAGGGGCTGGGCCCAAACTGAAATATGGGTCCAAAACTGGGTCGGGTCCAGAACTGGGTCGGATCCAAAACAGGGTCGGGTCCAAAACTGGGTCGGATCCAAACAGGGTCGGGTCCAAAACTAGGTCAACTGGGCCCAAGGTTAGTTGGGGTTGTAAATAGGGCCTGCACTAAGTCTAGGCCTGGCTGGGCCGAGACCAACAGAAGAACTGGGTCAACTCGACACATGGCCAAGCTGACTCAGTGGTTCAGCTGAGTTGAAGAAAGGGGAGAGAGGAAAACAAGAAAAGGAGGAAAATCGGGGAAAAGCGAGGAAAACTAAGTAAAATCGTGGAAAACCCAAAGAAAATCACGACAAACTGAAGAAATCATGGAAAAACGAGGATAGTCAAGAGAGGGTTAAGGGGAAGAAGAGAAAAGAGGTAAATCGAGAAGGAGAAGAAGGTGGGAGGAAGAAGAGAGGGTACCTGGAACTGGGGCGGTGGAAATCCGAATCTCGGACGGCGACGAAGGAGGTCGGGGGCTGGAAGTCGGCGGCAGTTGCCCGGGTGACCAAGGGGGAAGAGAAAAAGGGAAGAAGAAGAAGAGGAATCTAAAGAGAGGAAGAAGGAAAGACGAGAGAGAGAGAGAGAAAAGTGAAGAAGGAAGAGATCAAAGCAGTGAAAAAGGAGAAAGACCGGGGGGAGAGACGAAGGTAGGGGTCGCTGTAATAGCCCGAATTTTCGAATCAATATATATTTGGCATTTATTGATTTTAAATTGAATTTTGACATGATGGAATACCAAATGGATCAAAAGTTGGGACAAGGGTCCAACAATGGCCAATTGGACCACAAATTGGATGAAATCCATTTAATGGGTCAATGAGAAGTAATTGGGTCAAAGATAGTCAATTTGAGTCAAAGTGGGCCCGATCACCATGTGAGACCCAATGGATCAAAATTGGTCCAAACCCTAAGGTAAAGGGGTAGAAAATAATCGGTTGGGCTGTGGGCCCAATGTGGGCCAATTAATTTAAAAATGGTGATTTGGAATTAAAACCCCTAAGTTAGTAATGAAATGAAATAATATGACCAAATGGGGCCCACCTCCACCTCACCAATTGAGGTGGCGTGTGGACCAAGGAAAAAGTGGGACCAATCATCATGGTTGACTTGGTCAACCATGGATAAATTTAAGAAGACTAAGGTGGATTAAGATAAATTAAATTTTTAAAATTATTGTAAAATTATCTAAGTTAAAATCAATGGAATTAAAATAACATGGCCAAGTGGGGCTCACCTCCACCTCATCAAGTGAGGTGGCGGGTGGGGTAGGTATAGGTGGGGACCGTCCACCATGGTTGACTTGGTCAACCATGGGTGGATTTATTAGATAGATAATTTGATGGAATTAAATTGGATAGAAATTAATTAACCTAAGTGAGGACTTAACTTAATTAATTAAGTTGATTAATTAGGGTCAACATAAACAAGTCAAAGAGGACATGGGAGCCATGCTTGGTGGTTGGATCTCAACCACCACCACCAAGGTCAAGGGAGCCCATACTTTGGTTGGTGGAGACATGATGGAGGGGTATGGTCCAAGTAAGACCAAAGATGAGATGGGTTTTCCATCTCATCCCTCTCATTTCACTCTCCCTCTCTTCACACCCAAAAAAAAAAAACGTCCCTCTATGTATCAAGAGAAGAAAAGAAGAAAATAAGAAGACTTAGAGGAAAAGAAGAGAAGAAAAGGGAAGACCAAGCATTGATCAACCATCACCACCTCAAGATCAAAGGCTAAGATCTTGTTTTCCATCACCTTCCCCTCTCCATCCCTCTCAAACAAACTCACTCAATATTGGCCGATCCTAAGCTTGGAGGGCCACACCATTGATCAAGCTCATCTTGGCCGATCATCAAGAAGAGAAAGAAGGAGAAAGGGCTAAGGAAAGCAAAGAAGAAAGAAGGACCGGAGGAGTCGTCGGTGCGGTAAGAATTTCTTAAACAAGAGTTTATATTTCTAAAGATAGGATATGGAATCCATTTCTTAGACCAAATATGGCCAAAAATGTTGTGGGCCATGGATCTAAGATCCATCAAAAGATAGGATAAGAAATGGATAAAAATGGAGGAATGGATTAAGAAAATGGATGAAATGGATTAAGAAAATGGATGAAATGGAAGAATGGAATTTTTAATGGAATTTTTAAGTCTTTATTAAGCATAGGAAAAATTGGATTTTTATGGTTTAATGGGCCATAGGGTTCGGCCATGTAGCATGGCCGAACCCCATGGTAAATGTGGATGATTTTTAATTAAGGTGTGAAGGTTTAAAATGGTGGAGAATGGTTAATGAAAATTAGGTTTCAAATGGTTAAGAATGGGTGATTTTAAAGGATTGTTAAGATGAGAAAATCATGGGAAATGCACATGATTATTATGACTTCTAAAATAGCATGGAGGAGATAAACCATGAACCATGGGTTCGGCCATGGTACATGGACGAACCCTATGGTGATGATTAATTATTTTAATGAGAGTGAAGAGAGAGAAAATGATGGAGAAGATGATAGTTTTAAATGGATTACAAAGTGTATGATATAAGTTTTTTTTTAAAGGGCCAAAATGAATGAAGGTTAGTGATTTTAAATGGATTATTTTTTGGGACAAAACATGAGTCTTTGAAAATGGCATCCATAAAGGTGAACCCTATAGTAAGGTTATGGGACTTTTAGGCATGGAAAATAATATGGAGGAATAGGAATTTGAATAGATGAGTAAGTATGGTATGCAGTAATCTTTGGATGGAAATGAAGATTTAGATGGATGATTTAATCTTCATTTGGAAGTATGTTAAAATGGGTAAATGAAACCAAGAAAAATGGAGAAAGAAACATCATGGGTTCGGCCATGATGTATGGCCGAACCCATGACCCAATTTTGGATCAATTTTAGGCTAAGGTTAATGTATGTATCAATGCTTAGGAGTTTGTTTTAAAGGGCCAAAATGAACGAAGATTAGTAATTTCAAATTGGATTAATTTGGGACAAAACTTAGTCTTTAAAATAACATCCATGAAAGTGAGCCATGAACCATGGGTTCGACCATGGTGTATGGCCGAACCCTATGGTGATGATTTAGTGAACTTTAATGAAGGTAAAAGGAATGGAAAATGATGGAAAGAGATGATAAATTTAAATGGATTTATGAGTAGGTATGTGATGTTTTAAATGAGATGAAAAATGGGATTTTAAATGAATGATTTAATTTCATTTGGTGAAGGTAAAATTGACCCAAGGGAATGGAAATAGGCACCATGGATTCGGCCATGGTGTATGGCCGAACCCATGACCCATTTGGAGGTCATGATTATGGGCCAATTATTGAATCATATATGGAGTTAGATGATTACAAATTTAATTAAATTAGGTGGCTGTTTTTTTTATGAATGTTAGGTCATGGTCAATGAAACCCTAATGGATCTAAATTAGGGATGAAGTTTGGACTTAGAAGATACATAAACGAATGGATGATTGAACCATGAGAGAGGAGTGGCAAAACGGTAAATAAGTGCCACATTGAAGAACCCTATGTGGATTAGACATGAAAATCGAATACATTATGAATGATTAAATGAAGCGGATAGTTGCCGCGTTTTAGGCTCGTAAATTGGCCAAAAATGGGATTTATCAATGTGTTTTAACTAATGGATAATGGGCTAAGATAAGGGCCATTAATGGGTCTAATTAGATGGATAACGTATGGACTAATTCGGTAAATATAATAAGGTATCGGACATCGCAAACGGTACGCGATCGACGACCGGATTATCGAGCAGAAAACGTAACGGAACGCGACACGGTATTCGGTAGGATTCCTACCTTTTTGTAAACGATAGATATGTGATGGTATTTTAAATTATTTTGATTTGGCTTATGATAGATTTATGATTATGATTTATCTTATGATGAGTTTTAAGTTATGAATCATATGGATTATATTTTAATATTATGCATTATATGGCTATGTATGATATGTTGAGTATATGCATTATATATATATATTACATAGCATAATGCACTACATCTCATGCATGGCATGGGCCGAAAAAAATAAACAAACCGGAGTCCATGCTCCGTCGGGGCGACCGAGAAGCAAACATGGGGATAGCTGAGGGGCCATAACCGGAGTCCATGCTCCGTCGGGGCGACCGAGAATCAGACATGGGGATAGCTTGAGGGCTATAACCGGAGTCCATGCTCCGTCGGGGCGACCGAGAAGCAAACATGGGGATAATACATTGTATGATCATACGGATGATGGGTGGGACACATGACATAGGCACCCATGGCATAACATTCATCACATGCTTATTTTGTTATATGTTATTTTATCGGTATATGTGTTATCACTAATCCATGTGCTAGCCCTACTCGGAGTCCTACTGGGCGCGTTGACTAACGCCCTACTTCTACCCTAGCTGATGACGCAGGGGATGGCGGAAGCGGTGGACATGACAGGAGCCAAGCTTAGGGGCTTGGGCAGTGCATTCTTAGTTTATTTACGTTTACATTTTGGAGATGTAATTTTAAAGTAACTTAGCTTGTCGGGTTGTATAAGTTTACATTTCTTGCGATGTTTTGGACGTTACTTATGGATGATTATATTTTGTGATATAAATATGAACATAGGGGCATTTTGGTAATTCAATGTTGTATCTTCCTTTCTATTTAAAAACCGGTAGGATAGACTCTATTATCATGTTCCGCAATAACTATAATCCGCGAGCTTACTTCCTACGCGTGAACTGTTTTCGTGGACTTAGCTCCGCGCACGCGTGGGGTTGGCCAGTTAAGGGCCGGGCTTTAGAAGCTCGGACTTAACTCGCGTCGTGGTGTCCGCGCCCTCTCACTCTTCTATTTAAAAAAAAAAAAAATAGACTCTGATTTTTGGAAAACGGGTGAAAAAGGGCGGGGCGTTACAGTCGCAGCACTGTAGCTAGAACGCTACAGTGTTGCGGGAGAGGCTTAAGAGAGAAGGGGTTGCTAGGGTTTGGAGGGTAGTTTAGGGTTTCTTTCTTTTTTCTTTTTTCTTTTTAAACTAAAACTCAATACATATTTTATTTATTTATCTATCTATTTATTTATTTTTTTTATTTTTTTAAAAGATAAAACCTCGGAGAACGTAACCAAAATTTCAAAACCCATGATGCGTCTTTCGAAAATTAACTCAAAACTCGTTAGAAATCGAACGTCGAACATCGAGCGGGGAAAAGCGTGTGATTTTTTTTTTTTTTAACATTTATCATGACAAGATAGTTAATAATTACAAAATTGCCAAAATAACTTTCGAGCTTTCGAGCTCGAAAATGGCAAACTGGGGCTCACCACGGAGCCCACACTCTCTTCACTACTACCATAGTCCCAAAAACAACTTGGAGGTCCAAAAATCTCTCCCAAATCGGATAAATCAGGAATGGGTCATTACAGTTGATATTATAACTATTGTAATTATGTGAGATATTGAGATTTATAGATTTTCATTATTAGAAGTGGACTTCAATTTAGAAGTAACTAAACTTTACTATAACTTGCATATAATCACTCTCATTTAATCATTTTTACTTTAATAGATGTCTAACTCATAAACTTTAAAGTTATTAGTTCAAATTTAAGAGATGTTAGATAGGCAATTTGCTTATTAAAAAAAAACTTATTTAATTCAATTGCAAATATATTTCAATTTCAAATTTATAAAATAAATAAATTTGATAATGATAACAGTGAGTGCATTTAATCTATAGTCTTCTTTCATTAAATGATGTCAATGGAGTTGTAATACCCCAGCCCAAGTTAGAGGTTAATTTGGATTAATTAGATTTAATTAAGTAATTTTTTTAGCCATTAATTGTGATTTTTGTTCCTCCAATCATGAAGATTACGGAATGAGGATTCCAACGGATCCGAGTTTGATCCGATCCAAGTCCGGTAGCTCTTTTAATTAAGTCTCAAAGGTATAAGCGTAAGTTATGAATATAATAATATTATTTTATAGTTAAAAGTTGGCTGCTCTGGAAACTAAGTCATTTAACCTAGTTTCCACCCCAAATTTTAGATTATACATTATTTTTAAATTCCGGACTTAACGGAATGCCAATTTCAACCTAATTCTACCTATTTTTGCTAGCTACATTTTCTTAGGTGACAAACCCTAATTTTATAGGGGAGACAAAATCCTAAAAATATAAGAGAGAATTAAAACTCGATCTATATCATAACGAACTTTCTTGTACTTTAAGATTTCCAAGAATATCAACTTTTGACATTTATTTTACAGCGAGAAAACTGGGCCGTCGTTTTAACTAAAAATATTCTTTCACTTGAAAAATGTGGTTTTGACCTCAAAATGCATTGGACCTTTAAAATATTTTTATTAGACTAATTTACTCTACCTAACTGTAAAGTTAGATCATTTCAAAGAGATTCTTCAAAATTATAAATTTTGACAAAACAGTGATTTTTGGCTTAAACACCGAGTTTTCGACATCGATTTCTCTCCAAATTTTAATACCATGACCAATTTTTAATACCCGACCCAGTGGACCGATTAGATCAGTCTAAAGAGACCCTAAAATGCTTAGAATTAATGAAGGACATAAGAGGTATTGTTAAAAAAAGAATAATAATAAAATAATATAAAATATCTTATAAGATAAACATTCACCTAAACCTAAGCTACGATTGTAGTATGAAACATTTAGCCAACCCATTTCTCTATTTAAACGCATGAAATGGGGAAGAAATAAAGAAGAAGAAAAAAAAAAACAAAACAAAGGGGCCACTACCGTTTCGCTCCTTATTTCTTCTTTTTTTGGTTTGGTAACAGCAAGCGCTCTCTCTTCCTATTTTTCCTTTTTCCTTTTTCCTTTCCTTTCTTTCTTGTCCTCTTCTTTCCCTTGCTTTGGCTGTTCTAGCAGTAGTAACAACAGCCTTCGAGTTTTCCCCACTTCAGTCTCAGGTTTTCAAATTAAGTCAATTCTTAAGCAGAATTTTACACCCAAGGTATCGAAATTATTCTTTTCTCATTTATATTAATTATAGAGCAAGTTGAGATTCGAAAGGGATAGTTATGAGCTTTAAAATTGGATTTTTCAAAATGAAAGGGAAAATAAGCTTCCTCTTAAATTTTAAATTATATCCTTTAAAATCAGTTTTATTTTACATTTAAAATTCAGTTTTTGGACCCTAAGTAAAATTGGGGGAAAATATTAACCCCAGGTAACTATTGTGTGTTTACTTTCCCACATTTTATGTTTAAATTCCAGTACTGTAACCTCTGGGCCAAAATCTCTCATCAGCAGCGCAGCAGAAACGCCGCTCGATGGTAAAAGGGGTTGGGCACTGAGTATTTTATTTACTTTACTGTCTCTGTACCCTCTGGGCATCGTCTCAATATGTCCCCTTAACCGGAAAACAATACGAGACAGGGCACTGAGTACTTTACATTTTTATTTTATTGTGGTATTTTGGATGGCTAACAGCTAACTCTCTGACATAATTTAAAGAAGTAGTAAGAGATAGGTGACCCATTACACTTATCACATTTTTGTTGAAAAATGCATGGGGATTGGGTAGATAATCCATGAATGTCCTGAAATTTATATTATTATTTTATTCTTACAGATTTCTATGATAATCACTGCGAATAAAGGTGAGGAGACTCGAACCCACACTTGTATTGTTTTATTTGTTAAACCCACTAACACCAGACTGAAATGGGACCCATAGTCACTTAAAGATGGAAAAGGCTATACAGGTCTAAAATGCGAGACTTGACACTGCCTACATGTAAGGGATGTAAATGTTCTAACTGTGTAGAACGTAGGCGTAAAATGGTGTCGGGGAGTCAAGGACTTGTAGCCTCTAACGTAGTATGGACCCATGGAGTGTCTGGGAATTATTGGGTAAAAACTGGGTGAAGGCATTCGTGTTATTAAATTCAGTTTTATATGTTTGTGTGATATTGATTATTTTATTGATTTCTTATATTGGTATTGAATACACCAAATGGTAAGGCAGAAATATGCTGGTTCTCTCAGAATAAGTTCTTATGTAAGGAGGGCACTGAAAATCATACATTATCATGCATTTGATATTTGCATGTGAAAATTATGATTATAAGTTAAATCTGTGAAAGATAATAACTTGAAAAATCTGACATTGCTCGTGGGGCTATAATTGCTGAGATTAGCCGAACACCATTTGCGAACCCTTGGATTGGACGTGTTAGTAGGTTGTGGTCGACCGCCATCAACCGTTGGTGTTGGATGGGCTAGTAGACCGGGTTGTGGAGACCTTATGATGTTAGGCCGAATGCCGTTTGCGAACTGTTGGGTTGGACGTGTTAGTATGCTATGGTCGACCGCCATCAACCGTTGGTGTTGGATGGGCTAGTAGACTGGGTCGCGGAGACCACGTACGTGGGATATAGCTTGGTGGGAGATCCCCATATAAACAATGAGATGTATCATAGTGATTTCTCGTTGGTTACTGGGATATGACTAGATGAATGATTAACCCAGTGGATAAATGGGATATGACTAGATGAATGATTACCCCAATGGATAAATGGGATATAACTAGGTGAATAATTATCATAGTGGAAAAAAATGAGATTTGACTTAGTGAATGATTATCTCAGTGGAAAAATGGGATTTGACTTGGTGAATGATTATCCCCAGTTGATTAGCAAAGTATGACTTGGAAAATAATTCCTTTAATTGTTTATAACATGTTGGTTAATGCATGCATAGCATAATGAGGTAGGGCTTGGTGGTAAATATTGATATAGGACCATAAGGGTAAACAATGTCCTATAAGAATGATCCTAAGGTAAAAATGGATCATATAGTGGTAAGTTAAATGTTCATTTGTATTGATACATGCATACCATGGTTTCTAATTTATTTGAGTTCTCTTCACTGGGTTAGTAGCTCACGTCCCTCACAATGTAGGGTATGAGCTGAAAGATGGAGTGGAGGAACCAATGGTGTCTTGTTAGGAGTCGGAACTTCGGAATTGTCTGTGGTTTCCCGCATGTGGAAACTAAGCGTACCTTTGGCTATTTTGTGTGTTTTTATTTTAAATATGCCTCATGTGGCATAAGAAACTTATGTCTGTAAGTTTTAATGTCGTATACATATATTCGCTATGTTTTCGTTCATAACTCTAATGAGATAATAGTCGTTGTGTGATATGGATTTGTATATGGGGACATATGGAATATCTTTGAGTCCATGTGTGAAGAGCACGTGTGACATTTTCTATGATCGGGTTTTGATAAACTTGAAGATTTATGTAATACCTTGACCCAGATTAAGCTTGTTTTAACTTAATAATCTTGTTTAACCAATTAATCTTGGGAATTACGGTTAGGGCTTTGAGGAACGCCCAGGTATGGCCCAATCCGAACTCGTGAGCTCAGTGATCCAGCTCGTCAAGCTGGAGGGGCATTTTGGTAATTTACCGCTTTCAGATATTATTTCATAAATTATATTGGTATGTGATTATTATTAGATGATAATGTTCTCCTTAATAAAGAATTTGTGTTTCTGATTTTAAAATAATTTTATTTTCAGAAAATAGTGTTTTAAATCCACCCGTCAAAACCCCGAAAGGGAGTATTAATTATTTTACAGGGTTTTGGAAATAAGATAAATTTCAAAACTAGTATTTTGTGTTAGACCATTTTAAGTATGGCCTAGTTATTGTTTGACACCCCAAAATGAGGTTTCTAAATTGTTTATTTTAACATTTGTTTAATTAAGTAAATAAGGTTAAAATGTGGTTTTTATTTAAATCATTGGTTTTTAGTGAGAGTTAAATTCCAAAATTTTTATTGTAATCAAGGTTTTCAAAACCCAATCTGTAAGGTTGGATTAAGTTTTTGAGTTTTAAAAATCATACTTTCAGTTTAAAATCGGCTTTTATTAAAACTAGGGGCTAAAATGCAAAATTAGTTTTGATAGATGACTTATTTGCAACCACCCAGCGATACAGTGTTTTCACTGTATCAATGTCCGTACCCCACTGCATGCAGCGGCTGAAGGCCCCCTTCCTTCGGCTGTTTTCTTATATATACGACCCTCCTCTCCTGGTTTTCACTCCGAGCAAACCCCTTCTTCTCTCTCAATCTATCTGCTCTCTGTGAAAACCAGCCAAGGCTCACTGCCTTGCCATTGTTTTCTTCTCTGTTTTTGCCAACCGTAGCCTTAGAGGGAAAATTTTCAAAGGTTCAGATTTTCAGCCCAGAAACTTCAGTAAAGGTAACCACTGTGTTCCTCTTTCGATTTCAATCAGTTTAGAATCAAGAAACACTGGTTTTGGCCCTGTTTTCAGTGAGAAAAACCTGTATAAAGTTTTAAGAAAAACCTGGTTTTAAGTGTACCAGTGAGGTTCCAGTGATAAAATCGGATGACCCAGTGAGCTCCAAGGCTCCAAACCTTTCCCTATGGAAAAAAGGACTCCCAGAGGAGTCCATGGGACCGGCTAGGTGTGGAAACAGAATCCGGGAAACCCTCTGTTTCCAGATTCGTATTTCATACAGTGTCTACCATCACTGTCTGCTGGTGCAGATAGTGGAGGAAGACGACTTTCGGACGGTCCGAGAGTAGAGCTTCGGACGGTCCGAGCCCATCGGCCGTTCCGAGAGCTAACCCTCGGACGTTCTGAGCTTCACCCGATGCCCAGTTACGCCAGAGGCTAGCCAGACCCTTTCGGACGATCCGAGCTGAGCTCGGAAGGACCGAACCCACTTGGACGTTCCGAACCCAAACTTCGGACGTTCCGAGGCTTACAGACCCACCGAGACTTATTGTATTTGCTTTTCGGTTCGGATGGACTTTGGATGATCCGAGACCCAATCTTCGGACGATCCGAACTCAGACCCATGTTCCGAGGTCAGTGACTAGTTTAGGTGTGGTTCGGATAATCCAAAGCCACAGTACCTGGTTCCGAGGTATGTTTCGAGGGACCCAGTTTTTTGAAGTATAAAATGCTCTTGTTTGATTATTATTTGATTAATGTGATGTTACTTGTAACGACCCGTCCCGCTACGGGCACGTTAAAACTGATACGAACTCCTAAAACCAATCCAATACAATTTCGGATACTTTTTTTTTTTAAAGGGAGACGCCGCTCCTGCAACCCATACTAACCATAGCAATCCGTCAATAAGTCAAAAACCGTAAGCATCAATCAGAATTACAAATTATAGCATCATCACATTATTACATTCATCCAACTTAGTGAAATGTACACATATCTCGAATACATGAGCAATTTCCGATTACAAGATAAAACCATGATAAGTACTAAGCTGCAGTCCTACGCCCAAAGTCCGATTGAGGGTCCCGTCGACCATCCCTCTATGGAATACCTGCGAGGCAAGGGGTGAGCTCTACATGCCCAGTGACGGTAACACACGCGCCAAATGTCACCCAGCATACACTAGGTATATATGTAATCATATGAACACATCAATGTCTATGAAGTTTACATGCATGACTGTGCAAGTGGGTGCCCTACCCCTAACACACAGGTCCACACCAATCGGGCCACTAGTGCATCCTCTAACCCACTCAATGCATCCGTCGTAGTTCATCCGCCCTCGGGTACACAGACTGACCTCCAACCGGGTCAGGATCCCTCCTCCTCGACCAGACCTATAACTCTCTCATGACAACCAACACGCATACCACAACCAACCCAAGAATCGGACTCACTAGAGTCCTAACCTGACTACCACACAGGAGTAACCACCTCACCAGTCCTCAACGGACCGCCAACCAAAATCATCCATGGTCTCCTCAACCGAGCACCAGAGTCTCGATAATCAAACCCATAACCTTGGACCCTATATGCTGGTCTCCACACGACTGATGTATCCACCTCCCACAGAATTCTATAGGTCTTCTACCGAGTGAGCCGGCCGAGCTCACTCGATAGGCGTCCATAAATTTCTGGTGAGTCAACACCCACAACACAAGTCTCAACGATGAACCCCAATACTATAACCGTGGGTAAACGCACTACCACCTCGCACCACAGGCTGTCCCCACCATACCGGTGTCCTAGCCTGGAATATCTCATCACATCATATCGCACCATCCCTCGATCAATGAGTGGGCGAGCACATCCTCAGCCTACTCGGTCATCCGGGGAATCACAAACCATACCAGCGGGAGCTGTCCCTCACCGCATCGTCCCTCGACCTAGGCGAGCACCTCCTCAGCCTACTCAGTCATCCAGGGAATCACAAACCATACCAGCGGGAGCTGTCCCTCACCTCATTGTCCCTCGACCTAGGCGAGCACCTCCTCAGCCTACTCGGTCATCCAGGGAATCACAAACCATACCAGCGGGAGCTGTCCCTCACCGCATCGTCCCTCGACCTGGGCGAGCATCCCCTCAGCCTACTCGGTCATCTAGGGATCACAAACTATACCAGCGGGAGCTGTCCCTCACCGCATCGTCCCTCGACCTAGGCGAGCATCCCCTCAGCCTACTCAGTCATCTAGGGATCACAAACTATACCAGCGGGAGCTGTCCCTCACCGCATCGTCCCTCGACCTAGGCGAGCATCCCCTCAGCCTACTCGGTCATCTAGGGATCACAATGCATACTGGCGGGAGCTGTTCCTCACCGCACCATCCCCCGGCTAATGAGCGGCGAGCACCTCCTCAGCCTCCTCTGTCATCCGGGGATCACCTCATCCGTCGTACATTCGGGTATTGGAACCGCAAATGGCTTCTAAGATTACCTTGGGTGAACTAACATTCAGCCTGATGGCCTATCTGGGATTAACATGATTACTTCCCAATTAGTCCTTACCTAGGACTCCCAAGGCACCTTGTTCCCTAAATCGGATCACGCCCCTCATAGGTACGTCCGGGAAATGCAAGATGGACCTACCATTTGATCCATGCGAGGGGTTACGATTACCAGTTTCCAATCACAAGGGAGTCTGAATCCAACCACGTCTCCACCGCGCGGTCCCACATAACATCCCCACCCTAACTACCCGACAAGCTAGGGGGAGTCTCTAGATCCTGATGTTACCTAGTACCCATGCCCCTACCGACATCCCACATACGTCAGTTATATGCATGCACGATTAACTCTACACTTACTAGCATAGTTTGTCATATAATAACCAGGTATATGCATCACTATTTATCACGGGCTGGAATGTTAACATCCAAGCATGTTATAATGTCTAGCAGTCCAAACTAATCATCACATGGTTATATGGCATATCATCAACCGAAGTATATCACACCATAATCAGGCACATACCACCACATATCACATATTCACATGTTGGCATATTAACAGATTATCAATAAAAATAAACTCCAAATCATGTCACCACACAATCAATCAATTGTGACATCAAATAATCAATTCATACATGCATCTGCGGGCATCGGATATGAATACACCCGGATGGGGACCCGCCACATAGTGATATCAACAGTTCCCTTGCCGAGTGGCTCACAATATCAGGGACCCCCATTCGCCGCATTCCGTACCCGCACATCTAATAGAGTAGTAATATGCATAGATGCATGCTAAAAGCGTTGATAAGTTCCCTCACCTGTGTGTGTCTTTGAAATCCAATGCGAGAAAACAAGTCCCGGGGGTTAAAGGAGCTCCAGTCTATTGAAACGAGAACACAAGGATAAGTAACCGGGCAAAACGGGTCAAACTAAGTCTGGGCTACAAACGGGCCCGAAAGCGAGTCGGGCCCACACCGGACTGAAACGGGCCCAAAACTGAAAACTGGGTCCAAACTTGGACCGGGGTCAAAACTGAACCCAAAACTGGAGATCGGGTTTGGAACTGGGTCGGGCCCGAAACTGGGTCGAAACGGGCTGGGCCTGAAAACGGGCCGGGCCGAACAGAACTGGGCCGGAGGGCTGGGCCTGGGCCGAACCTGATTGGGCTGACTCTATCCGAAACTGAACTCGGCCTAGTCGACTCGGTGACTCGACCGAGTCGGCGACTCGGCAACTCAGCCAAACAAGGAAAAGAAAGAAAAAAAGAAGGAAAAGGAAGGAAAGGGGAGGAAAAGGAAGGAAAAGAGGGAAAATCGGAGAAGGGAGAGGGAAAGAAGAAGGTCAATGAGAAAAGAGGGGAAGGAACTTGAGTACCTGATAGCACCGGAGGAGGTCCGACGGTCGGAGCAGGCGAATCGGAGTGGAGATGAAGACCATGGGTGCGGCGGCTGGGGAAAGAGGGAAGAAAAGAGAAAATGGGAAGGACGACCGAAGAGGGGTTTCCAAGGGGAGGGGCGGCGATAGAGGATTAGGGTTTTAGGGAGAGGAGAGGAGGGAAGAAGATGAAAGAAAAGGGGGAAAAGCAGGTGGCGGCAGCGGCGGCGGGATTAGGGTTTCAAGAAGAGAGGAAGAGAGGAAGAGAAAGAACGGGAGAGAGAGAGGGATGGGCGGCACTGTAGCGCATAGCTACAGTGCTGCCGAAGAGGTTATAAGGGGTTAGTTTTTTTTTTTTTTTTAAATAAAAGCTTCCAATTTTCAAAATATATTTTTTTTAATTTTTTTTTTATTTTTTTTTTAAAGGAAAGCCCGAAGAAATCAAATGACAAACGTCGGGGGAAAACGTGTGATTTTCAAACTTTTTATTATGACAGAAAATTCAATAATTCAAAATTACCAAATTGCCCTCTGAGTCTCCGAACTCAAAATCGGACAAATCAGGACCAGGCTTAACTCAAAATGTCAGATCTAGTCCTATCCAGAAGACAACCGAGAAGTGACCCAAGGATGTAGACCTAACTAAATAAGTCAATCTGGCCAATGCCCAGAAGACAATATGAGTTTTGGACTACGCACTTATTATTCTATCTTGTGGACTATTCTAATTTAAAAAGGATAGAAACCAAGTAGGAGACTCAATTCCATGTACCTTGGATGTTTTTGGGAAAACAAGTATGATTTCGAAATACTACTTGTATGTACGTATTTGATGCTATGTATATTGATTGTGCACTTGTCTATTTGTTTGAACAGAGACCGCGAAACCACACATATACGGTGAGAGAACTTTACTTTGCAGCTTGATGTAAACAGGTTTATTTGATATGGATATTTGAGCAATGGGTGATTTCAGATTTGATAAACCCACTCATGTGCTTAGACTTGACACACTATGGTAAAAGTGCCTATGATGTTGATCATATGAAATGTGTAAGACTACTTCCACGTGCCTTGACTATTGAACCAATATCGGCCATATGGGAGATGGTTTACGTCTATTGGACCACGGGTGTCGACAGTTGCACACTTAAAGGCATCAGTATCGGCTATGGTAGAGCCGGAGATGTGCTTGTAAGGATATATTTTGACCGTGTCGGGACTTAATATAATGGTCTCAGCGTAGTTGGCAGGCGTTACGTTCGATGATAGCAGTATCGAAAAAGAAATTATGAATTATGAGAATGATGATAATATTATGCTTATTTGTGATCAAGCATGAGATATTTATTGCAACTGTTGTTTATTGCTAACATGTTCTTTACTTAACTGCACTATTATATTTCTTTCACAGGGCTAGTTAGCTCACCCCACTCACCTTTCAGGAGATGAACCCGAGGAGGAGAATCCTCTTTTTCAAGCTTAGGGTGGATAAGCTGCGGCGGTGTTTCGGGATTCCTCCTCAGGGGAATACCCTTGCCTTTATTTGTTGGTTCTTGGAACCATTTGCGTTTGTTAAGTACCGGGTGTGGTACTTAATTTGTTTAAACGTGATGTATTGAGACTACTACGTTTTGTAGTCATTCTGTTTGTAATTTGTATTGGAATATCAATGGTTGGTTTTCTAAATGATGTGTATTGATATTGTTATTTATGGCTATTTTGTGGGGTAGACTTATGTTATGTGTTTGAGTTCACATGTTGGGATTATGTGTGACCTTTGGGCCTAACTGTTGATCCGGCCCAGGTGTTAGTTTATCTTCAAAAACAAAAAAAATCAGTCGCGTTCCGGGCCCACCCTTCGGGTCGGGGCGTGACAATCTAGCCCAGTTATGACGTTGGGTGATTAGAGTTATTTTTTAAAAAAATTAATCGCGTTCCGGGCCCACATCCGGGTTCAGGGCATGACAGGAGTCCACAAAAATTTCATGATATTTAATTCTATCAATGCTATAAAACATATGTATTATCAATCCATTGTCACTTGCGAGTGCTACGATCAAATAGTCAATAAATTAATCTGAGCCACTTGAGACTCTTACATCCGTTAATAGATGGTATTCTCTCTGTATCAGTATGTGATTTCATACAATTAGTATTGTTCTTTAATTCGTAAGAATTGGTTTGGTGGTCAAGAACCCACTTAAGATGCGAGAGGACCACTCTCCATAGTGTTATCGGGTGTGATATAGATAGGAGGAAAGTTTGCATAGTCCCAATGAATAATTAAGTGCTCTAAGAGGCCTGGACACTTTGTCTTAAGAAAATTGCATGGAAATGAAGCTCGAATTTTCTTAATTTTTTTAATTTTTCTGAATTTTTTGAAGTTAAATGAAAGGAGGAGAGAGAAAGTGTATGTATGATTTAAATTCACTCGAGACACTGTATATCAAGGATACGTGCGTAACGGTGCATCGTTCATGGATATTGCAAAGCATATTTTTAAGGCATTTTTGTTAGTTTTTTTTTTTCTTTTTAGATTTTGAAATCTTTTGTTGGGTATGTTTTTCTTAAAAAAAATGAAAGGAATATCTTTTAAGATATCAAAAACACAAAAAAATTGACTATATTCAAAATAACTTTGCCAAAAAAGTGCAAAGAAAATAAACCCCTAGTGTGGCGATTTACTAAAGTTTTTATTCTTTACTCTAATGATAAATTAAGTATAGAAATACTTTCTTATTTTTTTTTTAGAAACACCCTTTATACAAATTAGTGAAAGCATCCTAATTTGATGATACAAAAGAATAAAATCAGTGTACGCCAAACTTGGTGTACTTAGTTTTCTCTTATATTAAATATAAATGCGGTCTTTTGAAAAAAAAAAATTATGCTGTTTTTTTTAATTGAAAATTTTGTAGTTTTAAAATTTACTCTGTTTAATATTCAGCAAAAATATTAAAAAAGTAATCAAGTAAGATACATAAGCTTTTAAAAAATCTACTTTTTCACTAAATACACTATTTTTCAAAAGCAGGTGTCACTTATGAACAATCCAAACCTTCACACACTCCATATACATTTTGTATAACGGTAGCAATCTTCCCACAGGCTTTTTGTGTAACCAGACACGGGAATTAGTGGATTCCCGATTTTACCCTTCCCATGAAGTGTAAAATCGACTCACAAACCCTCCAACAGTAAATTGGCTTCCAAAATTCACAAGAACATTAAATCGGCTCGCCGAAATTCGCATGAACAGTAACATCGGCTTGTCAAAATTTGCATGAATTTTGTGGACTGATTTAAAATTTTCAAAATAAAAATAATAATATTTTTAGTGAATATCGGTGGTTTTAAAAAAAAATGGAAAAAAATAATAAAAATTTGAAAAACAGCAATATCAGCCGATATTTCAAATATCGGCCGAGATATCAGCCTGGGCAATATTGAATTTTTTTAAAAAAAAAATGGAAATAAATTGATATCAGATATTTCACATATGGCAAATCCAAGAAAAGCACATTGGGTAGCTTTTAACTGGATTTTGCATTACTTGAAAGATACACAGGATATTGTGTTGATATTTGACAAGAGCAATAGTGAGAAAGGCAGTATTCTCGAGTATTATATGCATTTCGACAAAAGAAAATCAACAACAGACTATATTTTCACACTTGCAGGTGGTCCAATACTACAATCGACAGTCGATCTGTGAAAATTCTCTTTCTGATTTTGAAAGTTCTTAAATTGTAAGATTGAAAGGATGAACACATTGTAATTCTCTCATTCTTTCTCTTTTCTGATTAGTAAAGTCGCCCATGGGCGTAGCATCAAACACTGAATCACGTATATTTTGTGACAATTTTATTTATTTCTTTATTACATTACTACACCATCACAACAGGAAAATACTCTCTTTTCTCTCTTTTCAAAACTCCTAATCCACTACTCCAAAAGTTGCAATTGATGTGGGTTTTTTGCAAGCAACCAAGCAGGCATATCTCATGATATGCTTCATAGTTTACCAATCTGAGAGCTGCCACTCTCTCTCACACACACATCGTGTGAATTGAATGTGCCACTTTAGCTACTGAACCAAGCCATGGCTTTTATTTCTTTTCCCGTTTGTTCCAAATTACCAAGATTAAAAATGTCATTAAAAGACGCAAAGTTGCAAACTACAAAAACTAAACATGCCTCGATATCCAACATCTTACTAAAAATTGAGAACCAAAAGGAACGAGGAAGCTCAGAACTGGAATTGCATCTCCGGTTTGTAATCAAGTGCATCAAGATGAGCAGCCATGGCCTTGTTCATCGGTGGTGGGCCACACCTCAAAATCTGCGCAGCACGATATAAAAAAAAATAGTTTTATATTTTTTTAATACTTTCTCATAACAATAACACTGGTGGCATAAATTGAAATTCTTTATTTACTCTTGATATCTATTTTGAATTAATAATTTATTTAAAAATAATTCTATTTTAATTATTGCTTTTTGACCTCTTAAAAATTATAGGTTTTAATAAAAAAACTCAAACCTAATATTGTTGAGCCACAAGTTCTCATGACTTTGATTTGTTCTCTTTCTATAATAAACTTTTGTATATATTACTCTTAATAGAAGGTAGAGATTGTGAGTATGTTGATTGTGAAAAAGGGTTATTCATTTAAATATTTTTGTTTAATTTAAATAAATAAATCCAATACTTGCGGAAAACTCAACTTTAATTACTGTAATTATATATTTGAAAAAAAAAATTGTACAAGCACGTGTGAACAAGGCACTTTTATAAGATTGTGTGGTAGCTATTTGACCACGTTGCGCTACAAGAGTGTGCCACGTGGATGTTAAAGCCTTGACAGAAACATATCCTGGGAGAGAGGACCATTGCATGTGACAACGCATCACTTCCCCGTTTTGTCCTTTTCTCTAATTTTTGTATAAGGGACCCACGGTTTAATGAGGTTGAAATTTCCTCGTTCCAGCCTCCCGAAATTAGTGATTTTTTTTTTTCAATAAACGGCTGTAGATTTGTTTTTTTTTTAACTGTTAAGGTGGTCTAATTGTAAATGTAAAAAGTAGTTTTATACTTTCATTAAAAATAAATACATGTTTTCAATCTCTATATTAAGAATTATGAATTTTATAAAATATTTTTTTTATTTGAATTTACGTGTGGGAAGCTGTAGAAAACTTTGCGTAAAATCTCCACAGGTGAGCCCACTATCCCTAAAGCACACCAAAGTTAGGTCATAGGAGCTCGAACTCTCAAGCTTTCACTTCCTGAGACAGAAGTCAATCACTTGAACTACACCCATGTAGATTACATAAATACCAGTAAAACTAAATTTTACATATCCTTAATCAATTATAGCCAATGGACACTTATGAAACTTAAAATTTAATCACATAACATGAAGAAAAATATTTGTTCATACTTTCAATTGAATTACTTTTATCCAAATTTAACTCAACCCAATTGCACTAAAAATGATAGGTCAAGATATGCTTAACCCATTTTTATTACATATGCTTAATTAAATATAGCCAATGGACCACATGAACTTTATCAAACTTAAATTTCAATCACATAATGTGAAAAAAATATTTGTTCATACTTTTTTTCTAAAGTCACAAAGGATAGATAAAAGTTTCATAATATATATCTACTTTATTCAACCCAATTTGAATTTTTTAACTTAGCTTAGAGGATTCAACTCCTAAATCTAGACAAAGTCGAAGTTTAATCACTTTTATCCGAATTTAATTCGACGGATTGACAAGTCAAGATATTCATTAAACATAATAAAGAAAGATAAGATCTCAACCTAAAATTTGTTGAGTGAACACCCACATTAGGGCCTAGCAATTCTCTGTACAGCAAGTTTATGAAAAATAATTTACGTAAATTTATTTTTCAAGTACAAATATGGATATTATTGTAAATATTAAATACGTCTAAAAGTCAAGAATGGATATGTAAAGTTATGAGGCGTCTTATCTGAAAGATTAAGTTATAAAGATTTTGACTACATTATTATATAAATTTAATATGTTTATGCGTTCTTTGTAATTTTTATAAATTATTCTACATCGAAACAAAGACTTAAAAAACTATTTTTATATTAATTTTATCAGTTAATATAAGTATTTAATAGTGTCAATAACCCTAGTCATCTTTGCATATAAACACGCACTAGCTCATGACAATGCTTTGTATAGAAAAGGAAAGGATCAAAAGAGAAGAAAGGAAAAGAAGGTTGAGCAGAGATGGGAAGGCCTCCTTGCTGTGATAAGGTTGGTGTGAAGAAAGGTCCCTGGACACCAGAAGAAGATATCATCTTGGTCTCTTACATTCAGGAACATGGTCCGGGAAATTGGAGATCAGTGCCAACAAACACAGGTATACTGGACAAATGGCAAACAGGAACATAATTTTTTTTTTCTTTTTTTTTCTAGTGGATTCAAATGAACCCCTTAGATTCCATCTGGGTTTTCTTCATGAAGTTTAATTTGCTGAATTTCAATCAACCAACGAGAAAGAAGTTTAGCATTTCATGTGTGTAAAGATTGAGAATTTTTTGACAAAATTTCAATCAATCTAATATACCTATTTTATCTCATTCGAACCAATACTCTTATCTCATTCATTGATTTTTCATTTTATCTTTGAATCCACAGGATTGCTCAGATGCAGTAAAAGTTGCAGGCTTAGGTGGACTAATTACCTGAGGCCAGGAATCAGGAGAGGAAACTTCACCCCCCATGAAGAAGGAATGATAATCCATCTCCAATCTTTGCTGGGCAATAAGTATTCTTCTCAAGAAATATGATCATTTTTTGGGTTTATTGAAAGAAAGTACAAACCTAATGTGAAATCCCTCACTCATGACTTCATGATTTCTTCCGGGTTCTTTTTATTTTTACAGATGGGCTGCCATTGCATCATACCTTCCGCAGAGAACAGATAATGATATCAAGAACTACTGGAACACCCATCTGAAGAAAAAGATAAAGAAGTTTCAATCATCTCTAGACAGTTGTTTAATATCCAATTCATGCATCACCCATCTTCATTCTAAGGGCTGCAGTGGGATTCGTTCGTCATCTTTCAGGAGCTGCGCCACCTATGCTTCAAGCACAGAGAACATATCGAGGCTCTTAGAAGGTTGGATGAAGCCAACTCCAAAGGCTACTACTTCAGAATATGACCTGCAGAGCAATGAAAATACCAATGTGGAGGTTGCAGCTTCTTCTCACTCTGTCGACCCAAAACCGAAGGACGAACGCTGCGAACTAATCTCACACGACGAGCTTGAAAATCTTCTATCTTTTGATAATTTGAACAACTTAGAGTGGGAGAAGTCTTCAGCAGATTTTACAACTGAGGGCTATCTATCATCCGGTCTCAGTGACGGCCCCAGTTCCATGGCTGAGACTAAGGAGAGGTCATTCCTAGAGAAATGGCTTTTCGATGAAGCAACAGCCCAGGTTGATGATCTAATAGACCTTCATGTAGATTGCTCCTCAACTTCCAGCTTCTAAGTGATCAACACAACACGAAGCTCAATTGCCCAGGTTGAATCTGCATATATTTTGGGTGTAATTTCCTTTTATGTGTACTATTAAATGCTTCTGTCTGAAATAAATATTCCATGGTCTTCATCAGAAAAATGTGGAAATCAGGGCCATGAATTTCCCTTTTGTATCCGTTGTACTCTGTGTGATTAGGTGGGCTGTTCTTTTGTGTGAAATGATCACAATAAGAATGTTTTTCTGCTGTTTTTTATTGTATGTTCTCTTCAAGATATTACCCAGAATTAGTAAGAGATTAATACAAACTGAAATTCCTAATTCAATACTAATTCTAATATGTTCTTACATTCACTAACAGCAACCATTTGATTCTAAATCAGTATGTCTTTTAATTCGACTGATTAGTATTATTCCTTTACAAGTTATAAGACGAGCAACATGATTCTACTAAATGTAGGAATCCGACGTTGCTTTATAAAAAAATTAGGCCACTTGGTGATCTTGATTCCTCTTAAGCACTACATTCCTTTCAAGCATAAAATCTCATCTTTCTATTTCTCTAACTCAAGTATCATCTTGGTTTTTTGCCAACATCCCAAGGTCTGGCTTTTTGACAAATTTTCCTAGAAAAATGTTTTCAAATTTGTTCATTTTTCTGTATTTTTTTCTTAGATTCGTTATTCTTTTTTAAAGAAAGAAAATTAAGGGGTTTTGTTTCAAATTTTTTTTAAAAAAGTCAGCATATTGGAAATTCTTTGTCAGAAAAGTGTGGCATTTATATTACAGTTTTTCTAAAGAAAATTAATTGCCAACTATGTTTTTGATTGATTGTACCATTTTTCTCTAAACCTTCCATGGAAAATAGTTTCCTTAGGGAATAATAAGACCCCATTATAAGGCTTCTATGGCAGACTTTTCTTTAAATTATATGAAAAAACTCTTGTATAAATAAATGTGGCTGAAATTGACTTTGCTAATATTGATTGGAAGGATGCACGAACTACATCTAAAATACTGACAATTAAGGAAAAAAAAGTAGTTAATATATGCTAAGTATAAAAAAATTGGCAGTACTGTTAGACAAAATGATGTCATAATTGTTAGGAATAATTTGTAGGCTTTTGGAACTCACTGTGAATAAGTCTCACATTGAAAGTGTAGAAGGCGATCTGAAAATTTATAGAAGAACTTGAGGCACTTCGTCTAATAGACTACTCTTTTGACTGGATATTCAGGTCCTAAGGCGGACTGGGTATCCAGTGCCGGTGGAGTGACCCAAGTCCTTTATAAGTCCCTAAATCTCTCTTCACAACTAATGTGTGTCTTGTTCTCTGACCCAACAATCCCTCCCCCCGCCCACCCCGCCACCACAAAAACGAGTCTCTCTGACAAATAGAACACACCTACAAACGAGGCTCTTGGGCAGATAGAACGTCGCCGGTCATCCTGTCCAGCTAGAGAATCCCCTTAATCAATATGCGTTGACCTGAAGATATGACTCTGATACCACTTGTTAGAATTGTCTAATTATAAACTAGGGTAAAGTTTCTGGGGATAAAAGGATCAAATGGGCCCTTGTGGGCTCCACATGGCAGTCAATTTTGTGGGGATAAAAGGCTCAACTATCATCCTATATGCCTATGATATTAATGATTATTTCTTCTGTGAAGCCCTCTCTTTGTCTTCACCCTTCAACCTAATCAAGACGACATAGTAGAGTTGAAAAAAAAGTTACTGGGACGATAAGGCAGAGGGGCTGGAATGATGGTTAGGAATTCGTCTCAGGAAGTAGGAGTCTCGTGTTCGCTTCTCACTCTACTTCAAATGGCCACTCCTCATAAAGTTACCCAGTGTGTGTGGGTAGAGAGGCTTGCACATGCCCCGAAGATTAGTCGGGTGATCTAAGTATTGACCGTTGGCTCTTTTTCCACGGGAGAACCGAGATCTTCTCCTCTGAAAATCAAGAAGGCCAGAGTGTGTTTGCAATAGGGACACTAGCAGAGAATGAGAGTCTTTCCAAGTGGGACACTACAATACATAAAAACGTGCAGGAGAAAATCAAGGAGTCTTGGCGTGTGTGTTGTGCACCACCGACGGTGGAACAACCTTGAGAGAGAAAAAATAAGTGTATGCGTTGGAGACTTGACAAAAAGGAAGTCTTGGTTGCCGCATAATGTGTGGCCGACAGGGCCGTCTCGACATAACTTGAGGCCTAAGGATAAAATTCTAAATGGGGCCTTCTTGGGATTGATACCAAGTAAGCTGAGGATGCCCCTTGCTATAGGGATCAATGGAGACAGAGAGCGAAGGTGTTGGTGATGATAGAAAGGTATCAGGCAATTGGGTATTGCTAGAACCCAATGTTCTATTCAGGTGGTTCAAAGGTCATCAACAGGTAGACAAAAAGTAAGGAATAAAAATCAAGTTACATAAAACGGTGTAAGTAAAAAGGGAAAAAAAAAAAGGAAAAAAAAAAAGTAGGGGTGGAGGTACTTACCAATTGAAGAGAAGGCTAAAAGAAGGTAAGGATGTGCCTGAAGGAGAGGATTTTACCAGACAGACTGTAGTTTGGTGACAGCGAATGGACGCCTAAATACTGTTAGATCTGGAAGTAATCGACCGGGTAGAGGGTGATGAAATTTGTCCGGCTGGATTTGGGCGAGCACTATAGCAGTGCTCAGCTGCAATACTTGCTGATATAAGAAACCCCGTCCCTTGTTAATTTACAAGCGAGAGGGAGAACAATAGAGATAAGAGAGAGAGAGATGGAGAAATTGTGTGAGAGGGAGTTAGGGCATCTCTCTTTGTTATTCTCTTCACAAAGATCAGTTAGAGTGGGATTTTGAGAGTGGGTGCATGAGTGGAGAGAATAGGGATTTGGGGCCTTCCTAAATGGGGGGCCTAAAGCAACGGCTTTAGTGACCTTATGCTTCAACCGGCCCTGGTGGCCAAGGGTCTTTTGGCCTCTCACCATACGCATGGGTAGGCCTCTTAGCCATATGCGTATAGAGGCTTTGGAAGGGAGTGCTCGGGTTGACTGCAGCAACATATCATACAAGCCATCTGCGTGGGAAAGTGGGTGGGATTCAGGCCACTCATCATGGGCACTGAAAGAAGACTAGGACCAATGCAAGTCTTCTTGTATTATTAAAACAATCTGTGTGGGTTACAACGCAGGGAAAATGACCATTACAAGAAGCACACCAGAGAGTGGGCTAGAAGAAAGGTTTTTTCTTCTGGATTGAGAGTGAAGGCTAAGAGGACAACTGGGATTTAGTTGCGGGTTGCATGTAACAATGGTGCATTGTACAAGGGAATCGGGACTTGGGTTTGGGATTTAAATGCGAGTAGTTTATTGTAATTGTTGACGTGTGGCTCTAATAAGGAACTTCCAACGTGATAAGAATGGACAGATTATGAAGAAAGATTTCAAGAGAAAAATATGGAATGAATCGGCCTTGGTTAGAAGTAGGAGGAATAATAATTACCAATTGGGAATAAGAGTCCATAGAAGGAAGGACTGCTACAATAGCAGTTACTGTCACCATGGAGATCTATTGAGCAATTGATTTGGCAATTGCTAATTGAAGCACCGATTTCTTGGAATTTCTCTATATAACATGGATGGGTGCTTTGGAGAAAGTGCCTTTTGGCCGAGTGCCTTCCGAGGCCTCAATGAGGGCCTCTTGCAGAGAGAGGGAGATAGAGAAAGAGAGGGAAGATACTCGGAGAGATCTTGGGTTCCAAACATTGTATCTATGTATTCTTTCTCTATAATAAAATCTACATTCTCCCGTGGACGTAGGCCAGAGGTTGGCCGAACCACATATATCTCGTGTTGTTTCTCTTTGTGTGTGTGTGATCTGTGATTTGTGTATGTGGGTGTTAGGTCTAATGCCTAATAGTAACTTGCATGTATTTTCTCTCCTTACTCTCATAGTGGATTTATGCTACGTGGACGTAGGTAGGGTTTTGTCAAACCACGTAAATCTTTAAGTTGTGGTGTAATTGATATTATTATCATGTTGTGATTATAAATTTTCACATATTATTCCTAACAAGTGCTATGACAAGCTTTGGTTTCAACCTGGGAGGTGTCAGGAGTGGGTTAAAACACGATGGGTTTCGGCGATCAAGTTCGAGGTTGAGCCCTTTGAACAAGGGATATTCAGTCTTTCCCACTGAAGATTGGTGGAGCATCCAGGGCATTGGGATGGACATCTTACATAAGGTGCGGAGCTGCAGATGCACAACAAAGCATTGGCTTTTTTCCACAGGAGAATTGAGATCTTCTCCTTAAAAAACCAGGTAGGCCAACGTGTGTTTGCAATAGGGACACTAGCACAGCATGAGAAAGTCTTTCCAAGTGGGACACTCTAATACATAGAAACATGTAAGAGAAAATCAAGGATTCTTCGCGTGTGGGTGTCATGCACAGTCAACGGTGGAACAACCTTGAGAGAAAGAAAAACTAAGTGTATGCGTTGGAGACTTGATAAAAATGAAGTCTTGGTTGCCACATAATGTGTGGCCGAGGGCCTTTTGACCTCTAGCCGTATGGATGGAGTAGGCCTCCTGGCCATATGCATAGAGAGGCTTCAAAAGGGACTGCTCGGTTTGACTGCAACAACATATCATACACGCCATTTGCGTGAGAAAATGAGTGGGATTCAGGCCACTCATCATGGGCACTGAAAGAAGACTGTGATTGATGCAAGTCTTCTTGTATTATTGAAGCAATCTATGAGGGTTACAATGCAGGGAAAGCAACCATCACAATAAGCACACCAGAGAGCGGGCTTCTAGATTGAGAGTGAAGACTGAGAGGAGCAACTAGGGTTTAGTTGCGGGTTGTGGGTAGAAATGGTGCACTGTACAAAGGAATAGGGAGTTGGGTTTGGAATTTAAAGCCGAGTGGTTTATTGTAACTCGTATGTTTTTTCTCTCTTTACTCTCATAATGGATTTATGCTTGGTTGACATAGGTAGAGTTTTGCTGAACCATGTAAATCTCTAAGTTGTGGTGTGTTTGATATTATTATCGTGTTGTGATTTTAATTTTCTACATATCATTCCTAACACTAAGAGGTCTGAACACCTTCGTTATAAAAAAAAAACATGGGACAATCTTTTGTTCTTCTGACATTGTTTTTCAATAATTATTGGCCCAAATTAAGGCCCTCCTTTCTTTAAAATAGAGTGATGAAGATTTCTAGGTACTAACATGACAAACTACCAACAAAAGTTATATAGGCATTAGGTATTTTCGAACCCAACAATTTTGTTTTCTATTTTATTTATTATTATGAAATAGAACTCATTTTATGTGAATTTTCATTGAAATCACACCAACCAAATGACTCCCGAAGAAATGCAAAGTACTTTTAAATGAATCTTTTTATTAACTGTTCATCCTATTTGCTTTTGATGTTAAAATTACAAAATATTTACTTTTTATCTTTAATAAATTTATAACTCTATATTTTAATTTGTTATGGTCGTTAAAACTCATCCATTATTAGCTATCATTTAAAATAAAATTTGAATTGTCATATTAATAATTAAATAATACCGTACAACTTAAATAAAAAGGAATTGAGAGAGCCCGAGCTGTTAAAATGGTACACATTTCTCTTTTTTTATTTATTTTTGACCGAGATATCCAAGGTCTCTTAGACTACCGACTAATCTTTGAATTGTATAAGTCTCTCTACTCACACACGAGATATAAAACTCAATAAGTAATTCTTTGAAGTGCCATAGAGGTTCAAAATCAAAACTTCCACATCTGTGGCGTACACATCAACCCCAAGTTGCAGGCATGTCCTTTAGAAATGAAACTGAAGATGTGGTTGAAATTGGATGAAATGACTGTTGATGGGAACTAAACATAGAAGGTCTTAATGTCAAATAAGTAAATAAAAGCAGTTGGATAGCAAACCCTAAGAAAATGAGTAAATGAGTTTGGTACGTTTTTCATTTAAACTTGCATTTCAATTCAAACTGAAAACACGTTTGAATTTCTTAACTCTTTAAACTTAAATGATTCAAATTTGCATCAAAATGTATTTATTTTAGATTGGATATTTCAAACTTTTAAATCTTTGAATATCTATTTACACTTGTATTTAAAAACATGTTGTTAGATCAATTTTAATAAAAATAATTTTTTTGATGCAAATATTTAAAATGCCGGGTCTGGCTATATTTTATAGCACTTGTTGGATAATATGAATACAATCCTATCTTAATTCTTTTTTACAATTTTTTTTTGAATAAATAGACAAACAACCTCTTAAAAAAGATATAAGTATAAAAATAATCTATGGTTAAAATTGTGGTCTAGTTTAAAATTTAGAAAAGTCATATTAAAGTATTTTTTTAATTCTTTACAAGGCAAAAAAAATTCCTTACAAGTATCGAAGGTTAAGTAAATAATTTCAATTGGTCATTATCAGATATAGCTTGCCATCTTTAAGTCCTTATTTAAAGTTGCTTAACCATTATAACAACAATGGTATCACAGTTTGAAAACTGGTCCCAAAAATGAGAGATTTAGAAGAGATCACATTTATGGCATCCAAGACAACAATTAATGAAGATGGTGTTGCTGGTTTTTGAATTATGCATAATATTTTCTTGAAGAAGGTTCACAAAATTTAATCTAGAGAGTCCAAGATTATTATCGCATATATTCTTATCAAAATATTTTTTTTCTAATGGGTCATATTAAGATTTTTATATTATCTTATGGTCTACAAAAATTAGTAGAAAAGTTGTACAAAATATAAATTCTAAATATAAAATTTTAGTAAAATTTAAATAAATTGAAAATTATTTTTCCACAAGAAACTCCAAATGGGAATTATCTACAAAAAGAAAATTAACACCACAATACAAAGGATTTACGTGGTCCACGGGTTCATCATCGATTCCACTTTGCTCAAAGGGAAGAAATCGAAGGAGAGTCTGGCTCTAACTCTGAGTTACAATTTTCACTCCTCACCTCTCTCATAGAACATTATATAATACCTGCGACCAGATCTACATTACATCTCTGATGATTAGGCTCCATAGGGCCTTACACTATAAGCATTGTTTATTAGTTTCATTAAATTATTTTCAAAAAAAAAACCCTAATTTGAGATTATCTTAGAGTTAATTTTTTTTTTAAATGTGATAAAAATAACTCAAAATTATCAAATTTTAAGGAAAAAATGTTTGGAATTGACAAGAACCTTTCATATTTAAAAACTTGATTCTAAACCTTTTTACAATTATACTCAATGTAAGATTCAAATCGAAGAATGGTCGAAACATTTTTTTTTGATTTAAATAATTGTACTATCTTCTTGATTTAATACCTAAATAGGAGTTTTTGATATTTTTGGGATTTATAATGTTTCACCATATGAACTTCATATTTTAGAATCAAACATAGATTTATATTGTTAAAGACTAGTGAATTGATTACCACCTTTCCATTAACTGCTATATTTCACAGACAAAACTAGAGTTATTAAGGAGTCTTTATAACTCTACAACCGACGTACTACCAGAATTCCCTAGGATTCTATTGACTAAATATGAACAGAAAGGAATACAAACATAGAAATGAAGGACTCTTTCTCCTAATTCATGGTGGCTCGAGAGAGAGCAAATTGAGTTTAGATGTTAAAATTACATGTCAAATAGCAGTGTCAGAATCTAATTAGATTTATTTAGATTATTTCTCTAATTAGTAACTTCTCAAATATTGTCTTTTTTATTTAGTATTTACCAAATTTAGGGCTTTTCAAATTTATTTAATTTACTTTCTTTACTTGTAATTTCCTTTTCTATATAATAAAATCTAGAGTCTCTCCTTAATTAAGAAAGATACCACATTATTTTACGAGCAGGATGAACTTTTGTTAGAAGATCCACTAACAGTTGATTAGAATTAACCAACGGAAAAGTAGTAATTTCTCTAGAGACTTAGAAGATCCACTAAATATTGATAAGAAGTAACCAAAGGCAAAATAATAATTTTTCTAAAGACTTCTTTATAAAAATAACAGCAATCAACCTCAATATGTTTGATTCATTCGTAAAAAAACATCATTGTAAAAAAACATCATTGTGAATGATCTGAATAGCAATTCAATTATCACATTAAATAAGAACACCACCACAATGATAGCCGCTCTAACCAATGAGGCAAACAACTTTGGCAATAACAGAAGCAAGAGAATGACACGTAGTCACTTGTAGATCGTCAATATTGATGGCTCATCCACCAAAAGTCTGCTCAATGTAAAGGGAATAAGAGTTCAACCTCCTATAAAAAAATGTCTACACTCAGCCCTCAAAGTGTCGCGAGATAGGTAACAAGGTTGCTGGGTATTTTATCTTGTATTAGTCTAGGATTATAAAATATTATTATATGATTTATAACAGTTGTACACTTACTATATCGATTAACAGGCTGATAATTCAGTCATATCAGTTGATATGCCATAGTCAAGAAATTTCTCTCTCTTATTTTTTTTAAAACCACCTTTATCGGCCTATACCGGCGATATTATATCGCTGATATATATCGGATATTTGCCGATATCTCAAATCTCGGCCGATACCTATCATATCGGCTGAGATTTGTTTCCTCGTGGCATAATATCTGCCGTTTTCATATTTTAAAAAAAAAATGTTGTTTTGACCATTTTCCGAGTTGAATCTTGTATTGGTTATGGTTTTAAAAATGATTGGAAGCAAATTCTTCAAATGTGAAATGTATTTGTCAATTCCAAACTTTGTTTCCCTTAAAAAATTGTCCATTTTGACTTATTCTCCTCAAATTATTTTTGAATCTTTACTCAAAGATAATCTTGATTTTTGAGCTTTTTAATATAATTTAATGAAATAGCATTGAGTACTTTTTTTTTTTTTTTTTGAATTTGGGTAAGATGTCATTCAAATGTGAGAAAAAGCCAAACAAGAATTGAATAGAAATGTTTTAGTGTGTTTTATATAGTTTGTAGGGTATACGTGTAAATTTTCAAGTTTTTTATCGAAATATTCATGAAATCTTGGTTTTCTAAAATAATTTCGAGTTTTAGTTTCTTATGGAACAAAAATAATAAGATGACATATAAATGTTTAGAGAGTTAAATGAAGATCATTTAATGTGATTTCTATAGTATTTAAGGTGTTTGAGTGATCTTTCTAATATTCAAATATTTTTATGAAATTCAAAAAAATTACGACAAAAATTTATTATTTGTAATAAAAGATAGATGTCAGTAAGAGATAATAGAGAAGATGAATTTCATATTAAGTGTTTCTTCGTATTTGTTCTCTATTTCTAACACTTTAAACGGTTTTCAAATTTTTAAGATATACAGTAAAAACTCTATAATCTATTACTCTCTAAAATTATAACTTGTCTAAATCAATATCGGTAGCCGGTCCCAATCTCGGACCCATACAAAATATAGTAAACCTCTTTAACTCAGTACTCAATACATTCATAATAAAAAAATATATTATTCCAACCATTTTGTAAAGTAATATTCCATACATTCAGAATTCAAAATTACTATAAAAGTGACTAAGGATCTCACAAACTGCATCATCTAAACTCCGAAAAAGTAATTTGAGAGGATCCAATGGCGGCGATGGGCGATAGTTTAGCTTTCAGACGTCACACAGCAATGTCAAAAATCTGAGTAGCAGTCGTGGACGACTGAGGGTTGCAGACGGAGAAGATTTAATGGCGGCAGTCTGTCTTTCAAGTAACCATGGTTGATGGGGCAGAAAAAGAAGGAGATAAAACGATTTCAGCGGAAAGGACACTTTTACAATATGTGAGAGTTTAAGGAATTTTCTTGGAAAGAAATACTGTACGTTAATGTATAGACCCTCTAATTAAAAAATTTGTCTAAAGTAATAAATGCACCTTGTCCCAGTCATATTACATTAGATAGGTTTTACTATGCTTTATTTATATCAAAATGTCTGCCCTCTTTGGTCTAATACTCCATAAAATAACATCTTTTAAAAGAAATATCTTCACACTAGGTTTTTCATTTTCCTATTTTTCAAATATTTTCTTAAAAAATACAAAAACATAAAATAAGAGAGAGTATATATTGGCGCTTTAGCATTGATACATCTGTATCGGTAATACGTATTTATGAACAAAATTTAAAATTAAGGGTATTTTTTCTTAGATTTTAGAACTTAAAGTTTGTACTTGATTAATGAAAGGGACACACTTGGTACATGAATGCAATAAAAGACATGGTTATTGAAAGAGCCTAATCGTTCACTTTTTTGTCTCATGACACCTACAACTTGTAATACGTCATCCACTGTGGAGTCACTATCTAGAGTGCCAAAAGGTGTGGTCCTCTATGTAGGATTTAAAAAGGGTATCGGCAATAAATCATTGATACAATTTCATCTAAGACTCTTCTTTTAGAGTATTTGAAATAATTAGATTTGAAATTATAAGTAGAAATTCTTTAACGACCTAACCAAATATCTCGAGATTTCTAGGAGATCTGTGGATCTCCAAGTTGGTTTTGAGATTGTTGGTAGTGGAGTTTAGCGTGTGGCTCTCTAACGAGCCTAAGTTTGTCCAAATCCGAGCTTGGGAGTTTAAAGGTCATTTTGGTAATTTTACATCATTATAGTTATTTTGTGAGAAAAATATTTGAAAATCACACAAAACTTAGAAATTGCACCATTTGATCCCCAAAGTGTGCACACACATTCTCCTCAATTAGATACACATGAATAATGTAGAAAACAACTCAATCCTTCATTCTCGATTTTTTTGCGATTTCTTAATTTGAAAATAATATTTTAAAATTATTTTCCAAGTATTTATTTTTGAAAAAAAAAATCATATTTTTAAACTAAGTATTGTTAACGAATTTAATGAAAATCTCAAAATTTTCAAATGTGTTTTGAATCCAAAATTTTGAAATCCCCAAATTTTAATGGAGTTTCCTATTATTTATTATATTGAAGAAAATAATTTCTATAAAACAAGCTTTTAATTTTTAATACCCTTATTTGAGATTTTTAATACTGAAAAATCGTGTGGGCCCCATGGAGTCCCACACCCCTCTCACCCAGAATGTTATTAGAACCGAACCGTCTCAGAAGAAGGTTGGGTTAAATAAGGTTCAACTGGGTTGAACCATAGTCAAATCCAGTCAAACGCGTGTCATCAATATAATAATATAAATAATATTGAAGTATTAACTAAAGTTTAATTGATAGGTTGAAATAAAATTTTAAGAAAAAAATTAAAAAAAATTGAAAAAAATGTTGAATTTTTAACATTTTATAACAACATTTTTTCAGCATTTTCAATTTTTAAACTATTTTTTATAAATTATAGTTCACAATTTTTGTGAAGAGGATAGTAACTATAACTATTAAGAATATTTATATGATTATCTTTAAAAAAGAGTATAAATATTAAACTTTAGCATAAAAAGTATCAATGGAGTCTTTTTTTCTAAATAATAAAATTAAAACTTTATTTATTTATTTATTTATATTATTTTCCTCTTTAAATTTTTAACTTTAATTAATATGATGCTTTGGAGGTAAAAAGAAAAATGATGTTTAAAGCACCAATATACCATCGAGAATGTGAATTGGGAAGAGAAAAGTTGGCATAGGGAAAAAAGAACTAGGACATGTCAAAAACTTTTCCCACTCATATCTCCTCTCACCTACCCTCAGTAAATGTCCCTCCACAATCCTCTCCAAAATGGAAATGGGACGGCATCTCAAAAACCTTTTCTCCCTCATCGACCCTCACTGAATCATCCTCTTAGCGTCTCCTCTTAGATTCATTGTTTTATTATTCTTACTTTATAGTGCACTAACCCCTCCCAGATGCTGGAGACTTACCAGAGGCGGAGTCCCATGGACCCTGTAGGTGAGGGTGAAGGCCACCTCGAAGACGTAATCTACTTATTTTGTATTTTGGACTTTGGGATGTAATCCTTGTATTTGTAATCATCTATGTATTTGTTCTAATATGTGTACGCATGGTTGATATTATAACTATTGTAATTATATGAGATATTGAGATTTATAGATTTTCATTATTAGAAGTGGACTTCAATTTAGAAGTAACTAAACTTTACTATAACTTGCATATAATCACTCTCATTTAATCATTTTTACTTTAATAGATGTCTAACTCATAAACTTTAAAGTTATATGTTCAAATTTAAGAGATGTTAGATAGGCAATTTGCTTATAAAAAAAAAAACTTATTTAATTCAATTGCAAATATATTACAATTTCAAATTTATAAAACAAATAAATTTGATAATGATAACAGTGAGTGTATTTAATCTATAGTCTTCTTTCATTAAATGATGTCAATGGAGTCCACAAAAATTTCATGAAGCTTTTTTAAAATGATATTTAATTCTATCAATGCTATAAACATATGTATTATCAATCCATTGTCACTTGTGAGTGCTACGATCAAATAGTCAATAAATTAATCTGAGCCACTTGAGACTCTTACATCCGTTAATAGATGGTATTCTCTCTGTATCAGTATGTGATTTCATACAATTAGTACTGTTCTTTAATTCGTAAGAATTAGTTTGGTGGTCAAGAACCCGCTTAAGATGTGAGAGGACCACTCCCCATAGTGTTATCGGGTGTGGTATAGATAGGATGAAAGTTTGCATAGTCTCAAAGAATAATTAAGTGCTCTAAGAGGCCTGGACACTTTTGTCTTAAGAAAATTGCATGGAAATGAAGCTCAAATTTTCTTAATTTTTTTAACTTTTCTGAATTTTTTGAAGGTAAATGAAAGGAGCAGAGAGAAAGTGTATCTATGATTTAAATTCACTCAAGACACTATATCAACGATACGTGCGTAACGGCGCATCGTTCATGGATATTGCAAAGCATATTCTTAAGGCATTTTTGTTAGTTTTTTTTTTCTTTTTAGAGTTTGAAATCTTTTGTTGGGTATGTTTTTCTTAAAAAAAAACATGAAAGGAATATCTTTTCAGATATCAAAAACACAAAAAATTGACTACATTCAAAATCACTTTGCCAAAAAAGTGCAAAGAAAATAAACCCCAAGTGTGGCATTTTACTTAAGTTTTTATTCTTTACTCTAATGATAAATTAAGTATAGAAATACTTTCTTATTTTTTTTTTAGAAACACTCTTTATATAAATTAGTGAAAGCATCCTAATTTGATGATACAAAACAATAAAATCAGTGTGCACCAAACTTGGTGTACTTAGTTTTCTCTTATATTAAATATAAATGCGGTCTTTTGAAAAAAAAAAAATTATGCTGTTTTTTTTAATTGAAAATTTTGTAATTTTAAAATTTACTCATGTTTAATATTCAGCAAAAATATTAAAAAAGTAATCAAGTAAGATACATAAGCTTTTAAAAAATCTACTTTTTCACCAAATACACTATTTTTCAAAAGCAGGTGTCACTTATGAACAATCCAAACATTCACACACTCCATATACATTTTGTATAAGGGTAACGACCCTCCCACATGCCTTTTGTGTAACAAGACACAGGAATTAGTGGATTCCCGATTTTACCCTTCGCATGAAGAGTAAAATCGACTCACCAACCCTCCGCATGAACAGTAAATTGGCTAACCAAAATTCACATGAACATTAAATCAGCTCACCGAAATTCACATGAACAGTAACATCCACTTGCCGAAATTCGCATGAACAATAACATCGGCTCGCCAAAATTCGCATGAACAATAACATCGGCTAGTCAAACATTTGCATGAAGTCTGATTTTATTGTTCATACGAAAGGTAAAATCGAGAATCCACTAATTCCCGTGTCTGGTTACACAAGCCTCCCGTGGGAGGATCGCTACCCTTGTATAATCTCATAGTTTTATTTAATGTCCATCAACTAAAATTCATCTTAAAATATTCAATCTTAACAATTATCTTATGCTCCATTAACATTCACCTTATGTTCGACAATCAAGGGTTAATGTGGTAGAATTAGGATGAGTGTGACCCATTAAAATATTCTACAATTTGCAATCATGATTACTCTTGCAAAGACAACAAGTTTTTTTTATAATGAGATATTGTTATGAATTGATTACATCAAACATCTAATTAATGAATTTATTAGTTGAGCTTGTCAATATATTTAATTAATGATCAGTGACAAATATAGATTGGTCCAATCTATTAAATGAATGGGTTAGTTGAAATTATTTCAGCTTATTAATATACATAGTTGATCACTTATTTATGATTGCATACCTTGGTTGAATAATTTGAATAAACTCATACAAAATTTGACAAACTATAATGTATTCTATGGTTGGTAAATAATTTGACAGTACCAAGTGTCAATGGGACTTGGCATTAGTAAAATATGAATTCACTTACAAGTGTTGGAGGCACAAGACAATTAGGGAAAGTCCATTTGAAGTAATCTATAGAAAGAATCCAAATCATCCATTAGAATTGGTGCCATTATAGATTGGAAGGGAAGTAACTAGTTATGCAGAAGATATGATCAAATACATAAAGAATTTACTAGTGACTAGTGATTCAAGTCTAATATAAGTCTCTAGATCTCTTTCTTCACAAATCATAACTGATGTGGGATTCGTTAGACTGTCCAACAATTTCTCCCTCGAACAAGGCTCTCCGGTGGATAGAACGTCGTCTGCCATCCCGTCTGACTAGAGAGATCCAATTAGTCCACATGCGAAAGCCTAAAGCCTGGCTCTGATACCACTTGTTTTGTATGGGTATCGAGCCTAAAAGACTAAGTTGAAGGACCCAAGTCCAATATAAGTCCCTAGATCTCTCTCTTCACAATTATTGTAGAACTTCTTCGACTGTCCAACAAAAACACCCCTAACATGAAGAAACATATCCTGTTTCTGAATTGAAATTTAAATCTATGTAGATTTATGGTTTCTAGTTGACGTTGATGTTGAGATAGGTTAGTCGTAGGAGGTTGGCTTCTAAACCTGTATTTCTTCTTCTTTTTTCTCCTTAAGTACAATGACAAGCTTTTCTCTCCTTAATTACTTGTTCAGAATTCTTTTAAAAGTCCCTTTCATAAACTTGTGCTAACAATGACTTCTTCGACACGCTTCCTTTTCTAAAATTCATATGGATTTGTTCGAGAAAAATTTAAACTTTTGATATTAGGCTGCTATCGTACTTTCCAATCTAAGATTTTTCCATCACACAATAAAGCAGATGCCCCTTCATTAATTATTAAAGACACTCTTAATCCAAACTTCTCATGTTGCCAATCACTATTATAGTTAATTAAAGTTGAGCTCATGGATTGTTCAACCTTTTAGATAAAGCATGAAGTCACTCATTTGGTATTTTACAACCAAGAGAAAACTCCATTCTCTTTTATTTTTGGTAAAGGAATAGTAAGGTAGGAACATGAATATCTGAAATTCGTTGCTATCCAGAGACATCATCCTAGTTTGATGGCTTAGGCTGTATTTGGATGAGAGGTAAATTTAGTAAGGAATTTCCTTATGCAAGGGTTTTTCTTGAACACGATTTCTCTTTTTTTGTTTGGTAATTACTGTGAAGAAGGTATAAGAGAAAAAAAAATTTACTCTAAAGAAGAGGTAAAGTGATTATCTCTTGTAGAGAAAGAGCTTTTAGATTTATACTCGAGAAGAAATTTAGAGTTTTTTTTTTTTTTTTGCCCCTTCTCATCATTACCAAACGGAGATAAACAAAGATTACCCTCATTTTTACTCCTCATTCAAAGACAGTCTTAACCATTCATAATTAGCACAGCGATGCCAATGGTCATCACCCATAGATGATGAAATACAAACAATGCAATCGATTTAATGTTCCTCTCCATTTGTCGATCAATCTACATTGTTGGAATATATTTAGAGTTTTTATATTAATAGAATTATTGTGTGATTAGAAGTCTAAGTTGGGTTAATCTCTAATTAAGAGATGTATTTTATTTAGAATTACGTTGATAGTTAGAGTTTGTTTAAAATAACCCTAGAGTCGGCTAGAGACTATAAATACTGGTGTAATAACATAAGTCATAATACAATACAAAATTTATCTTTTCTACATACATGAACATAAAACTATATCCCAATGAAGACAAAGATCTCAAAGGAACATGGAATTATCAAACGCAAACAACAAACGATGACGGGAGGACAGAACTAACTTCAATCCAAAGGTGATAATATTGGTCGATATCATATGTATCGGCATACCTAAAAAAAAAATCAAAGATATTTCTATTACAACTCGGCCCAAATAACGGCCGATATCTTGAATATCAGTCAAATTTAAAAGAAATCAAAAAATAAAAATAAAAATTGGTGTTGGCTCCCACCTATTTTTTCCGAATTTTTTTTAAAAAATATCTGTTTTTTGTTTATTTAATTTCTAATATATAAAAAATTAAGACCAGCCAATTTTTGAAAAAAAAAAAAAAGAAGAGAGAGAATAAGTTCGGCCCAGCTGCTTTTGTGAACCCTACTTCAATCGTACCTAAATAAGAGAGATCCTTCTCAAACCTTCTTTTCTCTCTACTCTTTCTTGTATCCATTTTTATCGGAAGACGACCCAAACATGCGCCGGTTTCCGTCACCCTTCCGAACTCCGAAGTCGAAGAGGAAAATAGGAGGATTACTGTTATGCCAGTTTTACCCTCAACTCCCTTAAAGGGTAGAGGTTTCTACTTTAACCGTGACCCGTTAACCAAAACTGGTAGTTGTGAGAAGTTATTTTAAGTGGTTCATGGCTGGAAATTAATTTTATAATAATTAGAATTATTTTGAAGATTTATTTAAGTATAAAGCATATTATTTTTTATACATTGATGTAAATCTATGAAAAAGGATTGCTGCATCTAAATATTTCTATTTTATATTTTTTAGTTTAAATATCTATTTATTGTATTAAATATCAAATAAATAAGACCTTTTAATAACTAAATTTTATTATATAAATGGATGGTAGCATATATTTACTGAAAACCTGATTTTTATTTATTCATTCATTTTAATACCCCTATATAAGCATATAAAAAAAAATTGTGTATTTATAGTATTATATCAATTTGTCACGGATTCTTAATTTTGGCCTTGAGTTTCTCCTGTTCATTTTTCCTACCACTGTTATTAGTGCAGAGATATTTTTCTTTTCTTTTTTAAATTCTGCTTTAAGATAATTATGATTTTGAGATTTTTTGTAAAAAAATAATTTAATAAAATAATATTGAGTGTTCATGAATTTGAATGAAGATGTCTTAATATGATTGATTTAGCTTATAGGATTTTCATATGATTTTCCTACTTTTTCAAAAAATTCATTAAACCCGAATTTTTTTACTTTTTATATGACATATTTTGGTGTTTCTTATGAAAAAAACTTTAACGAAATGACATTGACTGTTTATGAAATTAAATGAGAATGTCCTTACTGTGATTGATATAGTTTTTAGGATGTTAGTTTGATTTTTCTAATTTTTAACATTTTTAAGAAATTAAGGTCTCATCGTCGTACAAATGTGGAATTAAGGATTTGAAGTTTAGACCTCTTAATAATATTTGTACCCTCATGGGTCTCTTGAAAGATATAGTATGCCTCTTTTGCAGCTTCGCAAGTTAGGATTCTCTTGAACTCATCAAAAGAGGTAACACAATTAATGGTATTTAAAGCTTTGCCATTTGGTAAATATTTACCTTTCTCACTCTTCGTCCATTTGAGAATTCCTTCTTCTAAATGGCTTTTGTGCTTCCATTCACTTTTTTAGTAGGATGAATCCATCCACTTTGAGTGATTTCCCAAGCAGCCCCACCTAGGGATACTAAGAATGTTTTCATCTTCGCCTTTCAATATGCATAATTGGAACCATCAAAATACGGAGGTCGGGTAACGACCAAACTCTCTCGCCCTTAAACATTGTCAGCAACGGTTAGAGATCGAAAACTAAAGACTGTTAGATCTTATTTGGAGTTTCCATGTTTTGGTACCAAGTGAAAGTGACCTGAATGGTCAGTGGCAATGTGACATGTATCCCTAAAAGGTCCTAAAAGGGGGTGAATAAAACAATCAAACCTAATTTCGCAGAAGCCTAAAACTAATTGGTCCTTCTTTATCTAAATTGGTTAAACCAAATCGACCGATTAACAACCTATCCAACTTATCTGACAAAGAACACAAGACCAATTTAATCTTATTTATCTCTAGGTTGATTATATGCGGAAGCACACAATATCAGAGTATACCATAGCCAATATCAATATCACGATATAAGAATATATCAATTAGATTGCATAGATAATATAGATATACAAGAAATCAATCCACACACATGCAATCAAGATATAGCATTTAATCAACAAGGATATTGATATTAACTTGATTACTGACAAATCCAAAATATCATGCACTTATCAATATTCAAGATATCAAACTTCAAGAACGTATATGGATATCAAGATGAATATCTAAATAAGGCACTTGTCAGTTGATCAACTATGCATGCACAATATATTCAATATGTTCAAGTCAGGTAGCAAGCATGCATAAAGTGATCAGGCATAAAAATAATCAAGCACACCACAAGCAAGATCACCACAACACAGGATTTATAGTGGCTCGGTCCCCTGACCTATATCCACTTTGTAGACTCTCCTGAACTCGAGATATCTGACTAACTCACTAATCAGTTCACTCGGACCACCTGGGTCTACAAACTTGACACAAACAAGTCCTCACAAAACGCTCACCAGCGCCCAATGACTTACCAAGAGTCATAACCACAAGACTCACCCAAGAGTCTCAACTTGACTCACCGAGTCACACCACAACACAATACAAGTACTCACCGACTTTGTTGATGCAGATACGCCAATCACAGCCCGTTCAGTGGTCCACATCACACTTCCTTATTGCAGATGATATCCCGTTCAATGCCACACAACCAAGGATTTCGAGGAAAGGTCTAGATCTAGAACTCTCACTAGTATCCCTAGATCTCACTCACTAAAATACCAATCACAGAAAAGCCCGAGCCTCAAATGCTCATTAACAATCTATGAAGATCATAAAGAAATAAGAAAGATCGATAAAAACAATGTGTTTCTTCTCTTTTTCTTTTATTTTCCTCGACATTTACATGAGAGGCCTCCCTCGATTTATATGGATTTGACGTACAAAATTGCTATGGAAATTACAATGGAGAAATCCCTTGAAGATAGGAGACATGTTGTCACGATGGTAATCTCTTGCCTCTATTGCCGTATGTGATCCCTAATGATCTACCGTGTACACACAGCAAGATTGGTTGTCGTGTGGATGCACTACTGTGCAAGGATGGCTGAAGGTTGACTGCCGTGTGTGATCCGTCTCTTGTGACTGACGTGTGTGAGTTGTCTCCTCATTCTGAGTTGTAGGCAGTAAGTTAATAGATCATAGTGATGGATCAATAGACTATCGAATGATCTATCGATTAAAGGTGTTTATAGTCTCTCACAACTTTTTCTGTATGCTTAGCAGTATTTTTAGAATGCTCAACAAAATTCTTGAGGTTAAAAAGATACTACACATAAAATGACGATGGGTATAAGCCTTTATTTTCACTAAAAATAAAGTTTAAAAAAAAAAAAATTCAATATCAGAATTTAGAAGTGAAGACCTTTCTCTTGTGTTTTTTTCCTCTTTCCTCACTTCTCTATTTTCTTGGTCGAAAGTGTTGCAGGCTTTTTTTCTAGCCTGCTTTCCTTCTTTCTTAATGCATCCTTGCTCCTAATCACTGCCTTTGACTAGATTTTTGCCAACCAAAAATCAGACTTGTTGCCGTCAATGAAGACTAGAAAAATCTTGATTCTTTGCTATTGAGCTCGCCTTGATCTCCCCTTTCTCTCGCTTGGCCTCTTCACACGTTGTTCTTAGTCCGGCAACAAATTGGTTTCCAATTTTTGAGGCTTTGAGCCTTTGCTTCAAACACAGTATTGGGTCAAGTTAATTAGGCTTTTGGAGGCCCAACTGGTCTCCAAGACGGCCCAGGTCCAACACAGATGCAAGTTCCTCATGTAACTGGGTCCAATGGGTTGTATTTCGGCCCACGTTTCATCATTTTAGCTAATTTGTATGATGTGGTCATACAAGAGGACTTTTGCAAGTCCTTTTTTTATGAAAATTATGGACCAAACTCATACACCCATGTTTTGAACTTCTTATTTACCACATTTGGGATAAAAAAAATTACATAAAATTTTATTGCCCATTTAAAAATCCTTTTTACACTATTATATATCAATTGACCATGAAAAATTTATTATCTATTAGTCAAAATTAATCCAAACTCAAATATAAGAATGAAGCTAGTTGTAATTTACACTCTTCTTTTGCAGAAGTTACAGCTAAATAGCTGCAAACTTCATTAGCATGGGGCCATTAGGGTTTTATGTTAGTGTTGCAGAGGGTTTAATACTGAGTCAGACCTGGATTGGGGACCATATCATTTTTGGGCTACTGATCGACGAGTGTTGGTACGAGAGAGGTGAGACATTCAACCCTGATGTAACCCTACACTCCCCAACCCAAATTCACCTTTTGAACCAAACCCAATTAAATGGAGCCCCTATCAACCCACCACACAATTGGGGACCCTTGACCCAATGATGTTAAAGTTCTCAAAATTTTGAATTTTTTATGACTATAAAAGATGCTCTTTGCTTTTGAAAAAATTATATTTTCAATCAATGCACTCTAATCCCCAACTCAAATTCACCTTTTGAACCAAACCCAATTAAATAGAGCCACTATCAATCCACCACACAATGGGGGACCCTTGACTCAATAATGTATTAATACCTTGGCAAAAGTTCAAAATTTTTAATTTTTTTATTATAATACCCTTTGCTTTTGAAAACATTAAAAAGGTATTTGTATTTTCAATCAATGCACTCTAGTCCCCAACCCAAATTCACATTTTGAACCAAACCCAATTAAATGGAGCCCCTATCAATCCACCACACAATGGGGGACCGTTGACTCAATGATGTATTAATACTTTCACAAAAATTCTCAATGATGTATTAATACTTTCACAAAAATTCTCAAAATTTTGAATTTGTTTATAACTATAAGAGATACTCTTTGCTTTTGAAAACACTAAAAATATATTTATATTTTCAATCCATGCACTCTAGTCCCCAACCCAAATCCACCTTTTGAACCAAACCCAATTAAATGGAGCCCCTATCAATCCACCACATAATTGGAGACTGATGCGGACATCTGTAGACGTAAACAAAAATATATTTTTTATTGAGAAGGTTGTATGAGCAATTCAAAAATTACGGGCTCTGAGTCAGTGCATTGGAGCCATCTATGGGCCAAAGCCCAATTGAGATCAAGTGGGCTCAAATTGAGGCTCAACAACACCACACATCATGCACCACACTTAGATGGGACGAATTGCATGCTTTGATTTCGTTGTAGGCTAAAACTAATGGCCTTCAACAGCAGCATCGAATTTACTGTGATAGGATTAGTTGGTTTTAATTAGTAGTTGCTTTATTTTTAATTTCCAAGATTGTGTAATTCCTAAGTTAGAAAGGAGGGTCGGCTCCAACATAGGGATATTGGAGTTTTAGTTTTCTATATAAGCCTTCAAGCACCGAGTTGCAGCCGAGTAGCATTGATTGTTACTCAGTTCTCATTAAGTTGAGGTATCTTGAGGATCGAGTGAGCTCTCCTCTTTAAGAACTAGGTAATTCTTAATTCATCTAAGTTCTGGGTTATTTGAATTGATTCTTTGTATTAATTAAACCCGTGAATTCAGCGTGACTGTTGAAGACCCAACGACCTCACAGATATTGAAAACCCAATAGCACGCTGAATCCAACGCGTGTGGTGTTGTTTTCTTAAACAGCGTTTATGAATTGTTAAAGAATTAAAAATCAGTTTTTTTTTTTTTTAAAAAAAAAAAAAAAACCCTGTTTGGAGTCGAAAGTATAATCCCAGCTTTTCATATGAACTAAAGTATTAAGAAACCCAATTTTTAATATGGTTGGAAACTTTGATAAATCTTGTTTCATTCGGATAGGTTAAATCAATTTCATTGTTTGTACTGAATTTTATTCAAAACTTTACCCAGTTGGAAATCTGTTAATGCCTTAATGGATTGATTTGAGCCTCAAACGAAAGTACGAAACACAGTTTGGTACAGTCGATGTGTGACGAAATTAAGGACTTACAACCTGTTGGGGACTTATTTTTATTTGGAAAATCAAAATCAGTTTTTTTAAACATAATTGTGGACTGATTTAAAATTTTCAAAATAAAAGTAATAAATATTTTTAGTGAATATCGGTGGTTTTTAAAAAAAAAATGGAAAAAAATAATAAAAATTTGAAAAACAGCAATATCAGCCGATATTTCAAATATCGGCCGAGATATCGGCTTGGGCAATATTGAATTTTTAAAAAAAAAAAATGGAAATAAATTGATATCAGATATTTCACATATGGCAAATCCAAGAAAAGCACATTGGGTAGCTTTAACTGGATTTTGCATTACTTGAAAGATACACAGGATATTGTGTTGATATTTGACAAGAGCAATAGTGAGAAAGGCAGTATTCTCGAGTATTATATGCATTTCGACAAAAGAAAATCAACAACAGACTCTATTTTCACACTTGCAGGTGGTCCAATACTACAATCGACAGTCGATCTGTGAAAATTCTCTTTCTGATTTTGAAAGTTCTTAAATTGTAAGATTGAAAGGATGAACACATTGTAATTCTCTCATTCTTTTTCTCTTTTCTGATTAGTAAAGTCGCCCATGGGCGTAGCATCAAACACTAAATCACGACTAAATCACGTTAAATTTGTCTCGCCTTGTGTTTGTGACAATTTTATTTATTTCTTTATTACATTACTACACCATCACAAGAGGAAAATACTTTCTTCTCTCTTTTCAAAAACTCCTAATCCACTACTCCAAAAGTTGCAATTGATGTGGGTTTTTTGCAAGCAACCAAGCAGGCATCTCATGATATGCTTCATAGTTTACCAATTTGAGAGCTGCCTCTCCCTCTCTCACACACATCGTGTGAATTGAATGTGCCACGTTAGCTATTGAACCAAGCCATGGCTTTTATTTCTTTTCCCGTTTGTTCCAAATTAGCAAGATTAAAAATGTCATTAAGAGACGCAAAGTTGCAAACAACAAAAACTAAACATGCCTCAATATCCAACATCTTACTAAAAATTGAGAACCAAAAGGAACGAGGAAGCTCAGAACTGGAATTGCATCTCCGGTTTGTAATCAAGTGCATCAAGATGAGCAGCCATGGCCTTGTTCATCGGTGGTGGGCCACACCTCAAAATCTGCACAGCATGTCAACAAACCACAGTGCACAATATCAACATGTCAAATCATGGAAACAGTATATAAAACTCCTATCCAAATCACCATCTCTGGAATTTATTTCAAAGTTAAAGGGCTTAAGCACCTGTAACTTCTAAATGTTCTAAATCTGTTTCATAGTTGGTTTTTAATTGCTTCACAAATGTCTCCTATCCCTCTCCATATTATGCTTTAGAATTCATTTCCTATTTTACTTGTCAGTAAATACCCATTCCCTGATTTGCTTACGAATTCATTTCCCACCCTGTAACTATGAACCATAAGGCAAAATTAGAGGTCTGACAAGCAAGAATCGATCCTATAAAATCCTCGTAGTGTCCGTTTAAAGGATCCTTCTAATTAAAATCTGGCCACTTATTATGATTGTAAGCATTCAGTATTAAAATTTACCTTGATATCCGGTGCTGGTGCTGGGCAGTGAGTTTGAATCATTTCCTTTGACACGAAGCCAACGCCACCATCCCAAACCTCAGGAGGCTGAGAAAGATTTTGCACAGGTGAGACCCAAATGGTTCACAATAGTATTCAGAATGGGATAAAAATAGAATACTAGGTCTCTTCATACACATCCAATGAAAAAGGGGACAGAATACTATATCTCCTTGTACACATCAAATAAAAGATGTTTTATATATTTTTTTCCTATTTTTTTATTTTTTTATAACCGAAGGTGTCCAGGTGTCTTGTCCGACTAATCCTTCGGAGCACATGCACGCCTCTCTACACACATATGTTGGGTTCAAGCAGTAGGACCTTACTCTGTACATATCTCATGGAGAGTGGCCCTTCATTAGAGTTGTTAGGGATTGAACCCAAGCCTCAATCCTGAAGTCTTTTGTTTCAACCACTAGGCCAACCCCTTGGGGTTTTTTTTTCTATCTATTCTACCAACAAACGTGCAAGTTGGCCAAATTTTCAGAAATGCATGTCTTCGTCTTGTGTAACATAGGATGTCATAACCTTGCAATATACTCTCTTGGATGCTCCTATCATCCAAGCAGTGCCTTGAACAGACAACTTTCACCCAATGGAACACTTTTAATGAATACAAATACAAAGAATCATCTGACAAGGAGATCTGAAGTTATATTCCAACAATAAGGCCACCAAAAAAGGTTCAAATTAGCACAACGTGAGCTCTAAGTGAAGGCTATAGGACCAAGCAAATCACAGCAACATTATTAGCCCTTACAGAATCCCTGGGAGCGGCACTAGAGAAGCTCCCTTAATGGGTTATTTGTCATTTTACACTTCAAGTGGATGCAGCAGAAAAAAAGACCCTCCCATTTCTTATGGGGAGAATCAGAAAATTAGAAACCAAAAACGGCGATAATGTTCTTTGTATCCATTGATCAGGAGTTAATTTCAGCAGCAATCAGCATGCATTGTCAAATGGCAGAATAGAGGAATCTGAAGATCAGAGGCATATGCTGTCATTACATGTCTGTCTCCTAGTATCGATAACAAGTCTCCAGCACAAACAATGTCGACACAGTAAATAACAAACAAGCTCTTAGTTAGAGTGCCCATCTACTTTGGAGTGAGCCCCACATGGATATGGAAATGTCTAGGGGACCACTTGACAAGGAGGATGTGAATTTTCTCCCATCCAATCATTCTAGCCATGTAATCATGGCCCTTGAACTTTCAACTATTAACCTATTATAAGCTATTTAAGGATAAAATAGCTTCATCCCACCCCCATCTATGTGGTCCCAGTCATACCTCCAAGCCATGAAGGCCCCACTCCACAGTCGATGGGCAGTGTCCCCAAGGGAGACTTCGTAGAAGGGGGGAAGGAACCTCCTCAGAGTTCTTGCATTTCCTAGTAAAATAAAAACAATACAAAGAATAGTTCCAGCTGCAATAAAGCTTTTCTAACTGTTTCTTGATAATGGACAGTGAATGGAACTTTCGGATTGATATCTTAAAAAAAAATTGTATTTTTAATTTGGTAGGCATAATTTCTATCATAGAACACATTAGCATTGACTAGATGAGAGCAACAGACCTGATTGAGAACATAGTAGACTTTGAAGCGGTTGGGATAGTTACTAGCAAGGGCATCCAACTCTTCCTGAACAATTCAAAAACATAATTTTGTCCATTAGCACTAGTTACAACTACAAATCCAAACACAAAAATAAATAAATAATAAATAAAATACAAAAGACTAAGCAGTGAACAAATGGGTTCTCATTCATATTAATAAAAACTTAAGACATGTCAATATAATTCTGTTAAGGATACCAAGGTCTAATGTGGCATGGGTTTCTAACCTTCTATAGAGGGACAACCTAAATAAAACCAAATATCCAAACTACTCTCGACATTTTCAAGAATATCTTCAGTAAAAATACTTTTATCATTATTAATGCTAATGCTGCCAGTAGTGGGGCTTTTTTATTATTATTATTTAAGACACATGACATTACTTTACACAATCAGATGCTGCAATACCCAGACACAATGGCAATATTTCTTTACGTATTATTTGCAACACTTCATATTTATGAGTAAAATATGTTTGCCTGCCATATTCACACCATTTCTGGCATCTTCATGTGGAACAGAAACATCATGCACTTGTTCTATGATGAAAGAAGCAACTATCCAGTAAATATGCCACTTGCTTCCCAGCCATTATAAATATCCCGTTCACTTATCAGGCAAAACTGTTCACTAAAAAAGGATAACCTCAACAAAAACCAGAAAGAGCTTAATGTGGATTATAGTTGAGAAATCTATCCAAAGAAAGCACTGCAGAAATTGATATAGCCAAGCCTACGCGAAGTCAGGCCATACTGAGACACATAAATGCACAAATTTGAGGCCAGATGCCCAGATACATCCAACCTTGATCAAGCATTGAGACCAAATGGTCAAAGCCTCCATCACTGGAATTCACCGAGTTATTTCAGATAGAAAAGTTATTGAAAGATGTTCAACTTAACTTCATCTATCGAAGTTGGGAGAAGCACTCCTGATAATCCTGTTATTTCAGTCCAACCAAATAACCCATAAGACAGGATAGGGAAGGATCCACATCACTCTTCAACCTCTAAAAGGACAACTTCACTGAGAACTGAAGTTTAGAAGCACACTAGAAGGAAGAACCTAATGAATTTTGAACAAAGAAAAGTAGGACCAGATCCAAATTGCATGGTTACAATCAGGAAAAGATTAGCAGGTTCCCCTTCATTCCAGCACATGAAGCTATTGACACATTCTTCTTCTTTCCAGTGAATTGTGCACATACTCGACAATCTTATTTTGCAATCTTATCAACAACTGCAAGATAACTGTCCAATGCTCCAAGCCAGCAGAAGCATTTACTGTAAGCATAAGGCTAGCTTTCTACTTCTAGCAATAAAAGAACTCTTTCAGAATGTTAATGTCGCTCTCCTTACTAAGTGGCTTTGGAGGTTAGTTAATGATGGTAATGTTGGCGACTCTCCTTGGAAAGCTATTATACGTTGTAAGTATGGTCTGGGAAATTTTGGGTGGGATATCAATCCTGCCCCGTGCAGAGCATCTGGCATGTGGTGGGATATTGTTGTTTGTGTCGACATATTTAAAGGTGGTGTCAGATTCAAGGCTGGCCGTGGTGACAAATTCAAGTTTTGGATCGACTCTTGGAGTAATAACTCTACTTTGGCTGCTCAATTTCATTCTCTTTACCTCCTCTCTCTGAGGCCACCAGGGACCATCTCTTATTTCTATTCCACTTATGGTGAGCATGTTGTGTGGGACATTCCTCTCTCTGAAGCAGATGCTTTCTCGGATCTACTCCTCTCCGTTTCTTCTATCAGAATCCACATCTGCGTGGATGACAACCTTGTTTGGTGGCCTGGCAACTTTGGAATCTTCTCGGCTAAGTCTTACTTCGCTTGAAGGTCTTCTGTTGTTGTAACTACCACTGTCAATCCCAAGATTTGGTCCTTAAAAGCTCTTCCAAGGGAAATTAGTTTTCTTTGGACTGTTGGGTTGGGCAAAATCTTGACTCAAGATAATTTGCAAAAAAGAGGAAGAATAATGGTTAGTGCGTGCTCTTTTTGTCTTCAAGTCTCCGAAGAGGTAAATCACCTTCTTATCCATTGTTCCTTCTCTTCTGATCTTTGGAACACAGTGGTTGGGCAATTTGGTGTGGCTTGAGTTATGCCTTCGTCTATGGCTGAATTGTTGTATGCTTAGGACATTCACTCCGTCTTGCCTAAGTGCTCTTCTTTGTGGCAGCTTTCTCTTTTCGCCACTATCTGGAGCCTGTGGTAGGGGAATGTAATAACAAGATTTCCAAAGATACTACTGAGTCCAGCAAATCAGTTGCAAGACGTAACCTTACCAAGTGTGCATCTTGGGCCACCTCTCTTCAGGATTTCAGAAATATGTCTATGTCTGATATTTAGCAAAGCTTGGAGAGAATGTGTTGATCTTAACTGAGCTATTGGTGTCGCGTGGCCTTTTTGTGAGCGCTTTCTTCTCCTGATTTTCATGCTTGTATTTTTTGTCCGTTTATTTTCTTTCTGTATTTGTACCTCTAGTGCCCCTTCCTCTATTATTATAAGAACCATTTCAAAACAAAAAAAAAAAAAAAACTCTTTCAGAAGATAGCAAGAACATGATCGTGGTGACCTGAAGTTAAAAGAGAATTGGAAGAGTTTTAAACCAAGAAAGAACCTTTTAAATTCATGTCACATTACCAACATTACTTCAAGGGAAAATGTGAATATCTACAAGCTCTGGCAACAGGCAAAACCATTGTCTCACCAATGATCTCTTAGAGTCCTTAATTTCTAGCTTTCTTGTCCAAAGAAACACAGCAAGGAAAAGTTCAGCTTTAGAGGTTGATTCCCTGACCGTATCATATCAAAAGAAAAATACTCCCCATCATTGCCAACTATGGAACTTCCTCTTGCCAATGAACTTCATCCTCAACCTTAAATTGAAATATAAAAAATAAAACCTCCCTTCATTTTTAAGTTAGGGTGTTGGAGATGTACTCAAGATCAAACTTGGTGGCTGGAAAGTACTTAAACCTCTTCTCCACTTGCACTTTAAGATGAAAAGAAAATTCATCCCCTTGCCAATCTTACCATCATTAAGGAATTCACCTCATTTCCATTCTCTTTTCTTTTCCTTTTCTTTAACGAATCCCAATCGCTTCTCAACTTAAATGGAGAAACTGTCAAGACCTGACGATTTGTTAAATTTTGGGGAGAAATGAATGTTCCAACCAGTTTCCATGTCCAGGTGATTCCACACAATAACTCCTTTTTTTATGCGACACCAATGATTTATTGGAAAGGAAAACCAAAGCACACTCGATCATTCCGGCCAGAGACTTCTACCCACTGGATTCTATTGAAAGTTCCAACAGGGGGGCCCAATCTGCAATGAACTTCCTTGAAGAACAAAGTTGCAGTAAATTCCATAGAGCATGAATCGAACATTGATTATATTGCACATTCCCATACTCCACCCAAGAAACATTAGACCAAGACACCACCTCATTCTAAAGAGTTAAGAAAAACAGACACGCACACATACATACACACGCACGACGAAAAGATGCTTGACAGTCTCAGCCATGTTCAAAGACAGAATGCAAACATTAATTATGGCCTCGGAGTTACCTCTCTTTCTAAAATTATACAACTCAAACATTGATTATCAATTTTTTTTTTGGTAGAAAGGTGTTGGATACTATATTATAGAAATACGATTACATAGTTTGCGACCCAGCACGTACCAGAACAACCAATACATCACAAAGATGAGCCATGAATGATGGCTGTCTACTGCAAATAGGTCTACATAATACATATGTATACAAGTAGGTAGATGTGTGTGTGTGTAATACACTTATTCTCACCATAAAACAATACTGCATTTTTTGCTACTATGTCTACTTAGTCCTCCTTTTCTTTGCTATATCAAGTTCTTATTTCCTTCACTGTTACTTGAAAGTATTCAGTTTTGAAGTGGCCCTCCTTTAGCCACTTCTTCATCACTTTCCACCTCCAACTCTTCTCTTCCCAAATTGGAAATTCATTTTTCCCCCAAAAGAATCATCTCAATAGATGCTACCCAACATAAATTAAGATCAACTGAAAGTTGTGCATAGGATGCTAAAATAATAAAATAACTATATAACGTAATATGATATCTAGGTTATCCTACATATCCCTCATATATACCTAATCTTGGTTAACAAAGGTACTAGCTATGTTGCACGGATTCTTCAAGATGTGACACACCCGTGTCGGATACTCGCACCCATTCTTCATGAACTTTCTAATACTTTTTAACATTGTTTTCTACGATGACTAAAATATAACACCACCTCTCACCTTTTAAAACCTAATTAAAATATCAATAATATTTATGACTTAATTGTCTATAGTAGAACTAGTACAGTTTTTCTATAGTGTTATTGTGCACCTCATTTTTACTTAAAAGAAATTTAAATTTAAATTTCTTTAAATATGATGGTGTGTCCCATGTCCTTTTTTTGTCAAGCCCAACACCTCGTATCTATGTTAGACTTTGACGCTTGTATCCCAGACCCATGCAACTTAGGATGTTGGTAATTAATGATGTTCTTCATACCGTGTTCTCCCCCAAGATGAAACATGGTAATAAATCATAATTACTGAACAAAGAGCAAAAATGAGTGGATCATGCATGTGTGAATCTGCATAGACAAGTGCGAAAACACACACATACAGCCCACATTTTACATAGATAGAACATTTACCTTCAGAAGAATGTCTTCAAATGTGACATTAGCATAAATAAGATGCACCTTGGTGTTGTCTTTTGGGTTCTCCAATATGGCTCTAGTGACCTACAAAACAGCCAGAAATAAGGTGAAATACATGTTGCAGATGAACATACGTTTACATATTATTTTGTTGCAATCTATCAAGTTTAGATTCCCTTCTTTATTTTAAAGTTTCCGTAACTTACTTGAAACATGGGAGTAATACCGGATCCTCCAGCAAGCATCCCAAATGCTCTAACTTGACCAGGTTGATACGTGAAACGTCCCTATCAGAGCATTGGAGAAAAAAAAAAAAAAAAAGAGAGGAGAAAGTATGATAAGCACATAAAATGCAAATCTCTAACAAGGTAATATGCAAAGTTCACCAAAATATGTGACATAGTGAAATTGAAAAATCAGAATATTATTAAAAACTGCATCATCCCCACAAGCAATAACTTAAAGTAGAATATACTTGGATCAGGAGCTAGTTTTTATACACATTCACTTGAAGCACCTAGAGATTCAGACATGGTAAACGAGCTGAAACTGAGCCATGTGGTCACGTGTGGCATACCATGTAGATCAACTGACCCAAAATTAGGCCAAACACTCGCTCGATAACCCTCCACATGAACATTGGAAGTGAAATTTGATATAAGACTAGTCATTATTTTTGTACTCCATGATCTACCTGATCAATAGTTTGGGCCAAAATAACAGTGTGGGACCCACATTGGACCAGTGGGGATCTTGCATGCATGTGCTATATTTGGTATGTGTAGCCAAATGTAACAATAGCAAACCTATTAAATTAAGCTTCTGTTATTCTTTATTGTGTTGCTTAGATCCCCACATAAAAACCCTTCAGTCATTGTAAATTCACTAAATGACCCTTTAAAAAGGATACTATCAGAAGGAAAATTTGTGTTAAACAGACAATTCAAGTTAAGAAAGACAGTAGCTCTCTCCAAGATTCCATATAGCATCAGCTGAATATAAATGTATTCAATACAAGTGCCTGCACTTGAAAGAAGCAAGAATAAAACAAAATTAAGCACTTGCCAATAGTAAAACATTCCCATAAATCTGTAAGGACTTTCATGTTAAGATAGTTACTGGACAGATATGAATAAAATTAACATTTCTACGGAATTTGTATTGTCAAAATCTCGCTCACCAATTTCCTTTCACTTTCTCCCCATGAACCCCTTAAAAAATGCAATATGAGAGTTCTTTCCTTACTCCATATTGCAAAAGAGAACAAGAATCCCTTGAACCAAGGCCTTGTGACATTTCATTCCTTCTGAACGAGACTGAGGATGTGTTTGCACATTGCATGTTGCTTTTTTTCACATACCATACTAAGGGGAAGCTAACAATATGCACTCTCTACTGATAAAGATGGTTCTCACATCTTGTGGCTCTTCAATCATCTTCAATTCATTGGCTATCTATAAGTATTGGTATCTTACAAACACACATGGGGTATATTTTAGAGATAAATCATCAAAAGCATGCCGTCCAATGTAACTTGTGAAGACAATATAATGTTCCACCTTGGAATGCTTGGATTTGTACCTTAGGTCCCCTTACAGACAAGTAATCACCAACACGCATCTCACGGAAATGGTGGGACATCCTTCCTTGTGGGTACATCTGCAATTAATGAAATTGTAGCATACTGACATATTAAAAAAACCAAAAAAATTCGGTGGCACACATTGAAAACAACACAATTAAAAACATAAATGAATTTGAAAAGAAACAACAATGTATTTCACAATTAGCTCACAACTTGCCACAAAACATGATGCAGTAGAAGAATTTATAAAAATATAATATAGTGACCATCCATCTTAGCAAACATAGTTTGGTGAGAGAGCTTAATGGGATGCCAAAATCACCTAAGTGGAAACAAAAATCCTTTGACCATTGAAAGTCTTTCTGGGCATTTTCAGCATTAACTATTTGTGTCTGCCACCAATAAAAGGTTTAGCATATAGATATGAAAGATTTCCAGAGGGTACCCCCTCCATGCAGTGGCCCATCAGATCAAAGAAAAATGAGCCCCAAATTAACTGATTTAAGCCATTGTAAAGCTAGAATTTCATTTTCCCTTACAGGAAACCATCATTACTCTAAAAATATGAAAAATAGGCCCCAAATTAACTGATTTGAGCCCTTTGGAAAGCTAGAATTCTTGTCACCGTAAAGGAAAGCATCATTCTTCAAAAGACACAAACCTTTATAACCAGCTCAAAGTATCCAACATCAGAATCCAATGTAGTAGGTGTATAAGGTTTCATAACTTCCTCACCAACGCTATCCTTTCCCCTATCCAAGCAAGGGACAGATGCATTAGGAACAACAGCATCAACCATATCCATACTAAGTCATTCTAGATGTAAGCGGAATTGCAAAGATGAAAAGATTAAGCTGATGATAAGATTCTAACCTGCAGCTTATGTGTTGCCCAATTGGAAGACCCAACACTGAAGTAGGAGTCGGAAGAGCAAATCGAAACTCGGCAACATTGTGGCTGAGCTGTGTGCGTTTCACAAGTTTGAAATCTCTAAAATTTTCTGGGTCTAAACAACCTATAAAAACCCATCATTATAAATCAATCCATGAATTCCTTTTGTTTCTCATTCTAGAATCAATTACAAATACACACAAAAAAAACTGCAGAACTGTAAGGCAGTCACACATTTCATAAGCAACAACTTCAAGATCAACAACTGCAAGAACTTCCACCCTTTGACCTTAAAGAAGACTCGAACAAATTGGAAGTGTGAAATTATGGATGCTTGATTTTTAGGCTCCGAGTCATTTTAGATCCCATCAAGCTAATCTTTGAAGAAGAAAATGAAAGAGAAAGCCACCTTTAGGCATACAGTCTCCATGGGATGCTCCTCTTACCGTTTTTCAGCAAATAATGGTTAGACAAAACTTTAGCAATCTTTTTATTAGTCAAAAAATAATGGTTAGACATATAAGTCCCAAATTTCCTTGCGACAAAAGATGTATAAGCACCATACTAAATCATAAAAAGCATGTGTGTGAGTAGACTACTACCAACCAATTATTCTCAAATGCCAAAGACATGCTTACAAGTACAAGACATGTTTACAAGTACAGTAGCTCCAGATATGCCCCAAATGTTTACACAAGCAATCCATTAATGCCCGACTAACAAATATATAGAGTATATTCACCCTCAAAACAAACACTATGGACCAGGCTCATGTGCTCCTCTTAATTTAGTTCTAATTAAATTCATAACTCAAAAGTTCAAAATGATCATGAAGTGTCAATATATGCTCATAAAGAACTTCGTGTATATCATGTATATTTTGAAGAAGGCACTGGATCATATGTACCTCACTTGATAATGTTTCAGCCTGTGTACACTAAGGGCACTCTCATGCTATTATGTTTGCATCGTCATTGTTGGTCCACGAACTGGTCAGCATGATCAACCAATGCAAAAATAAAAAAATCCACATCACATGAACCATTAAACTCTAAATGGCTACCGCTGGGCAAGTTCTAAAACATTATCAGATCAGGTACATAGACTTCAAGCATTTTTCAGAACATACACAATGAACATGATGGGCAGAAATTGACATTTCATGATCATTCTAAAGTTTGGGGAATGGTGAAATTGGTTAGAAACAAATTATTAAAAGCGAATAGATCTGGTCCATAGAATTTTGCTTGAAGGCGTATCTTTCGTTTAGAGCGGGCAAGCCCTTTTTCTGTTAGTTGGCAGGGTGCCAAACCCCAGTTGTTGGAAACCAACTAGAAAGCAAGTGAAAACTTTTGGAAGGTACTAAAACCACTATATTTATAAACATATCTCAGGCATTTAAGAAGTTTTGGTGGGATACAAGGACATAGTACCTATAAGTGTATCTTTGATTTAATCTAGTGTTTGTTCACTCTTTTGTCACAAGGAATTGTGAAAATTTTCTATCTATCCTCTTGTTTTTGGGGTTAACAGAAAGATTGAAAGAATTTGGTTTACGAAAATCCACAGAAGATTAACCATAGAAGATTAACTTTTTTTTGGGTGCTCTGTTTGAATAACCTGTAGAGGAGTATTCTATAAAGACTGTATGCAGTTGGTGGCTTTCTTCTGGTTTTTCTGCTTCAAAAAACCTTGTTTGGTGGGACACAAAAGGACTTGGAGAACTAAGAATCAAGCATCTTCTATCATTTCGTAAGTACATTTTTAATTTGTTTGAGATTTCTTTAAAATCAAAGGAAATATTTCTTGGAAATCCCTGTACTCAAAGTTGTGGTTTAGAGAACTTCAAGTACACAAGTCTAAAGAATTTAAATGATACTGATAACAGAGAGGATGGCCCCCAAAAAAGAGGCATTTAAGCACTACATGCAATCAAAGTTTTTCCCTGATATAACCAATGGTCTTATAATCCAAATGAGACTTCTCACCAACTACTGCTAAAATCTTGTCTTATAATTTTAGAGTACTTCATGCCAAGGGAGGAACTTTTGTTTAGTCACAGACTGAGGTACAAATTTCGGTCGAAATCAATTTTTCGGCCGATATTTCAGTCACATCGGCTATCTTGGCCGACATTTGTAAATGGGTGAAATCACCAAAATCTCCAAAATTTAACCAAAATTTCTGAAATACAACCGAAATTTGACCAAAATTTCTGAAATATGACCAAAATATCCAAAATTTGACCAAATTTTCAGCCAAAATATGACAAATATTGGCCGATACAGTTTCTTTCCGAAAAATCAGTGACATTTCCAATATTTATATTTTGGCCAATACCAGATCTGAAAAATTTTGGCCAATAATGCAGATTTCAGGCGAATTTTGTAACGCAGGTCACATACTCACATATGCACGGGCATGTGCATGTGCATGCGCATGCGCACACACCCGCACCCGCACCCACGCCCACACCCACACAATCAGACAAAAACAATTGATAGGAAATTTAAATTTAAATTACCGCTAAATAATCAAGGGCTAATTCCCATTGTTCCAAAACAGAATAACCAAAAATAGAAAGAGAAGAAAAGAAAAGAAACTGCTTCATTACAAAGTAATGAGTAACAAAAAATACAAAATGTAAATTAATGATGAGCCCATAGCAAAAAAAAAAAATCAAATCCTAACATTCAAGATATCCAATTCAAGAGTAATGATTGCCTGTAGACTCTTAACCGCAAACTCCATACAAACTTTTATGGAGCCCACAGGTGGGTGGTAGCCACATGAGTTGGAAATGTTAGATAAGAAGCTTATTAAAGGAAAAAATCAGCATGATTGCATCACCTTTGTTATGATTTTCAAGGCTTCAAAGATAATGGCAGTAGTTTAATGCAAGTGTAAATCAGGGCAGTGGATCCAATTAGTTAAACAGTTCAAGGAAGGGGATATGAGGGGTTAAAGGGTGAAAACAAAGACCAAGGTGGGATCCACGAGATTGATAGCTGCATGCTAAGCTGCAAACTCGGTTTCAGATGATCATCCTCATCGACGTCAACAGAGCTATTTTTTTCCATTTATAAACGGACAGGCATTCAAAGTTTTACCTTTCCATGCAACTCTATTAAAAAAGAAAACACATATAGTCCATCACTCCAGAATTTATCATCCCCTTGTATTAAGCAACCAACTGGTTTAAGGATGATTTTGCATACCCAATTCAATTTTTTCTACAAAATGAAGAAATCCCAGAAATGCATTGGAGCTAAAGAAAAAATTAGTAAGAAATCTCATACCCTTCGGCTTCTTAGAGATATACAAATAAGTAGCACCCGCAAAGATGGCGACTACGGCAATACCGATGCTCAAAATCTCGATATTGGGTGATTGTAAGAGCTCCATTTGGTGATCAGAAACAGATCCTTGATCTGCTCAAACACTGAAAATGAAGGATTGGAAGAGAGAGAGAGTTGAAAACTCCGCAACTCCTGCTTTCGACCTGTGGTTTGGTAGGTGAAGAAAGGTGATATAGAAGAAGAAATAATGAGAAAAGAAGAGGAATGGAAAATGAGGTGAAGACGCTTATGGTAGAAGGACGGAATCTGGTCTACCAACCCAACCCCCTTCCCTTAGATGGGCTTCTACAAGGAGAAGGACAGCTGAGCCTGAACGCGCTCTCACACTCAGTCTATCACTGCCAAGTGCCAATTTCACCCATTATGAAGAGGGCTCCCCTCACTAAGATTACAATCTTGTCCATTGTTCTATTCTCATTTGGCAACTGAAATTTGAGACACAAATAATCTTTTTACAATAAAAATAAAGATTTTTTTTCACTTTTATTGTCTAAGTTAAAAACTTGCTTATTCTTCTTTATTGTAAAAATTTTATTTTGAATTATTGACTTAAATTTTTCTCAATAATTTGTCAGTCCATGCATTCCTTTGATAATTACAAATATTAATTTATTTATTTATTTTAAGACTCAAGAGAAACTTCATATTCACCCTAACTTACGTATTAATAGTAGCCTTCTTAAAACTTTTAGAGAACAACATAGACCCCACAACAAATATTAATGTTAGATTGCACTCATATTATGTCATAAGTGATGAGTTGAATTTATTAAATTTTATATCACACTTTTATAATGTGATAACTCTGGTAAAACAAAGTTAATTGAAATTATAAATTTATATTAGCTTGTATTAAGCATGTTTCAATTTTCTATTGATTTTACTTGAGTTATATCTCTTGCTCTTTTAATTTTATTGACCCCTACTTCAAACTTTATTCACAAAATTCTATAATATGTTTAAATTGTAAAAAATATTTTTTATAGAAAATTTGACAGAAAAATGAAAACTTTAATTCTTCTATCCACAGCCTTTTTGTTGTAAAATTTTACATATAAATTTAAGGGAAAACTATTTTAAAATCCTCTAATATCTATGATAAACATAATGTATTAATTCTTCAGTAAAGATAGATTTGACAGAATTTAGTGCTACTAATTTTTGGATAATTTATCTTCATTTACAATGCTGATAGAACAGAGGTAGGTGGAACAGAGGAGGGTGTTTCGGTAACTTTACTTCCTTAGAAGAATTGGGAGTTGGAGAGAAATAAAGGAAACCATTAAGAAGAGACCACGTGGAGCACGTGGTTTCCCCAAACGATGAAACCACTTTGAAAAACCAGGCTCGGTAGTCAGATTTCCGAAGTTACCCCCTATAGTTTTAAAGAAAAAACTCATTCAGTATGTAACAAATAGCACAACTTATCCATTCTAAATTCGTAAACAAAAATTTATAGCAAATTTTCAATTAAAGCTTTTGAATAAATAAAGAATTAGACTTCACTTTTATTAAATTACCAATTTAAATCAAGAAGTATAATTAAAAATTTATAAAAAATCATCATCATAGGACATAATCCCATCTATATGAGATCAATTTTACAAATTTTTTTCTCAAATTAACTCTAGGATAAGTTATATCCCTTCCCTAAGTATTTTTAGCTGTTGAACTATTCCCCTGCTGCCTCTCATATATAACCTCTCAACTATACACAATGGAATCGTGTTTGTTTCGATTTTAGTATAACCAAACTACTTCAAATGAGTTCTCTTAATTTGTCATGGATCAAGAGTATTTTTAAAGTATCCTTAATGCATTCACTCCCAACTCTATCATTTAAGGAAAAATTATTCATCCAATGTAGAGTACCAATCTTTGATGTCCTAACTTTGTTTTTTTTTTTTTTTTAATCGCTTTACACTCTACTCTACATAGCATTGTAGATCTAATACTTGTTTTACAAAATTATTATTTTAGGTATATGGAGACTCTTTTATCACATAAGACTCCACTAATTTGTCTACATTTTGCCCTCTCTATTTCTATTCTATTCATTAGATCTAAGTTGAAATCTCATTCAAATTCTACTATATGGTCTAAGTATTTAAACTTATTACAATGTGCAACTACATCTTTTTATATTTTTATCGAATTATACTCACTATCGTCTGACTCAATAAAGTTATATTCTATGTATTCTAGTTTAGTTTTACTAATTTTGAAATATACTCTTCTTTACAAATCTAGCATTGCATTAAGTTGTTGTTTCGTCTCACTAACTAATACTATATCATCTGCAAAAAAGCATACATCATGACATTTCATCTTAGCTTCCTCATGTTAAGCCGTCAATGATTAGCCCAAACAAGTATCCACTTAAAGCAGATCATTGATGGAGTCCTCCTCTAATAAGGAATTTCACTATTTCACCATAAACGGTTTTAACCTTAATGGTTACGCCCTCATACATATCTTGAAAATCTGAATATAATCGTCATGGATGTATTATTTCTCAAGGTTCTTCAAATTAATTTCCCTAGTACTTTATCCTAAGCATTTTTATCTCAACAAAAGTCATATAAAGGTTTTTTTCTTTTCTTTATAAGTTTTTTTCTATAAGTTGTCTTAGAATAAAAATAGCTTTTGTTGTTGACCTATCCCGCAAAAATTCAAATTGATTTTCAAATATATTTGACTCGTATTGAATGACTTGACCCCAATTTCAAGTTTTGAGGAGATCAACAGATCCCCAATTTGTGTGTTTGTGGTTTGGTAGTGTAGTTTAGAGTGTGGACTTTCCAATGAGCCTAAGGTAGCACAAATCCATGTTTGAAGGGTATTTTGGTAATATTATATTTATTCTAATTATTGTTAGAAAAATTATTTGAAAATTCACATAGAACTTAGAATTGAACCCTAGGTCCCCGGTGTTGCACGCATCGTCTCCTCAATTAGCTATACTTAAAGAACTTAGAATCCCACACAATTTTCTTTTAAGGTTTGATTTTCAATTTTTTCGGATTTTTTTTGGATTTGAAAATAAAATTTTTAAAATTATTCTCGTGTGTTGGTTTTCATGAGATCTTATTTGTGAACTTCAGATTCTCGAAGAAATTTTTGAAAGATTTCAAGTGTTCCAAAATGGGACATTATAAGGTCATTTTCAGGAGACCCTAATTGGCCAGACCCATTTACCCAACTCCTTGCTATAAAATGCAAATAGAAGCCCTAGCCTGTCCAAAAAAAGCCCTAATCCCATTCTCGTTTCAGCAAGAGAACCTAGCAGCCGCCCGATCCCTATTTCTCTTGACTAATCTATCCTCCCTCTCTTCCCCTTGCCATCGATCCCTTTGGTTGATCCTCTCCTAGTCATCCTCCCCCTCACTAGAAGCCCTCTCATCCAAGGGTAAAGATATCGGCCGATACGTATTGTATCGGTCGTACACACTATTTCTCAGCCGATATATATCGGTCTGATATCGGCTGATATGATTAATATCGGCCTATTTAAAAAAAAAAAAATCAAAATGGTGGTGGGCCCGAGTTGATATCTTGGCCCATATCGGCCACAATATCAGCCGATATTTTCCTTTTTAAATTTCAAAAAAAAAAAAAGGCAGGTTTTACCCTTTTTAAATTTTTTTAATTCAAGAAATTAAAAAAACACAATCGGTTTTTCAAAAAAAAAAAAATAGGAGAGATTTAAAAGGCATACAATCCAATCTTGAATGATATAAGGAGGTTTAAAATTTTGTTCATCCACTATTATTTATATTTTACATATTTCAATTAAAATATTTGACTTGTTATTCAAATGTTAAAATATAGCATTATTGAAAATAAAATCGACAAATTCTTTACTTGCTTATGCAAATAGTACTTTGTTGGAATCCTTGTCCACCAAAAACTTCAAGCTCATTTCACATATTTTGTGGATATTTAAATATGAAAGTAGAGATAAAAAAGTAAAGAAGAATTAACGTTGCAAACTCTTGTGCATTGGTTTCTCTATGTATGACAATGTTTAAAATTCCAATAGTATACATGACTCTTGTACCAAGTTAGTTGAATGGTTAAAATTCCAACAGCAGGTTCGGGTACCCACACTTAGCCCATTATATAAATGGTTAAAGCTCCAAGAGCATGCAAGCTTGAATGCAGGCTTTTAGAATTCCAACAGCATGCAGGCTTTTAAAATTCCAACAACATGCAGCCTCCCTTTTCATGCTCATCTCTGCCCCAGTAAAAAAAAGTGGTGCCACTTCATGGAGAAATCAACGGGCAGCTGTTATTTCCAACACCAATTGTTTTCCAACGGTGATGGTTAAAGGCTTAAAAGCTCTTTTTTTTTTTTCCTTCCATAGTATTAATAGTAAAGAGCTATTTCTTGGCCACTCTCTTTTACAATGTTCTCTCTTTCTCTATCTTCTCTCCCCTTTCACACACACGTTAAGAAGGTCCCATAGGTGAGGCTAAGAAAATGTGGAGATCGGTGAGGCTAAGAACAGATCTGGGTGCAAACAAAGTAGGTTCAGACACCTTTCATTTAAATTAGTTTTGTTAATTTAGAAATAAAATTTTAAAAAAATCATAATACTGATCACTAAATTTATCAAAATTTTCTTACATAATTTAAAAAAAAATTATTCATCATTTATCTTCATTTTATTGTTAATTTTAATACTAATCATTTTCGAAACTTAAATAAATATTTTGAATATGTAAAGGACCGATATTTAATGAAAAAATTACATATTCAAGAATCCCCAATTTTTTCGAAATTACCATAAATTTTTCGGACCTTTTGATAATTTTTTTGCAAATATGTAGGAGAGAGAAAAATATCGGCTAAAGCGTTTTTCGACCCCTACTCTCACTGATAAACGTCCCTCTTTTCTTTCTCTTTGTTAGTTTTCATTTTAATGCTATACCTAGAAAAAATCAGTGTTTTAAACCAAGATCTTAGGTCCCCTAAAATGAGATTTAGAGATCTTTCAAAATGATTTGTCCTTGATGGGGATTTCGTTCTCAAGAAAACTAGTGTGCTTTCAAAATAGTCTTCAAAATGGGTTTTCAATTGGATAAAAACCCTTGTGATTTCTCTATAAATGATTTTTCTCCTTACTTTCATTCGAAGTTTTGAATTTTCACAACAAGATCTATGAATTTAAATTGAGGGTTTGGTTTCCTAGTGGTTTCAATAAATAAAAAAGAGATTTGATTTTAAATCAAGGGTTGTCTTTAAAAACTTAGAGGTAGGCCCTAAAAAGGATTTGGTTTTCCTTGAAAATGATTTTCCTCACAAATGTTCTATCCAAATTTAGATTAACAATAAATAAAGGATGTCCATATAAACACCCGGTTTTCCTGCCTATACACACCCGATTTAAAAAAATCGGGTGAAAATACCATTCTGCCCATGCGTCTTAACTCATCCGAATGAACTGTCAATTCATTTTCAGTTCGTTCGGATGAATATACGTATCTGAACAAACAGATTAGTGCAAATTCAGTTCGTTTAAATGAATATACTCATCCGAACGAACAGATCAGTGCAAATTTAGTTCGTTCGGATGAGTGAACTTATATATGTTTAGTTCATTCGAACGAATAACATTCGAAAAAACGACTGTATTACAAATCTGTTGCCACCAGATTTTCTTCTCGACCTTAGATCAGTTGATCGGGAAAGTTTTTGCCAGTGGGACCCCACCATACCCTTCAATTTTTTTATGGTCTATCCATCTGTATTATCAGATCTCTGATCTGACTCGCGTGAGACCTTCCTCTGGCCAGTTTCTTCCGCTGCTGCGATCTGACTCGCATGGGACCCTCCTCTGGCCAGTTTCTTCCGCTATTGCTTAGGACAACCGAAACCCAGTTTTGTGGGTTTTCTTCTTAGATCCAAGTGGATCATGCACTTCTGCACCTAGGATCGACACCACCATAGTGGCCCTTGGCCCACCTCTCTACGCCTAAGGAAGACTTTAGATTTCGGTCAATGGTGGGGCCCTTTGACTGATTTTTTCCCTCTCTGCAAGCCTGTAAACCGTTCGGTAGATGCATCCTCCGAACGAAAAAATGCGAAGTTTCGTTCAGTGGATGCAGTACTTTTAAGTGCAAAGGCAAAAGGGTAATTTCACAATTTTTTTAAAACGGGTGTGTAAAGAAATAAAATCCGGGTGTCTATATGGCTGGCCTAAATAAAGCTCACTATTCGTTTGTGCTTTAAGTGATTTGCAATCAAAGTAAATCGTACAATGTAAAGAGAAGAGATGAGAGGAAATGGATAGAGTGTGACAAGAGTATTTTTACGTTGTTCGGCAAACCCGCCTAGATCCATGACTCAAGTACCTTACTCAAGATTTCACTATCTTATTCTCCTTTAAAAGTGGAGAATAAACCCTTACAAATCTCTCTCTTAAAGGTGGAGTGACCCAACAACCAATCTACTTTAAAAGGGTGGAGATTAAACCACAAATCAATCTCCACTGGTGGAGATAAAACCACTAATCTAATCTCCTTAGAGTGGAGATTAAATCACAAACAATCCCAGGAGAATACTTCTATTAACCAAGAATAGGGTCGAACAACCCTTTGTAATAATCTCACAATAGATAGAAAATATTGAAATAAGAGATGTTACCAAGAACACTAGCCCCTTGATGAATGATGTTGCTTGTGGCATGTTCTTTGATGATATTCAGCTTTATTACCTTTGATGATAACGATTTGCTTCAATAAATGCCAAGTCAAAGAGGATGAAAGAATCTAGGGATGAATTGGATTTGCGAGGTTAATCTATCCCTTTGAAGATCTTCTCTAATGAGCACAATCAAAGTAGAGCATAATATATTCAAAGTATGCATATGAGTGTCATTCGTTGTGGTAGAGAATGATTTCAAGAGCCTAATATGGTATATCTTTTGTGATTATAAGTTCTTAAAGAAGGTTGGGACACTTGAAAATAGTATAGAATTTTTTTGCTTTGAGTTGTCAACCATTTTTCAATGTGGAGTATGGTTTATATAGAACAAGTGTCTCAAACCGATGTTTGGTTTGGTTGACCGGTAAATATGAATTCGGACAGTCCGGATTCTACAACGAATGAATCCTAACAGTAATATTTCAACGATCAAGTTTAACCATCCAACGGCTAGTTTGACTGTATTTCAAAGTTCAAAATTATTTGAGCCGTGGAACTCGGTCGTCCTGATAATATGAGTTTGGTCAGTCCAATTATTAATCAGAACATCCGGATATTCAAAGTTCGTTCGTCCAGATAAAGAGGAACTCAGTCGTCCGGGTTCTGGTTCGGTCGACCGGTTAGGATTCCAATTCATAGAGCACCTTTTGATTTGTCATGTTAAGTTTGGGTGATTCTTTTAATAAATGAAGTGCTCTTTTTGAATGGTCTCTTTTAATCATATGATTACTTATGATTGAGAGAACATCAATTTTAATAGAACATTTTAATACAAGAGAGCTACTTCATTTGACTTAAAGATCCAAAATTAATGTAAATTAATTTTATCGTGGATCCTAAGGTTGAGGTCAGTCCTATGGTCCAACGTACATGCATTTGGACGGCATTCATGAAATTTGACTCTTTTTTATGCTTTGCCTTTCCAATCTTTCACAACTTCTGGTCTTCAAGCTCGATATGACTTTGATATTCTTCTAGAGGCTAGGTCCTAGACATATATGGACACAGTCACGGAATTGACAACACATGTTAATTTAATGAACTGATTAAACTATTTGGCCAACAACTTTAACGGTCTCCTTTGTTTTTTATAAAAAATGACAACTACTCTCTTGCGCCACTTATTATGCATCCTTTTCAAGCTAAAATTTTGTTATATAACTGTGTTAACCAACACAATGAGGTGGTGATGAGCCTATTGAAATGGTTTTCTTCAATATGTTATCCACAAAAAATCACCTTGATTGGTTGATTCAGCTATATTTTTAAAGCTCTTAAAGTTCCATCAATTTAAATTATTTTTTAATTGCTAAACTTTATGACCTTTAAAAGCATGGCTTGATCTAAAGTGACCTGTGGTGATAATATATTGAAGAAAAAGATCGTTCCAATAGGCCCATCACCTCCTCATTTGGTGGATCCCATGCCTAGGTGCACACAGTAATATCGTGCACCCAGGGCACGAGTGAACATCTCTTTTAATCTCATAGTTTCCTTGAATACCCCAAAATCACTGTATATGATATTTTTTTGTCATGATAATAATGTCGTAAATAAACTATTCATTAAAAATCATGGAAGACTATTTATTTTTTATTTTATATCAAAAGAGATAATTTCATTTAATGGTCAAATGAATAAATATATGTAATCTACTCTTGAAATAATCTTATGGAAAGATAAAAATAGAGAAATTTTGTATTAAAAATTGGACAAAAAATATGAAAAGAGATATAAATTAGATTTAGTCATTATACTTTTTCATGTTAAGAATTGAAAATATGTAAAAAATGATTAAAAATAGAAAATAAATTTTCCTAAAAAAACAAAAATCATAAAATAAATGATAAAAATAGAAATAGAGATTTTAAAAACTGGATTTGGTGAGTTGAATTGATTTATCACACTTTTATTATGTCAATAGTTAAAAATATCTATTTTGTGAAAATTGGAAAAAAAAAATAAGAAAAAAAGTGTTTTAAGATTCAATTTAGTGACTTGGAAGGATTTAGAAATTCTTGATGAAAAAATAAGCTTTGTTGAAATTTTCCTATCAAACCTTGACATTTTGTTTTCGGGAACATTTATCACTTTTCTTCAATTTCGTAAATTCTTTTTAATTTTATTTTTTTAAATAGATTGTTAATTTGATAAAATATATATTTCACGTAAAATTTTAATTAGAATATTATTGGACTCCTAATTAGATATTTACTTATTGATTAGTTGCTTTAGCTATTGAATAAATTAAATAATGACTCTATGCTGCGCGTAGAGAATGTAACATAACTAGTTTTATGGAACCGAGCAAAGTTTATATTCCATCGTGGAACTATGGAATTATTGATGAACAAGAATAGCTCTAATGGGCTGGGCCAAATTGTGAGTTCATTAGTATTAGGCCCATATTGTCCACGGACTGAAAAGTAGGAGTGGGTCCACCTAATTAGCAAACTAGAAAAGGGAATTGATTGGTGCAAACACTTTTAACTTGTTAAACAAAAAATAAGTGAAATACTCATTTTGCACAAACAAATAGGAAGACGAAAAGAAAAAGGATTGAAACAAATTTGGGCAAAATAGGTATTTCACTCATTTTTGTGTACCAAAGATAAAGGTATTAGGTGCACCCATCACTTTCGCTAGAAAATTACTAAGTCTCTTGATGTTGAATTTTTATACATGCATGATACCACCTTCTTCTAGAAGAGAAACAAGGCTGGGCCGGCAGCTCAATTTGCAATGTGCCTGAAAGCGCCTAAGTGAAGACGATTTTCGCGGTTTGGTACAAAAGAATGAGAGTGACTGTGAATGAAATCGATTCTATTCTCATGGAGGATTAACAGAAGATTTTACTGTCTTACAATCTCATTTACAACAAGTTTGAAGTTTCTTATCAGTCTAAGTGTGAACTATCTCATTTGTCTACCTTGCCAATCGCTCAAACTCATGAGATTAAAACAGTTCATGTGTATGATCCACATATCAATTGGTAAAAGGTACAGATTTTTTTTTTTAAAAAAAAACTAAACCCTGTAGGCCCTGCAATACGAAGATAAAATGTTCATAATCAACAGGTCAATGGAATTTTTTCATGTTTAAAACAGTCAATAGGGTCTCCAAAGGCTGAATAGGAAAGACTCAATCAGTTCAGAATTCCATCCCTTCCAAGAGCTTGAAATAATCACAAAAGCTGTTTGCAATCTCTACTTATGTTTAGGCTTGTCAGGATCACTTATTTAGACCGAATCAAAGTTTTTGGTGATTCAATGATCGGGAAGTTTACAATTTTGTGTCATTGTTGTGTCAATCCTGTCAATTAGAAATCTAAATGGTAGTAGCAGTTTGAAAAAAGAAAGTATAAATACCTAAACAGACTAGCATAGTCTAATTCAACAGATTCAATCTAAACTATGCAGAAAACACAAAGTAAACAGAACAAAACATACATGATTTTTTATGCTGATACCAATGGAAGCATTGGGAAAATATTGAGTGAAGGGTATAAATTCAAGAACAGTAAATATGCTTCTGGCTGTAGTACTTTGGGTGGCAGCAGTTACCTCATTATCTGAATCCTATGAAATGTTAGAAAGGAGGTCAATGTGTCAAACAAAGCCATGAGGCCAATTAACAATTTGAATCATATCAGTCATCATTGGTGGCACACCACCAAGGACACTCGGAAGGGCTCATGTTTCATGAGGCCCAAGTACATTATTTGCCCATGTAAGTATGGATAAAAAATTGTTGGGGCTGCGAATGAGTCCCGCATTGAAGTGTAGAGGGAGATCTAGGGATTATGAAGGACTTGGGTCACTCCATCTAGTAGGCTAGTCTTTTGGGCCTGGATACCCAGGTCCTAACACAAATGGACAAAATTGAACTGAGAACCCTGGAGATCAATACACATTGTAACAGAAGAGTACCTCAACGATGAACAAAGATAACTTCTTCAATGCATACACGAGGTTGGGAAGAGAGTGTTGATTCCTCTTCTCTTCTTCGACTCCAATAGATCTTCACAATCCCATCCAATCTGGATAATTGGGATATGTGCTATTTTGTGCCAATCCTCACCTCTCTCTTTCTCACACCGCCTCTCCAAATGAGGACATCGTACAATGGAAAGTTGTTGGAGTTCTGTCAGGTCTTGGATCCCTACTGGCAATGACATGAGACTAGTGCAGTTCCAAATAATCAAAGATCGAAGTGACATGAGGTCTCTTAGCCACTCTGGCAATGCAGTTAGTCTGGGACAGTCTCCAATCTGTAGCTCTTGCAGTGTCAGTCACATTTTTTAGGACCCCCGGCAACAAAGTGACCTTATCTAAGCCCCAAGTGATCAATCTCTTTAGGCTGATGAGGTGTTGCATGCCCTCTGGCAAAGAAACAAGTTGAGGACATTCATTTATAGTCAGGTCTCGAAGGGCTGTGACATTCTGCAGTCCACCAGGAACATTCCATAGACTTCGGCACTTCTGAATTTTAAGATGTCGAAGAGATGTCAAGCCTTGGACTTGCAAGGATTCTAGACCATGACAAAGAGAAATTTTTAAGTCATGCAGAGAATTGAAGTTTTGGAGTGATTCCAGTCTCTTACAGTTGGTAATGCTCAGTGATGCTAGTGAAATGAGGCTTCCAAGGTCCTTCGACAAATGACTGAGCTTTGGGCACTTATGAATTGATAAACGTGATAGACGGATATGGTTCTGTAATAACCCATCCTCTATAGATTCTAGCTCTGCAAAATTTTCGATGTGAAGGGAGATGAGCGAGGTGAAGTTCGCTATTGACCTCAATAAAATCTCATTACTCTCTGTCAAGTGTAGCTTCTCAATAGATGGTAGGCATGGAAGAATTTTCAGCTTTGGGCATCTAACAACTGTCAATTCTACAAGGCGAGGCAATACGTCTAGACCATTCACTACAGAAAATTCTACCAAATTGGTCATATCTTTAATGGTGAGTTCTGTCAATGATGGGAATCCATTTGTGTACATCGTTGGCATAGAGTGTATCTTTGATGCATTCAACTGAATCCAATCCACAAACTGTGAGAATCTTTAGAGAACAAAGTCGACCAAATGAGGGAAGGCATTCAATTCTTCTACAATTGGATAATGCAATTTCAGCTAGATTTGGGAGAGAAGAATAATTCATCCAATGTGGAAATCTAATACCACTATACTCATCCACAAGCAACCTTTTCAGATTTGGATGTGGTTCAAGGCCTTCAAGGATTTGCTCAATTTTTTCTTCAACTTCAACATCAATGTCACAGCGACTCCATGAAAACCCTAACATTTGAAGGTTTTGCTTCTGCTTCAATTTTGCTGCCTTGGCTTCATTTGCATCCTTTATATTCTCAAGATTTTTAATGAATAATTCACCTCGAAGGTTTAGGTCTTTTATCTCTCTTATGCTACATCTCTTTTCTGCACCCACAACATATATTGGCAATGTCTGAAGGCATTTCAGTTGTCCAATCTGCAAGGGCATGGAAGTCAATGATCTAAACCACCTTGGAACATCAATCAGTGACGTGCATGTGCTGATTTCAAGATGTCTGAGGCTAATCATCTTTCTCATGTCTTTGGGTAGTTCTAGAAGATTATGACAGTATGAGAGTTTCAAGGGTTTGCAAATTCAACAGGTTGCTGATAGATTCAGGCAGTGTTTTTATCAGAGTACTAGACAGATCAAGGTACCTTAAATGTCTCAACTTGCTGATTGGATCCAGCATCTCCTCAGTGCAAGCTGTTGATGTTAAGTCTAACACACGTAAAAACATTAAATGTGAAGAGAAATTCTGAGGAAATTGTATATTAACTCCATGATATGCCTCAACAAAAAGTAAAGTGCCGCAATTTCTTTATTTCTTTAATAGCCTCTGGGACTTTGGAGTCCCTTGGATCAAACAGCAACGACAAACGGCGAGACCTTTTTGGAATGCTCACTGCTCTGTCTGCCTTCACAATCAAGCATTCATCACCTGAAACATTTACAGCTAGATCATGCATCAGGTCATGCATTTTGCACCCTGTTATACTCCCATAGTCATCTATCTTCACATCTTGGAAGAAAGACCGCCATAACAAATTGTTGAAGTATTCTATACCAATGTCTTCCATTTGTTTACAACCTTCAGTTGAGTGAATGATGCCCTCTGCAATCCATAGTTGGATCAGTTTCTCCTTCCTGATTTCGTAATCTTTGGGAAATATTGAGCAGTAAGCAAAACATCGCTTTAGATGTGGTGGTAAGTGATTATAACTCAACCTTAGAGCAGGTAAAATGCTATTTTCTTCAGTCGCAGTAAATTCCAAGTCTCACTTTCTATCACAAATAGCCAGTCTGTTTCTCCTCGTTTGAAGCTCATCAAACTTCCAAGAGCCTTTACTGCTAAGGGCAAACCTCCGCACTTCTTCACAATTTCTTTTCCAATTATCATTAGATTTGGATGCTCTTCTTCTCCCTCGCCAAATGCCCTTTTCTTGAACAAAGACCAACAATCTTCTTCTGATAATCTTGCCAATTGGACTGCAGGAACCGTACCCATGATCATAGCAACCTTTTCACTGCGAGTAGTTACTACAATTTTACTACCCTGAGCACCTCTTAGATAATTTTTCAATCGTTCCCACTCCAGGGGATTTTCATTCCACACATCATCCAGCACAAGCAAGAACTTTCTGGAACTCAGCCTTTCTTGGAGCCGACTTTGGAGAAGATCCATATCTAAGTGTTCGCAAGTGCTACCAGTTGCAGATTCTATAATCGCTCTTGCTACCCTTCTCAAGTCAAAATCATCAGAAACACAGACCCACATTCTTAGCTCAAAATCTCTGCAACTTCTCCCATCATTATAAGCTAATTGAACAAGTGTTGTTTTCCCAACTCCCCCCATACCAACTATGGGAATGACAGAGACACCATCACCACTGGATGTGTTGAGTAGTAACTCAACCACCCTTTCTTTATCATATTCTCTGCCATAAACTTCTGATTCAACCACAAAAGAGTCGCTCTGTGATCGACCCATAGTTTGCAACTCCCTTTCTTTTGCTGTTAAATGGAACTTGGACTTCTCATCTGAAATTGCATCTAATCTCTCCCTAATCACCTTAATCCGATGCCGCATCTTTATGTGGAACAAAAGTGGATTATTAGAAATTGAGAAGAAGTTGCGCACCTTGTTCAGCACATGGTCTTGTGACTCCATTTTTCTTCGCAGAGCGTCTGTGGTTAACTCATCCACTAAATCATCTGCATCATAAGCTGCATCTTGTAGCTTTTCCAACCAATTCCTCACAGCTTTGACTGCTATTTGCCGTTCTTCTGCATCTTCTAGTACTGCTTGAATTGTTGATAGTGTACTCTTTAGGCTCTCCATCTCCTTACTTATGCCTCTATACAATTCATGCTCTTTTATGATGGAGGAGGCCAGCTTCTCAAAAATTACTTGCAGAAGAGAAGAGAGAACTACTTCCGTCATGATTCTTGCCACAAAGAAATCTCAGCAAACTGGAGATGTGTGGTTGTATTAAGAGAAGTAAGAGTCTGTCTCAGGAGTCCAGAATCTTGAGGAAATGCAAGCTGGACCTTCTTCATTGGTGGTCTTTGTTTGAATCCAATATTATCTAACATACTACTTAACTAATATGTTATTTTTATTTTTAATGTCTGAAAATATCAGGACTCAGGTACCCTTACAACCCATGTGCATTGAGTTTGCTGTAGGACTCGAACACGAGACTTCTTGCAGAATTTTAATACTTATCTCAGGGCTAATAGAAGAATGTCGCCAAAAATAGTTATTAGTCAGTTATCTCGGAAAATCAACATAGGCCAAAATTTCACTCAAAAAGTAAACAAATTCAGTCCATTTGAGCTGATATCAATCTATTAAACTTAAATCAAGACACCAATCTCATGAAGTGATGTTTTGAGTTCGATTCATACTCGACCCCTTCAGGCCATTCTCCATGAAGTTATTCCCTATCGACTTAACCGGTGTGTGTGGATTGTGAGGTTTATACATGCTCGTGAAATTAGTCTCACCAACAATATGGAGCAGAGATACCCATATTACAAAAAGAATTATTAATAAAAATTAGAGTTATAAATTTTGACTAATATAGTTGATATAATGATCTTAAATATCGGCAGATACATATTGAATTTTAAAATTTTGATTTAGAGCTTTTTTTTACCTCGACTCGATATGACTAGAATATCAGCTAAAATAATTTTTTTATTCAAGTAACAATCAAAAGTTTCTCCTAACCAAAATTTGTAACTCAGATTAGATCATCCGATCCTTTACTCAGAACTGTGGTTCAAAACTTCGAAAGTAGATGTACTAGGTTTCAATTGAGTCAAGGTTCCAAACTTTTTGTAGAAGGTTTTTTTTTTTCCCAGTAATAACAATAAGATAGCAAAGTGAGACGTCACACAAGGCAGTCAGTGTACAATTACACCTATTTATTGAATTCTTTATACGCAAAAAATTGATCTTAAATAGGTGAAAGTTGAAAGGTGAAAATTGGCAATCTTTCAACATCAAGGAGAAAAGAAACTTAAATTAACAGCGTTTTTTTTCAATCTTTTGACTCTTGGCATTTATTTTCCAATGAGCAATGACAATGCCTAACAATGACTGGAAGCAGATGCCATGGAAGCAAGTAGGGCTAAAATTCGGGTCCGGTCGCGTCGGGTCAATTCGGGTTTCAATAAATCTAAACTAACCCATGTCAAAAATTATTGAACTCGATCCGACCCGACTCAAATTTTTTACCCAAATTTCGGATAGGGTCAGGTTGGGTTAGGTTGTTTTCTAATTTCTCAACCCGATCCAACTCGAATTTTATATGGATTTATTTTGTCTTATCTGAACCAACCCTAGATATACAAAAACATAACGCAAACCTATCGATTTCTCAAATCAGGTAATGCGGGTCGGGTTAAAACCCGAGCCAAGTTTCACCTCTAGAAGCAAGAAAAGACGATCCATCATGTTCTGGGCTTTGCAATGGGTCAGGTCTGGGATTTGGGCCTCAATTCATTTACATCGAAATCTCAATTTAAATCCATCTATTCACTGAATGGGTTGGAGCAGCTCATTTCTTAAAGATGTCAAGATGATGAATCCAAATTCCAAACTAGTGTATTTTTTTTATCTTTTTTCCAAGTCGGGTTGGCAAATTTAGTTACAAGTTAAATGGGTCATGAGAGATTGATCAAATTTTGTTTGGGTCGACCCATCTAGTAAGTGGGTCAATAGGACTGAACTCAAATCTTACTTATCTAGGTCAGCTTGACATATTGAACAAAAAATTGCCACCTCTACCAAGCTTGGGTCTCAACTCTCAATAAGCTTGGCTGCTGGACATTGTTTTAGGCCCAAAATTTTGAACCTGTCCAAATTCAAAATTAGTATATACCATTCAACGTTGGGTGCTCAGTCGATATCCAAAAATTCACAAATCCTGAAGATCTAACATGAGAAATCAAGTGTAGATGCAAAAATCTATTAAGTGTTTAAATCTAAATTTGGATTGAGTTTTGAACTCAGCAATAAATTGATGAGATTTAGACAATTCACTATCTAATAATAGCCCAATAACCTGACAAAATTTTGTAATGTATATCAAGGGTACTTTAGAAATTAAAATTAACCGTACAAATTAAAATTACATTTGATGAACTACAAGTGAATCATTTCAATTAACAATTTAATTTTTTAGTCACTTGATTTTAATGGTCAAAATCTCAAAATATACTTAAAAAATCAAGAAAGTTTGTCATTTCAAGTTTTCAACAACTAAGTTCAAGTGACCGTAAATTCAAATTTCTAATTGAAATTTGGTCCACCTATATGGTTAACTTTTTAATTTGTATCATAATTATTTTTTTTAAAAAAAGAAAGAAAGGGAAATGAAGCTATGCAACAGGTAGTTCGTAAAAACTAAAAATATATAGAAATATAATTTTTCTCAATTTATGTTTTCAAATATTAATTGATATTTGCGAGTCCCAAGGGCTTTGAGATTCATTGAGATGAGTTTTGAGTCCTTAAATATATGATTTTAGATTTGAAGATTTTTTTTGTTGAGATTTTGAAATTTTCTCAAACTTGTAAAGTTCATATTTTGAACTGTTTAGAGTGAAAATATAAAGAACTTCATCCATCATTTGTATCTTTTTCCTCATCATACAATAATGACGGATGTATCTTTTCCCTATATTAGTGTGATTGAGAGATAAATCTTGAATAAGATAGATTTGAGAGAATTTTGTATTAGTTATTTAGTAGGTTACATTTGAGTTTATTATATGTTATTGAGATCATTTAAGGGGCAAATTTTACGAAAGTTTATAAATATAGCTTAGACAAGTTTTTTGTTTGCTTCTTATTACTAGGAATTTTAGTAGATTGAGTGTTCTGTTTTTTCAATTCTACTTTATGAGAAAATAATTCCATAATATTATTTCATTTGCAATTTACAGGGTTGAAACTCGGGTAGAGTTTTGACCCGAACCCGCATGACCCGACCCTAAAATCATGCGGGTCGGGTTATGAAAGTAGGGTCAGCGGGTCGAGTCGGGTTGAAAAGTCAAAAATCTGCATTGAATTCGAGTCGGGTTAGGTTGAGAGATTTTTAAGTTAACTCGATCCGATCCGATCAAACCCGACCTGACCCTGTAAAAAGTAGGCTAAAGTAAATTCAAAATGCGGGTCGGGTTTCGGGTCGAGTCAATACATCCGGGTCAAAAGTTCGGGTCGGTTCCATATATTAATAACTCGGGCTGGGTTGGGTTTTAAAAAACCTGACCCGGCCCGGCTCGATTTCAGCCCTAGCAATTTACAACTTCTAAGTTTAATCAATGGTGACATTTTTTAAGATTTTTAAAATGAGAATCTTTAAAAAAAAAGTAAGCTGTAATGGCCCTGACTTGGATGCCCAGGTTGTCCGACGATGGATCGGCAATGGCAATGGGTCGCCGTTGGACAAGTGGGTGTGGAAAAAGTCCCGCATCTCCTAGCATAGGAGATGAAAATTGAGGAGATTTATAAGAGACAACACCCTGGTAGTTGAGTCAGGCCCAATACAAAGTCATGCGGCCCCCGCGTGGGCTCAAATCTGACAATATTGTGTTGGGCCGAATTGGGTTGGATCGGGCACGCTCGGGTTGAGCCGAGACATAAGCTATTAGCCATTTAATATAATCTTTTTTTAATTCAAGAAAGCTACAATTTTATATTGTTCATATTTTATTTATTTTTTTTAACTATATATTTTTATATTTTACTACTCCCTCCGTCCCATTTTAATTGTCTCATTTGAAAATTTATATTTTTTAAGAAACTCTCTATTTAAGGCTAGCATTCCATGTGATCTCATCCATTTTCAACACATTTTATACTAAATGAGACAACTATTTTGGGACAGTTTCAAAATCCATATAGGACAACTAATTTGGGACAGAGGGAGTATTATTTTGTACCGTTATTACTCTACGATTTTATCTTAAAATGTAAGGAAGTAAAATGAGAATAGGTGGAATAAAATAAAGGGTAGCGATCCTCCCACAGGCTTTTTATGTAACCAGACATGGGAATTAGTGGATTCTCGATTTTATCCTTTGCATGAGCAGTAAATCGGCTCGCCGAAATTCGCATGAACAGTAACATCGGCTCCCAAAAATTCCCATGAACAGTTAATCGGCTTGCTAAAATACACATGAACAGTAAATCGGCTCATCGAAATTCGCACTGAACAGTAACATCAACTCTCCAAAATTCGCATGAACAATAACATCGGCTCACCAAAATTCCATGAATAGTAAATCAGTTTGCCTGAAATTCGCATGAACAGTAACATCGGCTCTCCAAAATTGGAATAAACAGTGACATTTGCTCGCCAAAATTCCCATGAACAGTAAATCGGCTCGCCGAAATTCGCATGAACAGTAAATTGACTAGCCGAAATTTTATAGTTCATGCAAAATGTCTGATTTTATTGTTCATGCGATGGGTAAAATTGGGAATCCACTAATTCCCGTGTCTGGTTACACCAACCTCCCGTGGGAGGATCATTACCCTAAAATAAAACATAGCATATTAGACTATATACAATTTGTTTTTCACTTGCCCAGCCATGGCATTCTCATTTCCCCCAAATCACATTTAATATTAATTTAAATCTACTGCATTGTATTTTCAAATTACATGAGCCCAATCTTATAGATTTTTTTTTATTTGGAAAATATGGACGGTAAGGAGTCGACTTAAATTTCAGCATCAAATATTCAACTTTTGATGCAGCCTAAATCTCCAAAAATTTGAATTCTTAACCATAACTTGAAAAATGTAAACTGTTAAACTTGTCATTAACTACATCTAAGGTTAGTTTCACATTCATACTCAAATTGAGAAAATCCCAAATTCAAAGTTAACTTAGGATTTATAGATGAAATTCTTAGATTTCAAATGAATCAAATTCTTCCAATTGATCTTAGAGAGTAGACTGAAACTCAAATTTGGGAAATCAAAGATTGATTCATTCAACATAGAATTGATCTATGGCTCCAATCCCATTGGGTGTTAACTTTAAATCTTTAAATCGAAATTGAAACACACAATTAAAACAATTCATGAACTAGAAATGAAATTGCACAAATTTAAAATGAAAATTAAAACTAGAACATAAATCAAAAGGATAGAACTCACCACTTGCAGATCTATATGAACTCAAAATCCAAACCAATGTAATGGTTTAGGCGTGCAAGCTCTCTTATTTATAGTGATTAGAATACAAATATTAACAAATAAGTATTTATTTCACTTTTAAAGATCCATTTGCATGCAAATTTGAGTTCGTTGGAAAGGTTTTCGAATAAGCTTTCCAATGAATCTAATTTTGTATAAATTTGACTCATTTAATACATCAAATCTATCTGCAAATTTAAACATCTTTTCTATAGGTCCTAAAGTGACATCATTATTAAAATAAAATAAATAAAAGAAAACCATGTTGTAGGTAGTGCCCAAATCTTGCTAAAGAGATAGGAGTTTTTGCTATTTTAATTGTCAAGAAGATAAAATTAAAGACGTGGCAACCTTAACTTATTTTCTCATTCTGGCACTCTCCCTTACTCCAAGCAAAGACTCTTAAAATTGGGCTGAAAACATGTCAGATCATGCCCTAACCCATATATCTGTTGTATGGGCTACTCAATTCACTATTTTAGATCTCTTTGAACTTTGTAAAGTGTTTATTGTTCCTTAGTCATAATCTTTGTAGAATCTAAGTGCTACTTCATCAATTTGGTGCATATGGATGCCCATGTCATTCTCCTTCTCTCAAAGAAAACTCGTCTTCGAGTTTACATCATTGCCTCTAAGTCCACCAGCAAATGAAAATAACATTTTACATGGGTGCCACCTTTGGGTTTGTTGCTTGGGCAAAGTTTATAATCTTTGTAGAATCTAAGTGCCACTTCATCAATTTGGTGCATGTGGATGCCCACGTCATTCTCCTCCTCTCAGAGAAAACTCGTCTTCGAGTTTACATCATTGCATCTAATTCCACCAGCAAATGAAAAGAACATTTTACATTGGTGCCACCTTTGCATTTGTCGCTTGGGCAAAGTTGTAAGCATATTAATATAGAAGAGAAGAAGATATTCAAATGCAAGTTGTAACCTTCTATGACTGTTTTCGAACCACTAGAAATGTGATGAATTCTAAAATGGTATGCATAACCAAATTCCTTCAAATTTCTTTTTTTCCAAAGTGGATCTTCAAAAAGCTTATGTTTATGTTGTGGGGTCCAGCCCCACCAACGACCCTCAACTTAAAGAAAGAAAAAAAAGAAACAAGAGATATGAGTTAGCGGTGTAGCATGTCTTTCTTGATGTGAACAAAACAAAACGTGCGAGAGTTGCCTAGATTGCGCCACAACGTTTTCCGGAACAGAGAGTGGTTATTGGTAGAAAATTGTTGTGAAGCGAAGAGAAGAAAGGTGGAAGATAGAGACTCATCCGAAGATGAGAGAGGTCAAGAAAAACTGAGCAATAACCCGTGATCAGATTTGTTTCATCCAAAGGTGATTCCAAAGCATGACATTAGATCCTGTGACTCCTTCAACAAACTCGAGGAAGGGTAGATTTTGAGTATTCTTTAAACAATATTATTATTTTCTAGAATTGTAGATCCTTAAATTTTGGACTGTAAGTCTGAGAAGAATATTGTACTCTTTGATTTAATTAGTGGATCTGATTCAGAGTTGCCTAATGATTTTTCCCTCTACACTAGAGGGTTTTCCACGTAAATTCTCTGTGTTCCTCTAGTGTGTGCTTCATTTATCTTCAGTTGATTGCTTCCATCATCATCATTATTATTATTATGGCTACTGGATTTGTGAGAAAACAAAATGTATGATTTCCTAACAAGTGGTATTAGAGCTTGGTTCTGATTCGAGTTGTTTGAATCATCGAAGAAAATATGGAGATTAACGCATCCCGCATGATTAGCCTCAATGACCCAAATTATTTAATTTAGAGGGAAAAGATGGAAGACCGACTGTATTGCAAGCATTTATATGGACCAGTAGAAGGCATTAAAGGAAAGCCAGAGAAGATGACTGGTGATTATTGGAAAAAGTTTGATCGAAAATCTCTCGGATTATTCGGTAATGGATAGATGACAGTGTTTTTCATCATGTGGCTATTGAGACGTCAACACTTTCTCTTTAGAAGAAATTGGAGGGATTTTATGAAAAAAATTGCTGACAACAATGCTTTTTTGATTAGGAAGCTAGTGAATTTGAAATGCAAGGAGGGTACCTCAATTGCAGAATATCTGAATGAAATGCAAAGTATTTTAAGTCAATTTTCCTCCATGAAGATGGTGTTAGATGATGAGTTGCAACCTTTATTACTTCACAGTTCCCTACTTGACAGTTGGGAGACTTTGGTGATGTATCTTGGCAATTCGACGCCAGACGGTATCGTCACGATGAGCTTAGTTACAAACAGTTTGTTGAATGAGGAAACAATAAGAAAATCCTTGGGTTCTTCTTAAACAGAAGCTCTTATTACAGAAAGTATGGGAAAAACAAAAGTAGAAAGCCTGAAAGTTGTGACAAGTTCAGAAGAACGTCAAATTCAAGAAAGGGAATTACCAGCTATCATTGTGGTAAGATCGGTCATATAATAAGTGAGTGCTGAACATACAAGAAAGAAAAAAAGAATGGAAATGACGAAGAGAAACCTGAAGACAAAGAAAGCACTGATATTGCTTCAGATGAGGATATTATTATTCTATCTGTCTGCGAAGGTTCTTGTTACAATCTAGCTTGCAACAACATAGATTGGGTGATCAATACCGGTGTTTCATACCACGCTATCTCATGGAAGGACCTCTTTGCATTATACAAGACAGGTAATTTTGGTGTTGTCAAGATAGATAACAGTGAAATCTCAAAAATTGTGGAGATATGTGATGTCCACGTAGAAACCAATGTCGACTGCAAATTGGAACTCAAAGATGCTGAGACGTTTTCCAAATCTTCTCCTCTATATGATCTATGCAGAAAAGTTAGATGAAGAAGCGTACTTCAGTCACTTCGATAATAGATATAGTAAGCTCACGAAAGACTCTTTTATGGTGGCGAGATGGAAGAAATGTTGCAATCTTTACAAGACTCAAATTCACTTGTTCGAAGGTGAGGTGAATACAACACATGACTTATCCACTAACTTGTGGCATAATCAGCTTGGTCATATGAGTGAGAAGGGTCTACAAATTCTCACAAAAAAACAACTCCTCCCTAGCATGAAAGGTACGGATTTAGATAAATGTGTTCATTGTTTAGTTGGCAAACAACATAGAGTTTCATTTCATAATTATTTCTCTCATAGAAAAATTAATGCATTAGAACTAGTTTACTCTGATGTTTGTGGCCCCATGAAAGTCAAAACTCTTTGTGGCGCTTCATATTTTGTTACATTTATAGATGATGCATCTAGAAAAGTGTGGGCATATGTATTGAAGTATAAAGACTTTGTCTTGAAATCGTCAAACACTTTCATGTCAAAGTTGAAAAAGAAACAAGGAAGCCTCTAAAATGTATACGTACAGATAATGGAGGTGAGTACATTAGTCCATTTGAATATTATTACAAAAGCCATGGTGTTCCTCATGAGTAGATTGTAACGCCCCAACCCGAAGATGGGCCAGGAACGCTATTATTTTTTTTTTATAATCCTTAATAACTCTTAACTGGGCTGGATCAATAATTAGGCTCAGAAATAAATGTCACACATGCTCTTTACATGTGGACTAAAAAATGTACCATATGTCTACTCGTTTACAAGCATATATCATACAAACAAATATTTCCTATCACAAGAAGATAATCTTATTTATATCAATCCAGAGTTGATAACAGTAACATGGTGATGTAATACATGCTTAGTCTAAGTACCACAGGCGGTACTTAATACAACATACGGTTTTAACCACCAACATAACAAAATGAAATGTATTTCCCATCCGTGGGAGATACAAGCGGCAACAACAACTTTAACATCCTATGTTTGATATGGAGGTTCCTCCTCTTCGGGTACATCTCCTAAAATGTGAGAGGTGTGAGCTAACTAGTCCAGTGAAGAGAACATAACAATACAGTGTAATAAATATCAGGTTAGATAAATCAACATCATCATCATAATTGGTATATCATACCAATATATCAAGTTATCCCTATTATTGCCGATATCCACTGTTACACCTAGGCATACTAACTAAAAAATATTAAGTTCCGACACGGTCAAAATGCTAAATCGTGCAAGAATGTCTTCGACACACTTGGGTCGGTACTAACACACCTGAGCCAGTAGATGAAACCAACACACCTAGGCCGATAATAGTTCAGCAGTTGAGGGTACGTGGAGGCAGTATCATTATCATCATAATGCTCAAATTCATAACTATTTCATCATTAATAACCACAATATACGATAAACATCGTTAATATCAATAAGCACATTTCATAGTGGTGCATCATGTCTAGGCATGTAAGTGGGTTCATTAAGTCTGATCTTTGAAACCACCCATTGCACTAGATCCTCTTAACCTGATTTACTCCTACTGCAATGTTAAATCTCCTCACCGAAAATGTGGGGTATCGTAGTATCTGTCAAATACACAACATAGAAATACAATGAATCATATAGTCAAATAAAATACACAAATATATATATATATATAGATCCTCTTAACCTGATTTACTCCTACTGCAATGTTAAATCTCCTCACCGAAAATGTGGGGTATCGTAGTATCTGTTAAATACACAACATAGAAATACAATGAATCATATATATATATATCCTCTTAACCTGATTTACTCCTACTGCAATGTTAAATCTCCTCACCGAAAATGTGGGGTATCGTAGTATCTGTCAAATACACAATATCGAAATACAATGAATCATATATATATATATAGTATTTCAAATTCTTCTGTCCTATTTTCCAGAAAAACTCAAAAGGAAATGGATGTGAGTCTTTTAAATGGGTTACAACCCATTTTAATTACAATAATCCATAAATATAAATAGGTGCTCAGACCACTATACATATTGTCTTCTGAAAATGACCATGAAGACATATTGAGTTAGGCCTAGAAATATAAGATGATCAGGCCATTACTCATATATTGAGTTAGGCCTATAAATCACTCAGTACCGAAACCTTTCTTTTTTACCTAGCGGCGAAGTTAATCTCTCAGCTACTGATAGTTACCGGACTGCGTTTCTGCTGCGCCACAAATAAAAAGTATCGGCCTGGAAGTGAATATATAATATATATTTACATAATAATACAAACGAAAGGGTTAATATCATTTTTCTTAATTTATTGGCCCTCAAGATAAATTACTTAAACAAATAATATTCCAATTTTACAAATTTAGAAAATAAACCAATCTTCTCATTTTAAATAAACTCATAATATTTTCATAGACCAAAATCAATAAAATATTTTAGTTACATATATATATATATATATATATATATATATATATATATATATAAACAATATGATTTCATAACTATAGAAATACCATGGTCTTGAAATCAGCAATAAAAATAAAATGAAAACATATTAGAAATCCTAAAGTAGTAAATGAAATAAATCATATATAATAAAAATATAATGAAAACATATCAAAATCTCAAAGGTGAGATGTTGGCTACTCATGCTTAAACAATTCTAAAAATGATGGGTTTCTAACCAGTTTTTAATAGCCATTTTAAATTTAATTTAATAAGAAAAACATTCTAAGAAAGGGCTAACCTGCAAAAACAAAGAAAAATGGGCAAGAAGAAAAACTAATAATTAAGAAACATTGGATTCTAATCCATTAAGAATAAAGATTTTACTTTTTTAAATCACAAGCTAACTAATCTAATTTATTTCTCTAATCAATTAAGATAGATTTTTGTATAATTTGATAAATTTTGCAATATGTAATGCTTTTAAAAAAAAAAACCCAAGTGACAAAATAGCCTTTGATGTATAAAATAATATAAAAATCTAAAGTATTGAATGTAAATCAAAACTATAATAAATTAGAATACCAAAGATAGAGTAATTAAATAACATAATAAATAAAACTCACCTCAAAGAGGTGGGTGCAAGGCTGGAAGTGAGAAAAGATCTCCTTAATTAGATGAGGGAGAATGGTAACTGTCTGAAGGAATTGAAATGGGATGAGATTTTGAAATATAAAGAATTTCTATTCCTATATTTATAGCCCAAAGTATAGGCTTATACTGGTCATGCAAGCTGCCACCAAGCCTATGGTAGCTTGCATGAGTAATTTAATAGCTTAGATGATTATGCATTTAGATAACTTATTTTAATAATATTTATATATCTATATATATTACTTCAGTTTGAAAGATACAAATTTATCATGTTCCTATAGCTATAAATTTGTAGCTTTCACTATTCATAGCTTATATAATAATATTTTATTAGAGTTATATTTCTATTTCGTTTTCTCACTAATTTTTAACTAAAAGATTTATTTTATTTGTTCTATCTGATCCAAAATGTTTAATTTTAAAATATTTAAATACCATATAATTTTGGAAAATTATAACCCATTAAAATTAATTGATTTAAATAAAAATCACTTTTTAACACTATTCCCTTAAATTAAGTTGTATTTATTTAAAGGGTTTAAAACCTTAATTTTTAAGATCTAGAAAAATAAAATGATAGATTTAAACATAGATTAGATAATACATTTTTTTCTTAGAAATTTCTAACTTCCTAAAGTTATTTTAAAATAATTAGTTTTTAGATTTCGAGATCTTTTCGAGTTAGTTTAATAACATTTTCTTAAAAACATAATAAAATTACATATAAATTCCATAATTTAAATCCCTAATAAAGAAATCAATTTCACTCTATCAATAACCAAACAATCATTAAAATAATAAAATAACACTGTCTATGGTAAATTACCATTTTGCCCTTACAACTTAAATAAGTTGGATCATTGAGCTATCAAGCTCTGATTGGGTCCATCTTGGACTTTCTAAAAGCCCATACTGTAATCTTCACAATTAACAAGTCAAATCATGATTTATTAAAATAAATGACATTAATTAAGCTTAATTCTGGTCAGAGTATTACACGGATAGTTCCCAAGACTCCACAACACAATGGTATACCATAAAGAATGAACCGTACTATTGTTAAGAGAATTAGAGATATGCTTTCAGACGCCAAGTTATCAAGAAGTTCTTATGGAGAAGCGATGCGCACTGCAACTTATTTGATAAATTTATCTCCTTCGGGTCCTTTGAGTGGACATGTTCCTAAAAGACTGTGGACCGGGAAAGATGTTTTCTATGAACACTTAAGAGTGTTTGGTTGGAAGACTTTTGTGCAAATACCCAAAGAAGACATGTCTAAGCTTGACAACAAAGCTAAGTAGTGCTATTTTTGGGCTATGTAGATGAAAATTTGGTTACAAGTTATGGAACCCAGTAGAGAAGAAAATTATTAGAAGTTGAGATGGTCTTTCTTGAAGATGAAACCATTGATGACTTTGACAAAGTTGAGAAGCGGCACCCTTATGTTGACTTTATTTTAGCGGTAGAGAAGAAAATTCATTAATAAAAAGAACGAGATACAAGAAAACAAAGTCATAGCAAAGCAAAACAAGAAAAAAATGGCCTAAGAGAGATAGGCCCAAACACTAAACATAAATAAATAACCAAAAGGAAGCAACCTATACAAAAGCAACTATTCTCTCGATAAATGGAACACTCTCTAGATCGGCCCTTCCACACCATTTTTAGCAAATAAGTCCGCCACACCATTAGGCGACCGCTTGATATGTAAAAATGATACCTCCATGCCTGCAGATAAACTTTTTATCTCCCTTACTAAAGTGATTAACCTCCATGGAGGATGCTTTACCGCCCTAGCCCATTTGATAGAATTGGAATAATCAATTTCAATCTCTAATTTAACACCCCCAAGCTCGATCCTAAGGTCAAGGATCTCCAGATACTATGAATTCTGCCTAATTAGATTCCTTTATTCCCACAGCTTCCGTGAATACAACACTTATATGACTCAGATGGTCCCTAAGAACTCCCCCAATTTCTGCCGGCCCAGGTTTTCCTTTTGAAGCCCTGACGAGGGGGACCACTTAACCAGCTTCTTCTTTTGCCGTGAAATGGATCTCAAACAACCCTCCCAAGACAGACATAAATCTCCTGCTCTAAAATCTTTGAATTCCTTATTAGAACACAGCCAAGTATACAACCTCCACTTTGCTTTCTGAAAAAGATCAATACTTTCCGTTGATTGACCCTCAAAGATCCTAGCATTCCTTTCCTTCCAAATAGACCAAGAGACCACCGTCGGAACCGAAATCCATGCCAGCTTCCTCCTACTCCTAAATCACTGAATAAACCACGATTCCATCAAACTCTCCCAAAATCTAGAACTAACCCATGATACACCCATAAGATTTAGAAAACTACTCCAAAGTTTTCAGGAGACTTGGCACGAGACAAGAAGATGATCGATAGTTTCATCTGCATTAGAAAGAGGACACTTGGAATCTCCATCCAAACTCAAAAGGCCTCTTCTCCTAAACTCCATCCTAGTTAAGATTTTCTTTTTAGTGCAACACCAAAGAAACAATTGTACCCTCGGAGGAGCTGGGCTTTTCCACATCAGGGAATGAGACCCAGACAACCTTATGTGGATGATCTAATTGGTCAAGATCTAGTTCCTTCTCCTGTGGTACATGGTGATGGGGGAGAAGGACATGACGTTCATGAAGAAACATATGATGATACTTTTACACATGATTCTAAACAAGGTGAACAAGTCCCTCAAGAGCAACATATGGAGTCACCGATTCTACCACAATTGAGAAGATCTACCAAAGATCGTCGAACATCCAAGAAGTATTCTTCTAATGAGTATGTGATGCTCATTGATGGAAATAAACCAGAGAGCTTTGAACAAGTTCAAGAAAGCAAATACAAATGTGAGTGGTTGAAAGCCATGTAAGAAGAGATGAAGTATTTGCATGGAATAACACATATGAATTAGTGAAGTTACCTACGAGTAAGAAAGCATTCAAGAACAAATGGGTGTTCAAGTTGAGGACTGAAGACAAGAATGAGTCAGTTATGATGACAAAGGCACTATCTACTAGTAGACATGAGATTTGCAGAGACATGGCCAGTTTGAGCACTCCCATGCTCTAGGGAGTGTCCTCCTCCTTGTGGGGCTGGATCTAGCCCCACCACCGACCCTCAACTTAAAGAAAAAAGAAAAAGAAGCCAAAGACATGAGTTAGTATTGTACGCATGTCTCTCTTGATGTGAACAAAACACAATGTGCGAGAGTTGCTCAAATTGAGCCACATAGTTTTTCGAGAACATAGAGAGGTCATTGGTAGAAAATCGTTGTGAAGCCAAGAGAAGAAATGTGGAAGATAGAGACTCATTCGAAGTCAACAGAGATCAAGAGAAACTGAGCAGTATCCGTAATCAGATCTATTTCATCCGAAGGTGATTCGAAGCACGGCATTAGATCCAGTGACTCCTTCGACGAATCCGAGGCAGGGTTGATTATGAGTATTCTTTAAACAATATTATTATTTCATGGAATTGTAGATCCTTAAGTTTTGGTCATAATTCTTAGAAGAATACTGTACTCTTTGATTTGATTAGTGAATCTCCTTAGGAGTTTGTTCACGAGTAAGATAAAAAAAAAATGCTGTGCTACAGGCTTGTGCGTCTCGTTGCTCGTTTGTTCACAATTCGAGTGGCATTTATATAAGTTCCAATGGATACAAAAACCTAAAACTAAACGACGCCAAAACCGCTCCTCTCCAAGCCCTCCCCCATCTCTCCTCTCTCCCTCTCTTTCTAAAAACCCTAGAAATCTCATTCTTCTTCTGCATCCATCATCGCATCGCACTTGTAAGTGAATGCCATGTGGTTTTCTCTATCCCTTTCTCTCTTTCTGCCATGGTCTCTTTCCCCTTCTCTCATATTCTTTTCTTTCGAGAGCATTTTGTGGTCGTTGTTTTTAAAGAATGTTGAATAGTTTTTTTTAATTTGTCTTTAGGGTTTAAGCAGTGGTTTGGTTTTCATTTGTTGGTTATAATTATGTAGCAAGTGTAGTATTGCAATTTTTTTTTAATGTACGATTATTATTGGCATCGACATGTTGGCATTTATCTAATCACAATATCAGACCCGACCCTACCTATAGGCGAACTAGATTGCCACCTGGGGCCCCCTAATAGGCAAGCCCCCAATTCATAAAGTCGGTAAATAGGCCCAGTAAATATCCACTCGTTTGAACCCTAAAAATCATGCATAAATGCACGTCCAGGGGTCAGCGGTCAAAAATTTGGCCGATACTGTGCGTATCGGCCGAATTATATCGGTTTTTTGACGACCGATTTATATCGGCCGATACGTATAGTATCGGCTGTACAAAAAAAATTCGGCCGATATGACCGAATTTCCGACCGATAATTCGGTCATGATATCGGCCGAATTTTAATAATTCGGTTGTTTGGTTTTTTTTTTTTAAAAAAAAGCTTTCTTTTTTTTAGAATATCGGACTAGAAAGAATGGAAAGAGAAAAAATAAAATATGGAGAAAAGATTGAAGAAAAAAATCGCTACAGCTTACCTTTCTCTTCTTTTTCTTCTTCATTGATCGGACTAATACAGAGAGCGGCGGTGGTTAGGGTTTAGCAGAGAGAGGGAAAGAGAATAAGGGTATCAAAAAGAAGAGCATTAGGGTTCGTAAGTGGACTAGTAACTCACGTGAGCTTAATAAAAGGCTCACGTGTGTAACCTAATATTTTTTCAAAAAATTACTTTTAAAAGGAAAGTAATAAAATTTTGTTTTAGATAGAAAGTAAAAATTATAATATTTTCTTTTATTTATCTTATTGTAATAATTTAATATTATATTTACCATCTAATATTTTTAGGGTATCCATTCATAGTGATTAAATAATAAAATCTCCTTTAAAACTTTAAAATTATTTTTTAAGCACTATGTATTTTCAAAATTTCTCAAAATGAATATCCGGACTAATTATGATAACCTGATAAAAATACTTTAAGACTTAAAGGTCTTTTGACACTCTTAAATATTTAAAACACAGTATTTTACAAATAAGAATATCCCTAGGGTATGCCGAAAACACACTTAAGAGTGTCAAAAGACCTTAAAGTCTTAAAGTATATTTATCAGGTTATCGTAATTAGTCCGGATATTCAATTTGAGAAATTTTGAAAATACGTGATGCTTAAAAAATAATGTGCATAGTGTATTAAATAATAAAATCTCCTTTAAAACTTTAAAGTTATTTTTTAAGCACTGTGTACTTTTAAAATTTCTCAAATTGAATATCCGGACTAATTACGATAACCTGATAAAAATGATTTAAGACTTCAAGGTCTTTTGACTTTCCTAAATGTGTTTTCGGCACACCCTAGGGATACCCTTATTTGTAAAATACTGTATTTTTGGCATACCCTACGGATATCCTAACTTAAAATAACACTCATTGACTAAGAAAATAAATTATGAAATTATTTCTACAAATTTTCCTCATTTATATCCTTTTCCTTGTAATTTTCACCATTTTATTACTATTTATATAATTTCCCGCTATCATAACTTCAAAAATATATTAGAAAATCTAAATATCCGATATTTTATGAAAAAATTACATATTCAATAAGTTCATAATTTTCTGCATTTAAAAAAAAAAAACGGAAAGGAGAGAGAAAAAGTTCGGCCGATATATCGACCGAACCGATATATCAGCCGATATGAAACATCGGCCGGGATATCGGCCCGGCCGATTTTTTTACCCCTGCCAGGGGTAAAAAATTTGGTGGATTCAAATTTTCGGTCCATATTTCATCTCGGTCGAGATTTTTCTCTCCTCAATTTTTTTTTGAAAATCTCACTGTTTTTTTTTTTTAAATTCATTTAAAAAAATAAAAAAGATTTTTTTTTTAAAATATAAATATCGATTGAAATATCAACCGGATCCACGCCAATATTTATATATTTTTTTAAATAAAAAATAAAAATCGATCGATATGAGACTGAATTTTTAATCCCGATACGATCTCCGTCCTGGAAATCTGCGTATCGGCCGAGAATTCGCCGGCTGAGCGCGACACGCCAACACGGGCAACACATTATAATTTCATTCACACAAGCGCGACACCCTTAAAAGAGGGCCACATCCGAAAACCCTAGAAAAGAAAGGCAGATTGTTTTTCTTCAAAGGTAAAAAAGAGAAGCAAATTTTCTGTCTCTCGCTCTCCGCCTCTCCTCTCAGTGCTCTCTCTCGCATCTTCTTCCCCAACCACTCCCACAATCATCGGTAAGTTCTCTCTATTTTCTCTCTTCTCTGTAATTTTTTGGTTCAAGTTTGAAACTGGCACTTGAACTTGTTGTGCATGGGTCATGACCTGAAGATCCTACCCTTAAGAAAAGTTTATCCTTTTTCATTTTGAATGTGATTTTACTTTTTTTGAAAATTGTCTGTTCGATGTGAATCTTTGCTTAAGTTTCCCATTTGCAAGCCACCAGGAAGAGATTTAAAATCTCAAAAAGGAGTTCTGTGGTCATGGTCCATTTTTCATGGGGTCTATTAGATCATCTGTCTAGAAGACTAGAACCAGAATATAAATTTCAGCTAAAATCCCAAAATTTGGCCAAAATTTCTGTCTAAGCCTGGGCTTAAGTATGTAAATTTTGGAAATATCATTTGAAATTTCCAAATACCGGCTGAAATTTGTAACTTAGGTCTAGTGCTCCAGTAGGTGGGAACACTTTACACATTACACTTTCTGGACGATGTGACTGTGAGAAAACTCTATTCCGTCTGATTGAATATCATGTTGTCCTTGGTCTTATTTGCCAATCATTTTACTAATTTTTAGAACTCCATATAGAACAACTGTACAATCATTTTACTAATTTATTCACCTTGCCTCAAGTATTCAGATTTCAGATCCATTCCGTGTTTGTAAAAAAAATGTATGATGTTATTTTTTGTGACTGTATAAAGGGCCCATCTTAAGAGTTCGCCTACTCAGGGCCGGCCCTGCACAGTATAGATATTGGGATTTTTACATTGACATTTTATTTGATCAATTATTGGAATACCAAGAAATTCATTTATTTGAAAGATAAAACATTCATGTTTTGAGCTTTTTTATATGGTAATACTCATCTGTGAACTGAATATTTTTATACTGTAGTTGTGAAGATCCATCATCCTACTTAAATGTAGCACATATTGATTGTTATAGTGTAATGTTCTAGGAGACCTTCAGTTCTTGTTATTCTCACAGGTGCCCCAGAAAGTATTGTTCTGGGCTTCTGATGCATGTGACAAGTGTTAGTGGTTGTCATTCATCTGGTTTCTTTGAAGTGGTTTTGAGTCTCTGGATTTACTGTTGCTGATTGCAGAGGGTCTTTATTTTTCACTTGGTCATGTTATATGTTTAAATCCGATGTATAGATTTATTAGTTATCACGTATTTAGAGAGGGGAGTTTCAACATTTTACTGTGTCGAGCTGATCAATATGCATTGGCTGATATTTACGTCGTTTTACTCAAGCTAGATTGATCAATATGAATTACTCCATGGTTTAATACAACACTTTTATCTACTTCGTCTGACTTTTTGGTATTATGATGTGATCGACACAGAAAGAATTTCTAATATTCAACAGAATAGCTTGATTATCTGATTCCCCTTTTTTTTATGAAGTGTGCCGGTCCTCCAAAGTCACTGGCATGTGAAAAAAATGCCCTTCTGTCACCACCACAGTCCACCCACCTAAAATATCAATTGTATTGGTAATTGGTGGCTTGGCATTGATTGTGACTTCTAGCATTAGGTAGGGAAGCAATGCCCCCCAATCTTGACAGATTGGTGGCCATCTTTTTACACAAATATTCATGCCAAGTGTAATTTAAGTTGCACCAAAATGCACCTTGGTGATTAAGTTGTCTTGGTTTGTCAAGTAATTGGACTCTGTCATTTTTTAATGATAGGAAAGATCCTGTCAGTTATATTTTATTCATTACTATTTTTTTTAAAAATTTTTGTTGTTCTCACTGATGTTCAATCTCTCTCTCTCTTTGAAATGTTGTATTTTTGCTATTTAATGCTATGGATGTGATTTTCGTTCATTGCTACTTGCTATGAATTTTAGATATCACTTAGAACTTCTTGTTGTTGTTGTCAGTGCTGCATATTATGGCTGCACCTGCAGAAAATTTTGGGGAACATGAAACAGATGGAATACATGGAAACTCACATTCTCAAAAGCTTGGACAAGATGATGATTCGGGAGCTGGGGCTGGAGCTGGAGCTGTAGAGAAGAGGTGGCCTGGATGGCCTGGGGATACTGTTTTCCGCTTATTGGTGCCTGCTCAAAAGGTTGGCAGTATCATTGGCCGTAAAGGGGAGTTTATTAAAAAGATGTGTGAGGAATCAAGAGCTCGCATCAAGATTCTTGATGGTCCTCCAGGCATACCAGAAAGGGCTGTAAGTTGCTGTTGGAAAGCTACTTATTTTCTTTGAACATGGAGCTACATTGTGAATCATGTTACCTACAGTCTGATTGATACTTGATAGAATTGTCTTGTCTTCCCATGTTAAGTTTCTACTTAGTTCTGCAGTGATTATGGCATCTAATCAATCTCTGAATTTTTCATCAATTCTTAGCACTGTAGGTAGTTCTGCTTAGCAGTATATAATCAATTTATTGTACTTCTAATGGGCAATTTGTTTTCATTCAATGCCAGTTGCTCTAATAGGAATCCTCATGAAGCAGTAGTCTTTTAGTAGTAATGTATCTTAGCTGCAGTATCTTTGTGGTTATCTCTCGGTCTCTCTTAATTATGATCGGACACTCCACACTTAGGATGGATGGATGCGTGAATACATTCATTCCATATGCCAAACATGCTACTTTTATTTGAAACTTTCTTTTCTTTCCTTTTAAAAAAATTAAATGGTGCTCTCAGTGGTTAGTTGTTTATTCCCAGTGCTGTCCAATATCAATTGATACTAATGCTACCCTTTCTTTTCTGAATCATAAAACATGAATTATAAAGTCCATAAACGAAGCAGCGTTAACTGGCTGTCCCTACTGCAACTATAAGAAAGATAACGGAGAAGAATCAGTAAAGGAAAAGATAATAAAGAACAAATGTTCAAATAGGATTCTTCATCACAATGACAACCATGAATGTGTGCAGGTTCTGCAAACCTAAGGGTACAAATCAATCATCAAAGTCCCTCCAAAATAGAAGAACAAAGTCTCAGATTGCAGTGATCAGTCATTGAGCATTACTTTTTCCAAGAGGCTCTGCATTTTATCTGGTAACTTCAGAACTCGGTTTGACTGATATTCTTGACAATTGGTCGAACTCCAATAAAATTCTCCTCTACTAATGAACTAACTTTCTTGAAAGATTTTAATTAACTAAATTTAAAAAGAAAGCCTTTAACACTTACATTTGGCATTGGTGGAACTAAAATTTGGCCTTAAAATAAAATTTAACAGGAAAAGGGAAAAGAAAGAGAATAAAATGTCATAGTTGGGTCTCTCTCTCTCTCTCTCTTGTTGTTTAAGTCGTGTATTATGCACGCATATTTCTCATTCCATTTCTTATAGATTTTAACAGAATTGTCATTAACAGAATTGTCATTTGTAAAAATTAGTAATCTCATAAAAGATATGAAATTTCACTTTGTGATGGTTGCTTAATGATTCTCAAGTGGACAACGTATATGATATGAAAATGACTTAAAGAGTAATATTTCAGTTATACAAAAATGTTAAAAGAAATGCAGCTACTTTATATAATAGTACTCTTTAATCTTTAAAAGTGATATTCACTATAAGGATATCAAGATTCTGTGAGAACTAAGCAAATATGACAAATTGATTGGTTGTTTTTCCAAGTCTTCACCCAAAGATAAACAGTAAGTTTGCAATAAATTTGGATATCATCTAAAACTAAGAGGACATAAGAAGCTCAGCTACAATTTTTTCAGATTTGACACTGAAATATTTTGGAAAGCCTGAAGTTGTGTTTCTTAGGAAATTAAATTTAATTCACCGTGTTCCACTGCTTATTTGAATTGGAGAGCAAATTTCAAAAAGGTTCCATCACTCTTTTCGTTGCATAATAAGACAAAAACGACCATCAGGCTGAACTTCCAGAATTTCGCAACTTAATATTTCCAAACTTAGACAGCAGAGCATTGATGATCTGGGATAATGATTTCTACTTAACCTCTTCCAACCCAAAGAAGATAAGGAAGAACAATAAAGAAACACAACTAAGAGAAAATGTATTAAATGTTAAATCTTCTTTCAGATCTTTGCCGTTTGTTATCTTTGAGATCCTTGAAGACAAAGGAACATCCCTTTACGTTAACATGCTCATGTCTTCTTTAATGATCCAAAATAAGGATCCTATCTGGGCCTGAGACTCAACAAAAAAACCATTACCACAGGAGCATTAAAAGACAATAAGACAGATAAGAAGGAAACAAATTATGAGCAGCCAGCAACAAAAGGAAGAAATCAAGTAGTTGCCCTTTATGATCTGGACTCCAGGGCCTGTGGCCTGAATCTTCACCTGCAAAGAAAACATCACAAAGTCAATTTAACAAAGCAGCAAGATCCTGAATTTGCTAGAAGCCAGACAAAAAGAACAAAACGATAATTCTTTATAAATTGGACTTGAAAGCCTATAGAGTGAACCTTGACCCCTAAAGAAAACAGCACTCAGGCAATTTAATAAAGCAGTAAGCTCCTCAATTTTCTTCTCTTGAAGGTTACTTTTTGGAGGATGGAATTTAACTGCATTCTGCCTTTTGAATGGATGTAATTTCCATGAACATTTGAAAATATCATCATCATCAACCAATATCCCATTTATCTAGAGTCGGCTTTATGTGTTATTCTCCAATTGATCATAAACCATATCATCAATCGTTCTTCAGTCTAACATGCCCTTTTTTATATCCCTTCTCTCTATGTTTTCAAAGGTCTCTCCTAATGCCTTTGATCCGTAGCCTCTCAACTTTACATACTGGGGTTATGTTTGGTCTTCTATTAATATGACTAAGCTACCTCAAACAAGTTTCTCAATTTGCCATTTGTTGGAGTGATCTTTAAATTAACCTCAATGCATTTGTTTCTAAATCTATCTTTTAGGGTTAAACCACACAAGCATACGCTTCTCTGCTGTCCTATCTTTATCTTTGTCTTTTTTTTCATTGTCCAACACTCGTCTCCGTATAGCGTTGCAGATCTAATAACTATTCTATAAAATTGTCCTTTTCGGCAAAGGGGGACTCTTATTGCACAAAACCATACTAGCTTGTTTACTGATTTGAAAATCAGTAGTAATATTGTGAAGAGATGGGAGTGAATTATTAGAAAGAGAGTATTCCTCCCATAAGTATAACTATGAAAAGACAATCTACCCATTCCATTGCTGTCTATCTCACCTGACAGTCAAGACGCTGCAATAGTCTATTTTTGCCCAACCACGAGAGTTTATGGACTCACAACAATATCAAATTATAGTTGCTTTAGAAATTTTGAGAGAGAATTTCTTTTGAGATAATGGAATTTTATTTAGGAAAAAGGAAGATGAGTGTATAACTATGAAAAGACAATCTACCCATTCCATTGTTGTCTATCACACCTTACAATCAAGAAGTGGCAATAGTCTATTTTTGCCCAACCACGAGAGTTTATGGACTCACAGCAATATCAAATTATGGATGTTTTAGAAATTTTGAGAGACAATTTCTTTTGAGATAATCGAATTTTATTTAGGAAAAAGGAAGATGAGTGCACAAGCCATGCACCATAATGAGGGTGCCGAAACCAGCCTGAGATGACATACAAATAGCCTCCACTCCACACCTCAAGGCAAAGCGGAAAGGCATACGAGTACCAAACATGGAACAACTGAAGAAGCACATACTCATCTGCTCATTGCTTAGATCTACTGAGACTAGCCCTTGGTAAGTATTTTCCATAAAACAGGCTTCAGTGAGCACTCCAACCATGTTCCGGGCAAGTCTGACTTTGAAATCTCATAATTTCCTTAGTTCAGTTGTCTAAGAGATAAGTTTGCATTGCACCAGGTAAGTCTCTCTCTCTCTCTCTCTCTCTCAAGCACATGCATTTGGAAGTTCCTCCATGAAAGATCCATTGAGTGGCATAACTGATCTACTGGTTGATGCATCATCAAAAGAGCCCAAAACAACTGAACCCAAAACAACTGGAGAACCACTCTTCTGCAGTGAAGGACAATGAAAGAGAGATGATCTACTGTACATAATATAGACACATAGGATACCCCTGGACCGCAAGATTACACCTATGCCTCAAATGGTCCATTGTTTGCATTTTACCAGTGCCTGTGGTCCTGCAAAAGTCAACAACTCCAAGAGGGGCCTTAATTTGTGAAGTCTATACAAACTGCCTCTAGAATTGATGATTTCCCTGAGAAAGATCCAAAAGGCTGTGGGGATTAAAAGGAATAAAATTCTTATTAGCAAGATGTTATATGATTGTTCAAACCATACAAGTAAATTGGCAAAACATGAACACTATCTTGCAATTCCACCACCCTAAAACACATCTGGTGACAAGATTTATTGTATCACTTGCTGAGGTGCTCAAATCTAATCACTTAGTCCAGCTCCGGCTCCTGGAGGAAAAATAAATTGATCTAGGCAGATCCAAATTGGTCACACCTTAGCTGCAGGTTCTTCCACACTCCTTACTCTCGATTGTCCTGAAGAACAGTATGGGAACGGGAAAGCCTCACGAAGACTTCTTTGGCCGGCCATTATAGTTATCATTTCCTTCTCTCACACATAGTTAAAGAAATTATATTGTTTTTCTTAAAATGGCCTTCATTAAAAACATTTTCTTAAAAGTGTATTGTATTTAAAGCCATATTTTGTTAGAAGAAGGCAATAATTCTGCTTATTGGGACCAAAAGAAAAACTTACACCTTAATTGTAGAAGGTATGTAATCAATTAGAACGTCCAATTTTTTGAGGATTAGAGGATACAAGATTCGTGGTTGGAGAGGTTGATAGCAAAGTGTGAGGAAGAGCCTGATAGCAACTTTCAGGGAAATTTCTATTTTATATATTAAGCTCTTATAATTGCTTATTTCTAGACACGTTGTAAAAGCTTTGGCCCATTTAGAGTCAAGATCTTTTGTTGGATGCTGCATAAATGATATTGTCACCATTGAATATCAGAATTCTAGAACCTTGTCAATGCCAAATATCTGTTTCCAGTGTTGTGGGGACAAAAAGTCGATTGACCGCTTAAATTTCAAAAAAAATATAATAAAGTCAATTGATCTCCTTTTCACTCACTAGTGATTCTCTCATTTATTTGGTGTTCCTTTCCTCTCTCTCTTTTCCATGTTGGATCTCTCTCACGTCTTTCTGGGCACTTATGGATGATTTGTGCTGGGGACTTCTCAGCAGGAGGAGAATTCCATGAAAAATGCTTCCTCCTGAAATGTTTTTGGGAGATTTGGAAAGAAAGAAATATGAGAATAGGAGTGCTGAGGCCTTCTCTGGTACCTTTTCGTTAGTTTTGAAGGTGTACTTGGTTTGCAATTGAAATCACTTAGGAAGATGACTGATTTCAATTAGGACAACGTTTTGTGACATATTTTGATTAAAAACTGTATTGTGTACTGTGGGTTGGGCTGAAGTTGGTTGGACTCGGGCTTTGTCCCACAATGTTGGTGGACCACTCATGTTATATTTTTCTCTGTTTTGTAATGAATGTTGTAGCCATAAAAATGGAAAACAAAAAAAAATTCAGGAAACATCCAGGAAGCATCGATATTCTTCATTGTTAATTGATTGTGATGGACTGAAATGCTCTTGCCCTTTCCTTCAGCCATCATGGGATTTGATTTCTCAATTTGCACATTGTAGTATCTAAATTGCTATTTTGATACTTCTCCCTGATGTGGATGTAGTTTCTCTAAATTGATTGTTCCTGAGGTTTAACTCATGCAATGTATTTTGCAATTTTACCACTGCTACTTTGTTGATTTTTTTCCCTCTCACCAATGTTCCATATATTTGCTCAAACATCATCTAAATCTAAATTAAAGAAATCAGACACTGATAGGAGTCATCATTTGGCCATGTATTTTTATAATTACTATTAGGCACTGATTTGTCTGCTAATATGTCTTTTAAAGGTGATGATTTCAGCGAAGGAAGAGCCAGATGCTTCTATTCCCCCAGCTATGGATGGTCTGCTCAAGGTTCATAAACGCATTGTTGACGGTATAGATAATGACGCTGCTAGTGCTCCGTCAAGTACTGGTACTACAGTCTTAACACGACTTCTAGTGGCTGCTGCACAAGCTGGAAGCCTGATAGGAAGACAAGGAGCAACTGTAAAATCTATCCAAGAAACATCTAAATGTGTCATTCGTGTTTTGGGGACAGGTCGGCTAATATTTTTTTTCATTCTTTCCTTTTTGATTTATGATACTTGAGCTAGAGTACCATGTTTATTCCTTTTGGTTGGTGATTTTGTGGTAGCTAATGTTCTTTCATTATTAGCTCCAATGTTCTTATTTTCTAACCATAGGTTTTATGAATTCCAGTGTTCAGTCACTCTCATGTATGCATTCACATATTCCAATTGATTATTTTCTGAACCTTTCTGAAAGTGTGGCATGCTTTTCCATATGGTTTAATCATTCTCCTCCTTTCTTGACACCACAAGCGCGTGCACTAATCATGTTAACTATTTTTCGAATCTTTATCAAAATATAACCATTGTACTGCTTTCTGGAACATATATTTAGTTATGTAAATGTTTCATCCTTCTGCAGAAGATCTACCAGTTTGTGCTCTGCAAGATGACAGGATTGTTGAGATACAAGGGGATCCTGCAGGTGTGCACAAATCAGTAGAACTGATTGCGTCTCATTTAAGGAAGTTTTTGGTTGATCACAGTGTACTTCCAATGTTTGAAAATAATGTAAGTTTTTCTTATCACAAGGAGCTTAGTTAAGTACGAAACTGATTAGGAACTTATCAGTGACCTTTAACTTCCACAATTCAGAGAGGAGAGAGAGAGAGAGCTTGAAGAGTTTTTCTTTTATTTGCAATCAAACTTACATGTTAATCATAAAAGATCTAACTCTTGCATTAAATGATTGGGTTTTCGCCTCCCCTTACAGATGGCAATGCCAAATCCCCATATGGATCAAAACATGCCTCACCCATCTTGGGGCCATCCCCAGGGTCTTCCACCAATGGGCGGTGGTTCTGGATTTGGGGGTAATTCTCAGTTCATGCCACCAGGTCCACCTCGGCAACATGATAATTTTTATCCGCCATCTGACCTTCCTCCTTTCGACAAACAGTCATACCAAGGGTTACCTGCATTTGGAAGAGATGGACCCATGGGTGCTCATCCACCAACAAACACACAGGCAGCACCACCGCAAATGATCTCACAGGTATTTTCTTGTTATTTGTTGTATCTGATGGATGATATTCCAGTCTTATTATCAGTCTGAACACTTTCGTAAATGTGCAACATTTGATGAAATCCATTTAAAATTTTAATTTAATTGTCTTTTTTTTTCCACAGGTTACACAACACATGCAAATTCCACTATCATATGCTGATGCTGTTATTGGTACAGCTGGCGCGAGTATTAGCTATATTCGTCGTGCCAGTGGCGCAACCATTACAATCCAAGAAACCAGGGGTGTGCCCGGAGAAATGACAGTTGAGATTAATGGAACTGCTACTCAAGTCCAAACCGCTCAACAGTTGATTCAGGTAGAGCTTTTCAACTGGAATTCAGAATAAACTTTCTGCCTTAATTTTACACAGTTCTTATATTTGATTGGGGTCACATGGGCATTACATTGCATTACAAGTATGTATTTCATGGTGCATTACATGGCATTACAAATTTACAAGTATGTATTTCATGGTGCGTTATGTATTACATATAGTAACTGTTGCAGAATGCATAAATTGCCAGATTGGTGGATTTCTATCGAATTTGTCCTTAATGCATGCTTCAAGTGCATGAAATCAATCTTATATGTTGAACTTTAATACTATTGTACCGAATCTACTGACCTTTTGGATTTTCAGTTATCAGCCAAATGATCTTTGAGATCTTGGTGTTTTCTGGAAACAATTAAACATTATTTATTAAAAACCAAGTGATACATGCTAGGCATAGGGATAAGAAATTGGGGATCTTACTAAAACTAGATATGGAGAAGTCTTATGATCATGTGGATTGGGAATTTGTTGATTTTTTGTTCCTAAGAATGGGCTTTGGTAGCAAGTGGAGTAGGTGGATGAGAGCTTGTGTACATGAGTCATCCTTTTCCATTCTGGTTAATGGGTCTCCGATTACTCCTATAAAGGCTTTAAGGGGTTTAAGACAAGGGGATCCCTTATCCCCCTTCCTTTTCACCATTGTGGCTGAAGGTTTAAATGGTTTAATGAAAAAGGCGAAAGAGATTGGCATAATAAAAGTTCTAGAGGTGAATTTAGGGGTTCTACCTCTTTCCCATCTTCAATTTGCAGACGATACCCTTTTGTTCTTTGAGGCATCTAGATTAGAATTATTTGGGTTGAAAGCAATTCTTAGATGTTTTGAACTGGTGTCGGGTTTAAAAGTAAATTTAGGAGGGAGCTGTTTGATTGGCATTGGGATGGAAGTAGAGGAAGCGAAACCCTTGGATGATGAGATAGGTTGTGGAGTTGGGAGCGTCCTATTTTCCTATTGTGGAGAGAGTGGAAAAAAAGTTAAACTTTTGGAGCAAAAGCTACCTTTCTTTGGGAGGAAAACTCACATTTATTAAGTCAATTCTTTTAACCTTCCAACTTATTATATGTCCTTGTTTAAGATTCCAGTAAGAGTGGCAAAGAGATTAGAAAATCTTCAAAAGGATTTTTGTCGGAATGAGCTGGGGAAAAAGGAAAGTCCATCTACTTAAGTGGGAGGAAGGGAGGGGGTGTTTGTGGTCATTAAGTATCTGGGATAGAAACTATGTTCTGTTGTGCAAGTGGTCCTAGAGATTTGGATTAGAAAAAGAAGCTCATGGAGAAGAGTATTGGTGTTGAAGATTTAGGAGGATGGAAACTGGGGAGCAAGGCCGGCAAGGAAGAATCATTTGTGGCTAAAATGATTGTAAAATTAGGGGAAAGGGGAGGGTAGAATTGGGTCATATTTCAGAGAAGGGATTAGGCATTTAGTGGGAAAAGGGTGATGGGGTATCATTCTGGAGAGAGAACTGTCTGGGAGAAAGGATGTTGGCAGAAGCATTCCCTAGGCTTTTTAGAGCACTAGGAATAAGGATGCTTTTGTTGGTAAATATTATGGAGAACTGAATGGACAACCTTATTGGGAGGTGAGTTTTGGGTGAAAGCTTAGGGACTTTGAAGAGGAGTAATATTTGCCATTAGAATGTTTGTTGGGAGAAACACAAATATGCTTGGAGGAGGACGATAAATGGATTTGGGTGACTGATACCTCAAGTCAGTTTTCATTTAAGGCATTGCTGAAAGCTGTTTATGTGAATCAAAACCAAGTGTCACCTTGCAATCAAGCTTGGAACAACAAAATACCACCTAGGATACAATACTTCACTTGGGCAGCAATCAAAGGAAAGATTTTGGTGAAATCTAAGAGAGGGGCATTTGACCAGGGGGCACTTTGGAGACTTGTGCCTTATGTGTAGTGGAAGAGGAATCAGTTGATCTGATCTGTGGGTGTCAGTTTTCATTGTCCATATGGGGTTCATTTCTAAGCTTGATGGGTTGTGACTGGGTATTTAATAGGGAATAGGAAATCTTATCCCTAAGTGGTGGGGAGCCCAGTTTATAGGAAGGGAGGAGGGTTGCTTGGAGGTCAATTCCTGGTGTGAATTTTTGGTTGGTTTGGAAGGAGCAGAATAATAGGATATTTGAAGGTAAATCACAAAATAGGATGGGGGTATTCGAGAAGTCTTAGTGGAGTCTTATTGGGTAGCATTGAGCAAGGAATTCTCCGATTATTTTGTAGAGGACTTTTACCTTTCTTGGGATGGGTGCTTGAAGGATAGTAGGAAGTGGGATTGGGTGAAAGTTAAATGGACAAAGTCGGAACCCAGATTCTTTAAGTTTAACGTGGATGGTGCTGCTATGGGGAAACTGGGCTCTGCAGGAATAGGGAGGGTTCATGATGACTCGTGCTGAATTTGGTCTATTGTTGCTTCCCCAAATTCTCCATATTCTTTATATACTGTCCAACCTGGCTAGTGGCTGGTTTGTTTTTGGGCTGGTCACACAAAATGGTGCCTACCTGATACATCTTGGATCTCATGAGTATTCCATGGTATAACTTTGCACAAACTATGATGGTTGTGCATCAGTTCATGAGTCTGGCCAGTAAGGGATCCTATCATTAAACAGGATTGGGTGGAGAAAATTTGACATTTCATTATTGACTTCTACATCCTGGTGGAGAGGCTAAGTGTATGCTATTTCATGCATTTAAATTCTACTGCTGTACTGTGAAAGGGATTATGAAGCAGTAGAAAATAATGTGAAACATAGGTACACCAAGATATACAATGTGATTGTTATGGTACAGGTGTGAGTTTTGGAGTCCTACCATTAAACAGGGTTGGGTTGAGTAAATTTGACATACTTTTTCATTATTGACATCCTTCTACATCTTGGTGGAGAGGCTGAGTGTATGCTAATTCATGCATTTAAATTCTGCTACTGTACTGTGAAGGGGATTATGCAGCAGTAGAAAATAATGTGAAACAGGGTACACCAAGATATACAATGTGAGTTTTATGGTACGGGTGTGAGTTTTGGAGTCTGACATGGGTTTGAGGTGCCAGACGTGGCAAACCAAAAAATAATTAAGGACATAGAGACATGACACCATATATAAATAAATGTAAATATAAAATTTGTTTTAAATTAAAATGTGGTGTGAAAATAAAGCTTATAAAAAATTGTTGCGGGATTGATGCTCACGGCAGAGCAGTCCAGCCAAAATAGGGTTCCCTTTTGTCTCCACTGAGACAGGGAAGAGGGAGAAGCCTGTACTTGTACAGGAGAAGAAGAAAGAGGAAAAAGAGGAGATAAAAAAATAAACTTTCAATTTCATTTCATTGTATCTGACTTAATGGTATCCCAAACACATTACATCCTTTTATATAAGAAAAAGGAAACGTGAAGTATGGGTTCTGACTTCCTTTTATTTGGTGGGTAACATTGATGAAGTCATCGCCTCAAAATAAAATGACGAAGCTACCATTAATTAGTTAGTCCCCATATGGAGAATTCTGTGATGTTGAAATAGTTTTGTTGTATTTTCTTTGCTCTATGATTAAGCCCACAAGTATTCACCCTTTCTATTATTTTCCTGATATGGGAAGTTATTGAAGCTTTGCATTAAGCATGTGGCTAGGCATCCATTTGGTTCTGTAGACTCCTACATCGCATGTTTGAACGCCCCTGTTTTTTTTTTTTTTTTTGGCAGAATTTTATGGCTGAAGCTGCAGGGCCGGCACAGAACCAAGTTCCTGCTGCTGACCCAGGATACAATTCTTTTCAGAGTCATGGGTCCATGTATACATCTCCTCCAACTGATGCTGGACATGCAGCTGGTCATCCTGGTGGACATTCTGGCCATACTGGGGGAGGTTATGGTTCAGTCTATGGCTCTGATGCTGGGCATGCAGCTGGTCATGCTGGGGGGCATGCTGGCCATTCTGGGGGAGGTTATGGTTCAGTCTATGGTGCCAACTATGGTTACTAGACTATGAAGATGCAACGAACAGCCTCAGAGATGAAAGTAAGTGTATTGGAGAACTTATAATCAATATCTTTTTTCCCTAAGGCAGCTGTGATGTTCTGATATCTTGGATTTTGCCTATCAACCATTAATTAGGTTCTGTGCACTAGACATACCTTGGGATTTAGCTAGTTAAACCTTTTCCTTTTTCATCTATTTCTTTTCACTGCCCCCATCTACTATTACTATTAATTTCATTTGAAAGAGACAGCTATACTGACGATTCTCACCCGTAATGTATTATGTTTTTCATGCCCTTGTTAATGACTGTTGCACCCTTCTTGTTTTTTGTGCCTTGACAGCATCTTTAGCTTTTAATTTTTATTTAAGAGCTTTACCTGCAGTTTTGGGGTAAATCTGGTTTTCAACACTTTGGGCCTGTTAAACTGCATAATCCATCTTAACTTTCAAAAAAAAAAAAAAACTACATTTTCCATCTTAGTTGGGCCGAGGCCAGTAAAATAGTTAGGAACTGAATCACTGGCAGAAGAGGCAAAATACGTATGTGTTATCTTTGCTGAAACATGGATCCTAATAAGTTTATTGGGTTGTTGGTTGGGCAACAAACTAGAGGTATTTACCGAAACTAGCTCCCTCTTCAGTTTGAAGTCCTTGGCTGGGTTCGAGTCTCGGTACAGTGAAAGCCAGCAAAACAGACTAGAGGTATTTGTTTTATAACTGAATGGTGACTTTAATAGGGTTTGTTGATCTAGTAGTTGGTTCATTTTTCCAATTCTCTCTCTCTCTCTCTCTTCTCTTTGTGTGTGTGTGTGTGTTTTTTTTTTCCTCAATTTTTTTTTTGGGTTCAATGAGGGGTGGGGGTAAGGCATGCAGAGGGGATTATATAATTTCCTCTCTCTCTCTCTCTCTCTCTCTCTGCCTGTGTTTGTGTTTTTTTTTTCCCTCAATTTTTTCTTGGGTTCAATGAGGGGTGGGGGTAAGGCATGCAGAGGGGGCACCAGCAGCTTGCTTGATTTCAATTGGTTCAAGTGGGATTATATAATTTCAATATTGAATGTATAAGATAAAGAGAATCTATTCAGATTGGCAAGTAGAGTTTGTTAATCACCAGAGCATAGGAAGATCTGTGCAAAAGAGATGGAGTTTCAACAGCGTGCAATAGTCGGGATCCAGATCTCTAATTTTCCGAAGGTTGTCAATCTCTGAAGACACATGGCAATAATGCCCTAATGCCCATACAATTTCCCTATGGCGAGATGTCATAAAGGGGTACAAGAACATGTAACACTAGTCAAGGCTCATCATTATGAGGTTGTGGGTTCAAGTCCAGTGTGGGTCAGATATGTCAGTTGGTTTATGAAAATAATTTGTCAGATAAATGGTTCTACTATTAACCTTCTTTGAAGGGACAGCTTGTAGCACTATTTTCAAATTCTAATTGCCACAATTTGTGGTGTTCGTGCCAAAAACTGTTCGGGGGATGCATGGGTGCAGGTGTCAATTTTGAAAATGGATAGCTGACCAATGAGAGCTTCATACAAGTGGTCAATGCTTCACGACATTAATGGTTTCAAGATATTACAATTTAAAATGAGAAGAAAGCTGCCCAATTTTTGTTGGGTTTCACTTTTGGTAGATGTGAGTCCAGTTGCTCCTATTACCTCTTTGTTTTCTTGTGGACATTAGATCTACATTCAGATGCGCAATGCATGCCTGGTAATGGAAGAGGGAACTGCCCTGTGAAAGGCTCAAAACCTGAAAAAAGTGTGGGCTGGGTTTGTTAATTTTCAAATTTGGGTCATGTTGGGTTTAGAAATTTAAGCTGAACCCAACTAGAATCCCATTTATATATATAATTAGATTCCGCCCCGCCCCCTTTTCATCCCTTCCCACACCGTTTCCTTTCCTTTCCAATTTTCCTGCCGTTTCCTTTCTCCCACTTCCTGGGCCATTTCCTTTCCACTTTTTACACCATCTGAAGTGTCTCTCTTCTCTTGTCTCTCCCTTTCTCTCTCCTCTATGTATTCTCTCTCTTCTAGTCTTTCCCTCTCCTTTCTCCTCTCGTCTCTCTCTCTCTTCTCCATTCTCTTTGATTCCACTTTCATAATCATCTGCAAATCTGCAGGGGATGTAAGACACCATGTGAGCTTGGTTTTTTGCTTTGTATTGCAAGGAAAGGGGGTTGATGTGTGGCTGGATTTTAAGCTAAAATTTTCATCAGATTATGGATGATTTTTAGGCTTTAAGACCACCAAGATCTGGGTGGAATGGCTGGAAAATCGACATCAGATTTCTCAGATCTGGGTGATTACTGGATATCTCAACTTCGGATTGGACTCAGGTCGCGTTCATCTATTTTTTACATCAGTTAGGGTTGGGTTTAACAAAACCCGACCTGCCCAGGGTTTCAGTCCTACTTATCCTCATGCTTTATAGGATCGATTAGATGTTGATTAGGAAAAGTCGTCGTAATCATTTTCATTTTATTAATCTTCGACCTGAACTGTCCTTTTAAATTTTCTTCAACAGACTGGCTCCTCGAATTGATCTTTAAATATTAAATATTAGAAAATGGCAGATGTTAAGTGTGAAAGTTTTGTATTTATAGATGTGTTTAATGGTATTATGGATGCCTTTATTCTTTTTGACTCGAATGAAGTTATAAAAACATGACTAGAAATGGTTAAATAAAAAGGAAATGAAGGCTAAAGTCTATAAGCCTTGAATACCAAATTTGCTTATGGTTGAGGGCTATGATACGTTCTTAAACAGGTTTTTGAAATATGACTCTATTTAATAAATGGGTCTTATTTATCAAACTATTTAACCATAGGTACTGAATTGGTTATGGATGATATGAAGGTGTTCGGGTTTAGATATAAGTTCATGTTTGATTTCAAGAATAATAAGAATAGAATGAAGTAAAATAGATGAACTTGAGTTTGGGCTAGGTTCGAGTTACATTCAATCTAATTTCGTTCTAATCTTATTTTTAAAACCAGATGGGCCTAAATATGTGAAGTTATATTCTATTAATTTTTCTTATTCTGTGTATTTATAGGTAATCTCTGAGCCTTTTTTAATTAAAGGGCCTTGAGAATACAATGTTTTAGAAAATTTATAGAAAATGTTATTCTTGTAGAAAAACAAAAACTAAAAATTGGTGCAAAAGAAATAAATGTACATATCCTACAACTATTTTTCATGAAAATTATCTTCTTCGAGAATTTCTATTTTCATATAAAATGAAATATAGTTATTAAATTTTTTAGTTTGAAGTGAATATTTTCGTAATAATTCATAAATGTTCTCTTTTTATTGTTTGGTGGGACAGATGTTGGTTATAATTTGATTATAGCTAATTTTAGGTTATGGTAAATGATTTTAATTATCATAAGAATCAAGTAATAACAACAATTCAGTTTATATTTTACTTAAAATGATGATATCATTAATGATTATAATTAGTTTAAATCTTGGTTTGAATTGCCTCAATTTAATGTAGAAAATCATAAGTGAAGTTAGAGACGGTTAGTTCATTGTTCGAGAAGTAGATAAGTTTGGGATATGAGTTGGGTTTGGTCATAAGGCGGTTAATAGATTATATATCATGTTTCGTTAGGTTGGACCACCAGTTGAGTTTTAAGTGAAGTTGACTCTGAGGGAAGGATTGAATTGGTTGAGTCATGGATTGAATAATAGATCGAGTCAATTGGATTATAGAATAGACATGGGTCGTGGGTCATGGGTCGAGTTTGAGTTGGATATAGGGTCATGGATTGAGTTGGGCCATAGTTTGTCTATGGGTTTGATCATATACGGTGAAATCCAATCCACATGCTGTGGAGATTGTTTTCCCAATTCTCTTTATAGTACTTCATTTTCCACACCTTTTGTGGGAAATGACCAAGCTGCATAAATCATTTGTTATGGAAAAAGTTTGGAGGGAGCAATAAAAATAATTTTAATATAATGACTATTTTTTATTTTCACAAAAATATTGCCTTGGAAGCAATTCTATCATTACATGGGTCTCCCATTTAATTTTGAACTCCTCCTTGCTTCCTTATTTATTTGAATGATTTGTTTGGTAGGTCTCTGGTCCATATAAATTGATGGACCCATTATGTTTTCATCGTGCAGTATTCCAAAATTTTACTCAAGTTTGTAATTTTTTATGGTGATATTTTAATATGGAGAAATACAACGGGTGTGTTCAAGTTTACTAGTTTAGTGAAAATATTGTGGCGTGTATGAATGGCATTTTAAAGTAAATAAGAGGCATTTAAATCGGGCAATGTTGGTGCTTGTATCAATATGAAACCCACGTGAGTGCACATTTATAAGGTATTTTGGACAATGCTTGCTAGTGGTCATTTTATGCATATAGCGGTAAAGATTATGATTATTTTAAACTTGTGATTTTAGAGTATTAAAATTTGGGTCCCCGTTTACAAATCTGAATTTTCTGCCTTTACACATCTATTTCTTAGTGCTGGTTGTTAATTACCATTTTACCTCTGCGTTCCCATTCGTTCGAACGAATACTCAGTTCATTTTTCCATTCGTTCGAACGGATGGATGCATATCCCATCTAATTTAATTTGTTTGACCGAATCCCTTTTATAAATCAATTGGTTCGAATGAAGGATATGAGTGAACAATAATGTGCATTACTGTTCACCCGTAAAAGAATTCGTTGTAATGAATCACTCATTCGTTCTGATGAATGACTGATTCATTACCATGAATCAAATTTTTTTAAATTTTAAAGTTATTTTTTAAATATTATATATTTTTAAAATTTCTTAAATTAAAGATCCGGACTAATTACGATAATCTGATAAAAATACTTTAAGATTTAAAGGTCTTTTGACACTCCTAGATATTTAAAACACAGTATTTTACAAATAAGGGTATCCCTAAGGTGTGCCGAAAACACATTTAGGAGTGTCAAAAGACCTTCAAGTCTTAAAGTATTTTTATCAGGTTATCGTAATTAGTCCGGATATTCAATTTAAGAAATTTTGAAAATACACAGTGCTTAAAAAATAACTTTAAAGTTTTAAAGGAGATTTTATTATTTAATACACTACGTACATTATTTTTTAAACACTGTGTATTTTTAAAATTTCTCAAATTAAATATCCGGACTAATTACAATAACCTGATAAATATACTTTAAAACTTTAAGGTCTTTTGACACTCCTAAATATGTTTTCGTCACACCCTAGGAATAGTATTATTTGTAAAATACTATTTTTAAATATTTAAGAGTGTAAAAAGACCTTAAAGTCTTAAAGTATTTTTATCAGATTATCGTAATTAGTCCGAATATTTAATTTGAGAAATTTTAAAAATACACAGTGCTTAAAAAATAACTTTAAAATTTTAAAGAAAATTAATTCATTCGAATGACTCGTGAATGAGTGATTCATCCGAATGAATCACCAATGAATTTGATTCATTCTAATGAATCATTTTTTTTAAATTTTAAAGTTATTTTTTAAGCAATTTGTATTTTTAAAATTTCTCAAATTAAATATCCGTACTAATTACAATAATCTGATAAAAATACTTTAAGACTTCAAGGTCTTTTGACACTCCTAAATATTTAAAACACAATATTTTACAAATAAGGGTATCCCTAGGGTGTGACGAAAACATATTTAGGAGTGTCAAAAGACCTTGAAGTCTTAAAGTATATTTATCAGGTTATCGTAATTAGTCCGGATATTCAATTTGAGAAATTTTGAAAATACACAGTGCTTAAAAAATAATGTACATAGTGTATTAAATAATAAAATCTCTTTTAAAATTTTAAAGTTATTTTTTAAACACTTTGTATTTTCAATATTTCTCAAATTGAATATCTGGACTAATTACGATAACTTGATAAAAATACTTTAAGACTTCAAGGTCTTTTGACACTCCTAAATATATTTTCGACACACCCTAGAGATACCTTTATTTGTAAAATACTGTATTTTAAATATTTAGGAGTGTCAAAAGACCTTTAAGTTTTAAAGTATTTTTATCAGATTATCATAATTAGTCTGGATATTTAATTTAAAAAATTTTAAAAATACATAGTATTTAAAAAATAACTTTAAAATTTAAAAAAATTTGATTCATTGTAATGAATCAATCATTCATCAGAACGAATGATTGATTCATTTTAACGAATTCTTTTACGGATGAACAGTAACGCGTATCATTCATTTAAACCATTCGAACGAATGGAAAAATGAACTGAGCATTCGTTCCAACGAATGGAAACGCAGGGGCAAAATGGTAATTAGCCACCTGCATCTAAAAATGGGTGTGTAGGGGCAGAAAATCTGGGTGTGTAAACGGAGACCCTAAAATTTAGTGGTTTATGATGTCTATTTCACGAACCTATTTATATCATTTGAGAATAATGTGGTACTGGCTCATTAAAATCTCCAATTTTCAACTCATGAGGGCGTTGGTCCGAGGGTTAAAAAGCTCTTCTTATGAAAGTAGGTCTTGAGTTCATTTCACATTCAACGCTCGTCACTCCCCATAGTTGCTTACGTGGTATATGTGAGATTGGAAGGCTTACATATGTTCGAAAGAGTAGTTAGGTTAAAATGTCATCTTTCCAAATATAGGTAAGGCCCCCGAATACCTAATGAAGACCATCACTTCAATCTTAAGCTATTTTATCTATGAAGGGTGATGTAGGCCCCACTAGACCATCCATTTGATATCACAAAATAAGATGGCTCAAATGTTTCAATAAAGTCAAATTGTTTTAAATTACAACTATACATAGGATAGAGTTAAATCGAATTCTAGAGTTTACTATTGAAGGTTATATTCAAATAGATGAAACAAACCCATTCTCACATCGAGACTATTCATTTTTTTCGTAAGATAAATGTTTTCACTCATTTTTTATTCATCATCATCACCATTATTATGAGTTAAAATTTCATCTATCTAGAGTCTAGAGTCGGTTTAATGAGTTCTTCTCCGATCAACCCTTATAATAAAATATATTATCAGACACTCTCATTTATCCCTTTTCTCCAAGTTTTCACTGGTTGATCTCTCATCCTTGTGCTCACGGGTTAAAAAATCGGCCATGCCGATATATCGGCCGATATTTTTATCTCTCATCCCGATATTGGCATTTTCTCTCTCCTCCGATATCGGAACCGTGAAAAACTGTAAAAAATGGTGAAAACTGTGAAAAACCGCAAAAAACCGTGAGGACCCGTGAAACCCGTGAACCCTGAACCATTGAAAACCGTGAAAAACCGTATCGGTGTTTTTAAAAAAAAAAATTAAAAACCAATATTTATGAATATAGGCCGATATTATAGCCGATATTTCGGACCGAATATCGGCCATATCGACCGATATTCGGTATATATGGCCGATACTTATCGTGTCGGCCGATATTACTCGATCTTAAAAAACCGATATATATCAGCCGATACGATATGTATCGGCCGATTTTTGTACCTTAGCTTGTGCTCCCTATCTGTAGACTTCTTATTAGTTATATTTCGTTCTAGTAGGATCCGAAAAATGGAAAGGGACAAGTTATTTTTGGTATCAGGCTTCGTTCTAGCCCGTTCCGGTCTGTATCGGGAGGAACAATCTTGATCCAAGTGAAACGAGTTTGTCTCTATTCATTATGTTCTACAAATTTCATATTTAAAAAAAAATAGATATGAATATAAAATCCAATCGTTCAATTAAAAATTAGACTTAATGAACTACATTTGGAAAAAAAATTAATTTATAGCCACTTGATCTTAGTTGGTTACCGCCTTCAAGTGTCCTTAATTCAAATATGTATGGTGATTGTAACATCAAGTGGCTAGAAATAGAATTTTGAGCTGAAATTTGGTTCAATTGTAATTCATGAAGTATATTTCCAATTTGTATGGTTTATTTGAAATTTATTTAACAAAAGTTGAAAAAATATGAAATGGACCTGGTGCATCTATGTTTTTTGAGTTTTGACTTTTGATCTTGGATAAAATGAGAATTCAAGTTTATTTCTTGGATATTTTTTGGATTTTTTGTCTAATTTAATTTCTTTTTTATTGTTATTAGAGTAAAATTTAAATATTTTTGAACTATTATTTGATAATTTGCATTATTATGAATTGAAATTACAAACATGAGTAGTTATTTAATGATAGTTTATTTCTTTTTATTTATGTAACTTAGTGTAAAATAATGAAAACAATTGATTTCAATATATATATATATATATATATATATGGCCAGCCATCATAACACGGGCAAAATCTGTTAAAAGACATGGGATAGGATGAAATTCCCATTTTACCTCTAGCATTGTACCTCTCATCAAGTACATGTGTATTGATAACACGCTACTGTATGTATATGTTATGCATATCAGTACACCGATACTTGATGAGCGGTAAACCGATAGAGGTAAAATGAGAATTTTACAAATCTCGTGTCTCCTAACAAATTTTGCCCATGTTAAAATTGGAGTCCTATATATATATATATATAAGTTTATAGTATTGTCTTCATATATATATATATATATATATATATATATATATATTTAAATTTGTTATGCCCTCTTTTTCAAAATGGAACATACCGAAAGAGTTGGGACACTAGAATGTTCCTCTTTGGAGACAAAATAAGAATGATTTTCAGAATGGATCTTGCAAAGCCTTTTAATTTTGTGTAGTGAAGCAGTGTCTAGTCTTTCTACTAACATTACTAAACCACTTCAAATGGATTTCTAACTCTATCATTAAAAGTTGATCCACTCATATAATTGCCCATTACTCTGCTCCATAAAGTATGTAGATTCGATAATTGTTTTATAAAATCGTCATTTGAGTATAGAAAGACTCTTAGAGAACCCCACTAGCTTATTACATTTTTTCACTCTATCCTATTAATTAGATCTAAGTCGAAATCTCTCTTCGATTCTATCATATATTATAAGTATCTAAACTCATCGCAACATGCAACTAAGTCGTTCTGAATTTTTATTAGATTGATATGTGTCCAACCAGCTTAAATTATATTTCATGCTTGAAAAAAAAAAATCAGATTTTTAGTATTTTATTTTTTAGAACTCAAATTCACATATCTATTTACTTAAATAGATATTATTTAAATGATATTTACTTATAATTAATATATCAAATATATTTTTTTAGTTTGATAAGATTAAAATATTAAAAAAAGATATAAAATTATAATTAAATCACAAAACTTATAAAAACATTATCTGTGCTACTACTATATGAGATAGGTCTTCTCTTGCTTTTGATCCACCACATAAGCAATACAAACGTGAAAATGAGATATAAAAATTTACTCTAATACAATATTTATCTAATCTTCAGTCATTAATTTTAACACCAATTAATTTTAGCTGCCTGTAACAACATTTAAGATTTCATTACTTGGATGATCCAATCGATTAAAAAATCAATTCAATGCTTAAACTTCATGATTCTATATGTTAACTCGAATTATTTACTAAAAAAATTAGTGCAAATTGACCGTTCTTGAGAGTTGAGATTAGTGTCTTTTATTTATGATTTTTGTAATTAAAAAAGTCGTACACATCAAATGAAATTTGAAAATTAAAAAAAAAAAATCAATTAGTTGTATGATTTGTTGGAGAAACTTGCATGGAACTTTCAAAAGAACTACTCTTTGACCTTTTGTAAATTACTTATTTTTTCCTGGATATTCTGCAGTTTTCCACATATAAATTAAAAAAAAAAATTACAAATTATTTTAAAATACTGATGATATATTCAACCAACATCGATAGGACAACTAATATATATTTTCTATGAAGTATTTGATATTTGAAAGTCAAATTTTTCAATACAAATAAAATGACCTAAAAATTTAAAATATGTCAAAAAAAATTACAAAATAAGAAACCCACATAAGAAAACACTTAGTATGAAGTTCATACTCTCAAGTATTCCCTAGAGACATATCTTGCATTACAATTCATATATTTTATTGTTAAAATTCCTGAATTTCATAAAACTGTTTGAATTTAAAAAAAATTATACAAACATCCTAAAAACTATATTAATCACACCTAGCATGAAGTTCATATTCTCAAGTATTCCCTAGAAACATGTATCTTTCATTACAATTTATATATTTTATTGTTAAAATTCCTGAATTTCATAAAAATGTTAGAATTTAAAAAAAAGTACACAAGCACCCTAAAAACTATATTAATCACATTAAGAGCATTTCAATTGATTAACATTTATATATCAATTCAATTATTTTTTTCCATTAAAAAACCCAATTTTTATTAATTTTTCAAAAAAAATATGAGAAATCAAACACACCCCTTACAGTTAATCATATTAATATATCTCCATTGAATTACATAAGCACTAAATTTATTTCATTAAATTATTTTGAGAAAAAACCTATCACTTGAGATTAATTTAGAGTCAAAATTAGAAATTTTTTGATGAAATTAACTCAAAATGTTCTAACTTTAGGGGAAAATGTTGAAAATTGACAAACATCATTGAAACATGAATAACTCACTTCAACCATTTTAAGATCACAGCCAACACAAGATTCAGCTTGAAAAATGATCAAAACCAGTTTTAAATTTAAAAAAATAAGCATCAGCCGATACTTCATTCACCAATACATTTCGACAACCAAAATACCAACTTGCATTGGCCGATAAAATACATAACGGTCAATATTTTGACTGCTGAGTGCTGATATATATATATTGGTCCCTCTAAAAATAGATGCATGGGAACCAATATTTAAAACCATGGCTTGAGCCCATTCCAATTTGATTTATATGATGGAAATTCAGCCCAAAATCTGAGAGTCTGAAGAGCCCAGCCTGAAGTTAACTATCTTTTACATTCAAATGTTGTCATCATCTGAAGTTAAAATATAATGGACAGTACAAAGTACAAACCGAATGACAGTTGGGATTTTCTACAACAAGCTATCTTTGGACATGGCCCTTAGGAATACAGCTTACATTTGAACTGGTTTGGCATGCTTGTATGTCACTCTGGTAAATGAGTTTCCATATGAGTGCAAAATTGAAGACATCGTTGATGCAAATATCCGCCGATATATTGGGTTTTGGAGTTGAGCGTGGAATACACATCAATAACAATGTCAAGAAACCTGAGCTTGAAGAGCAGCTTCAACCTGTAAACTGCAAGCACATCTTTTAAGTCCAAGAAGCTAAAATCACTTTCCAGAAAATGAAAAATGGAACAAATGAATGGCTTTACTATGATTGCAGTGGCGCTAAACAACAACCCACTTCAGGACCAAATAGATTTGAGCTAGCTTTTCTCCTTGCAGCATATTGAGAATCTTTTAGCAGCTCAAATCATAGATTTGACAAAATTTAACTCGATGTTCTACGATCCTGTATCTTTCTGTCTACATCTTCCCTTCAATGAAAACTTCTATGTATAAATTCTTGGTTCAGATCCTATTGAATTACAACTTTTCTTCTGATAACTTTTAAAACAAAAAAAACTTGACAGCATTCATGTTTCATTCAACAGATATTCTGAAGTACACACCATATAACATAATGGATGACAATACAAAAAAAAAGTACTAGCCAAGAAACTACCTGATTACAAATATAGTGTCCACTTAAATTTTGAGTCTAAAACATAACATTTCATTTGCTTTTGGCCGATTTCCTAAAACTGTTTCTAAGGGAAGAGAATCTACAATCTTTTGGTGAGCATTGTGCTCTAGAGACATGTACCACTAAATACTTGTCATAGAATAACTGGAGGCTTCCTCAGGCATATCTTGCCCCACCAATACGTCTTGCGAGCTCGAAATCCTTCCGCACTGTAAAAGTGAGATGGGATAAGCAAATCGTCATATTCAACTTTTACTGTAAAAAGGCCATATTCTCCAAGAAATATAAGCAACTAAAAGCTAAGTATAGATGGCAACAATGGCATGAAATAGAATGACAATCAAACATTGCATAATCACATGTAAATTTCAAGCTCCCAAGGTTCAATATACAACTAAAGCCTGTCAAACAAGTGTTCCATTTACTTGTAATGCACTAAACTCCTATGGATCTTGCTCCAATCCATCTTGTTCTATTTCCATGGTTGAGTGATTGCACATGTTGCGAGTAAAAATGAACTTCTTCAAGCAAGATACTAAGTTTGGCAAAAGTGGGTAAGATCCAGCAAAATGGTTACTTTAACCATACGTGTGGTCATAGGTATCTGTAAAGTCTAAAGTTTATTGCATTCTCATTCTTATAAGGGAGATGATGTCTCCATTTCAACAAATACAAGAAACGGAGATATGCTTCAATAAGAAAGTTACAACCATGTGTTACATCGTAGTCTATGGCCTTATCGTACAACTTATGCTCTCTCGTGCTAATGGTGGTCCAAACTCTAAAGATGTAAGTAATTGTGCATGGTACCCAACAACAGTTTACATATCGCAAAAGGATATATATATTGAACAGTAACAAAGATAATTTATTCACAATAAAATGTACAAGTACATCAAAGAAGAGGTCTAAAAGCGATAAGACCTAAAATGAGAACAATATGAACAAAGAAAATAAAGACAATCATAAAATACACAAAATAGTTGTTGTCAAACATCCTCTCAAACCAATATGCAATCAGATGGACGTCCTCTAAAATCAAAGGAAGAAGACTCCTGAGAAGTTGTTATAACTCCCAACTTAGCAAAGTAGTCTACTACACCATTAGTTATACGACTAATGTGAATGAAAGATACTTCAAGCCTTGATACCAAGGCTCTGATCTTCCTAACCATTGTGATCAATCTCCAAGGGGAACGCCTTTGTCCCTTAGCCCATTTAATTGCATATATCAAGTCCCCTTCAATCACTAGTTTACCTTGCCCGTGGAGTTTCCAGATGCCAAATCTTTCCTAATGCTAAGAATTTCCGCCTCATTTGAATCTCTAATATCAATTGATACATTAAACATGATTGTCGTTCGGCTCAAATGATTCCTCAATACTCCTATTCGTGTTGGCCCTGGTTTACCCCTTGCAGCCCCATCCATATTAAATTTCATAACTCCCCGATCCGGTGGAACCCAACTCTCCTCTGATCTCCCTTTCCAACTAGAGTTACTCATACACCCTTTCCAAGACAATAGAAGATCCAATGGTTGCAAACCCTTAAACTCAGTCCTAGAAAGGAGCCACACACAAAGTCTCCACTTTGGTATATGAAAGAGATTACTAACATCCAATGATTTACCTTCAAAGTATCTAGAGTTCCTTTCTCTATAAAGTGACCACAAAATTACACCCAGGATCATATACCATGCCAATTTCATTCTAGGTTGCAATCCCACCAATAACCAAGAATCTATACACCCCATACAAGTTTTATCCAAAACCCATGGCACATCTAGAAGTTTGGCAAAGTTCATCCACAAACTCTGAGAAACTGGGCAATTAACAAATAGGTGATCTAAATCCTCCTCCTCTAAACCACATAGAGGACATAAAAGCTACTCTTTAGAACTTAGCGTCCCTCTTCTCTTCAATTATGTTCCAATCAACACCCTCCCTTTTAAGACACACTACTAAAAGATTTGTACCCTTGGGGGCACACCTCCTTTCCAAGTGATGTTTGTGGAAATTTCATCAATAAATTGAAGTTTAAGCACCAAATCCACCATTGACTTGACAAAGTACACACCTGATGAATCGCCAATCCAAATCAATTCATCTACATCCTCTAATGACAAAGGAAATTCTTGTAGCTAAGCTAGAAGATCAACCCTACTCCCAACTTCAAAAAAGCAAAATTTCTGACAAAATTCAAGATTTCATGAGATCGCGTTACCCTCCAATTTGTAACAATCCTTAACCAATGCGTTTTCGTTCATTAAAATCCTGTATAGCCTTGGGTATATGTCCTTTAAAGGCCTCTCCCCTAACCACAGATCTGAGCAAAAACCGGTTCTATCATCTTTCCCTACAAGGAGTCCAGTTTTACCTGTATACATGCCCCCTACCACTCCACTGTCTTGACTCAATTTCCACCAGAGCTTAACTATCACTGAACTACTTGTTTCCACCTTATCTCCTTAATTCCAGGCACTATTGTCTGCCAAGCCATACCTAGCTTTCATAACTCTTAACCCACAATGACTCTCTCTCTCCCTCACAAGTCTTATCTAAGACTAGGGCTGAAACTTAGGCGGGTTGGGCTGGTTTTAATAAACCCAACTCAACCCATATAAAAAGTGAACCCGACCCGAATTGTTCAACCCAACCCGAGTGCTGACCTGACTCAACCCGACTGCTATATTAAATTTTTTGAGTGGGTCGAGTCTGGTCATTTTTAAAAAAGCTTGACTTGACCCAACCCAAATTTAATTCGGTTTTTTTTTTTCCTTCAACCCAACTCGATCCTAATTTAAAAATGTAAATCCTAACCCACTTGAATTCTCGAGTTGGGTCATGCGGGTTGGACTAAAACCCAACCCAAGTTTCACCCCTATCTAAGATCCACGTAATTCTCATCATATTGACAAAAGTTGTCCACAACTGACCCGATATAGGGCAGCTTAGGAAAAGATTATCTGCATCTTCCTCCGTAAGGTCACATAAGGGGCATTGGAGAAAGTCCTCCGGGTTAAGTAAACTCCTCCTTAAGGCCGCTCTGGTGAGAGTTTCTCTTTTGAGGACGCTTCACACAAAGGTCTGTACTCTTGGGGAAGCCAAGCTCTTCCAGGACAAACAAGGAAGAGGGGCCTCGATAACCATATACTGGCTTTCTCCACTGCCTGTTTCACTAAGAAGGTCTCAGAAGAGTCACCTATCCAAATTAATTCATCTTTCTCTTCTCTGGATAGTGGTCAATCTCCCAATAGAGTTAAGAACCCCTCTAAACTCTCTTGTTCAAAGCCCCGTAGATCCCTTCTGAAGTTGAACTGCCAAAGAACCCGGTTTTGCTCAAGTCTAAAGCAATCCCTAACCAAAGCCTCCTTGTTGTGTGCCACCCTATATAATCTAGGAAAGATTTCTTTCAGGGATCTCTCTCCAAGCCACACATTTGTCCAATAAAGGGTTCTATTTTCATTTTCCACTAGCAGTCTCAAATTTTCTTTGAAAGTACGGCCTACCATGCCCTCTCCCCTCCTTATCCTCCACCACGCTTTTTACAAGTTGTGATCCTGTCCTCTCAACATTATCTCCTAGCTTCCAACCCCCATTGTCTCTCAGTCCATATTTGGCGGTCAAGACTTTAGTCCATAGTACTCCCATTTCTTTCCCAAACCTCCAATTCCATTTGCACGGAAGTGCTTGATTCCTGATTTGAAGGGGAACTATTCCAAGGCCAGGCGACTTGGGCTTAGTCACATTGGACCAAGATACCAAGTGAACCTTCTTCTTATCCTGTCTGTCACCCCATAGGAACCCCCTAATGCTTTGTTCCAATTTCCTAGAGATTCCTATCGGCACCTGAAAAATGGACATGTAATAAATGGGAAGGTTCACAAGAACGGACTTAATGAGTAAGCCTTCCGCCTAAGGATAAATATCTCCATCCTCACCCTTCTAACAAATGCACTGGCTTTCATGGACCACTTTGATCATGGCAACCCTCATTGGAAACAGGCCAATAAGGACACCCAAATGGTTGGTTCAAACCCCATGACCCCTTTAAATCCCTTGAATGACCCAATTGTCTGTGTGCATGGCCCAATTAAGCCTAACCCTAATTGTGACATGCAAAACTCTAGACCTCATAAGAAAACCCATAGAAACACTCCCTCGGCCGCCCACCACCCTAAGAAATCTCTCCTTTGGAAGCCTAGGACCGTCCATAGAACAAAACCTCAATGAGGAATGGCATGTGACACATGAGGAAGGTCAACTCTCTACACTTCATCACACCTCATGGGCATGTGCAAGCTTGGAGATGATTTCATTCCATTTTTATTTAATTGTGCTTCTTTCTAGTGTTTCTATTGGTCCAATAAGCCATGTTGGCAATTTAGAATAATTTTACTAGTCAAATGTAATGCACAAGGATTGCTCCCAATGAGAGCCCAATCAATTGTGCTTAGTTAGGGTTTATTTTGTTTCCCATTGAGTAAATTCAAGTGACCCTTGGTTAAATGCAAACCTACCAAGGTCAAGTCCTTAGTTAGGGTTTTTCCTTTGGTCTATCTAAAGACCCTTCTGTAGCAAAAAAATCCCCACTTCAATATACATATTTTTTGGACCAAAAACTCTTGGAGTTGGACATGTGAAGCACACACAAGGCCGAGTGCCACCCTCTTTGGATCGTTGAATCCAAGCACACGTACCTTGAATTGTTGATTTTATGTTGTTTCTTAGATTGAGTTTTGATTAAGCATAATCACTCATTCATCTTCTCTCTGTTCTTTCAAACATCTTTAACTAAATTAAAGGACTTAATCTTAACTCATTCAAGAACATATAAAATCCTTGGGAAACTTGTTCGTCTTTAGTCTTTGTTTGTCGACCCATCGAGAAGTAAATGTATCATAGATACTTGAACGGTTAGGGGATCCATCAATAGTATAAAATTGATTGGACCCGAACTCTTGGAGAGCAACCGGGTTAAGTTTAATACCACCCCGTGCTTGTATCACTAACTTTTCTCCACGTTTTCCACAACCGGGGCCTAAAAGGATTTTGATCTCAGGTTCCCACCCACTGGTAAACCTAAGTATTTGAAGGGCAACATTCCAGTTGAGCACCCTATCAGATTCACCAGCTGTCTAACCAAAGGTTCCTCTACTCCTATTCCTATGAGAGTACTCTTACCTAAGTTCACTCGCAACCCTGTCACCATTTCGAACCATCTGAGTTTCGCTTTGTATCCTATAATTTCTTCTCTGGAGTTTGTTGCAGTCTATGAACATTAGAAAAAAAAAAAAAAACTTCTAATGACAAAGGACTAGTGTAATCACCTCCTATTTTTTACAATGCTTTTCCCTATTGTGCAAAGATGATGTACAATGTGTTGGGAGTTGTTGGCAGTACCATTTCATGTACTATTGCATAGAGCATCATTTCAAGTGCTCCGAAAGTAACATTATTGTTGTAAATGTAACTCAGTATACTATAACGCAGTAACTTAGGATACTTATCATTGTCTAACAACTTGTAGTTCATTTTAAGTTGTTTTTTATCCCTTAAATCTGGGATTTGGTTCTCTCTCATCTATATTAAGGAATGGATTCTCTACGAGAGTGATCATCTTTTGACTCAAAAAACCTTCACTCAGCTCTCCATTCCCTCTCATCTCCTCTTTCTCTGCCTTTACTTCTTCGAATAATGGATTTTCATCACAAGCCCGATCTTGTTTCTCAATTTAACAGTGAGAAGTCTTCACGTAGGTAAAGTTTTGGGTCTATAACCTACCATATGTGGATGTTAACATCCAATGGTTTTTCATGAGAAAAATTGGAAACTACAAGGTTATCATATCATCCCTCAAAAATGTAAGAACTCTAAGAATGCTTTTATCTTGAAATTAACATGAACCACATCAGCCTGCACGTTAAGTTCGTCAGTATCTGCCATAACTGCTTGCTCCAAGAGCTTGTGCGACAAAAGCATCACAAAATGTATCATGAATATGGGGTGCAATGCCCCATTGTCATAACGAAAGGACCTTTCGATTAACTAATGGATAAAATCAGCTCTAGAAAATATATTTAGCTGATCAATTGAAGGCAATAAATCATAGATCATCAATATAAACAAGCAAACACATGAAATCGTCACATTAGATAAGACCACTACCAACAATTGATGGAGCCACTTTTCATTTACTGGCTAGCCCACCATCATTCCTTTATGTTGGTAGGAAATAGGCTAAAGCAACATGCCACTTGTTGATAGATTCTTCATGAGTCTTGTTCATCAAATGTTTAGCAATTGCCAAAAGCAGAAAACTATCATCCAACAGCTAGTTGGTGAGGTTATTTCATTTTTTTTCTCATGTACTTGTGGAAAAGGAGTGCATCGTCTTTGTAACCACTGGAAAAGGTCACGCGTGCACACACACACACACACAGAGAGAGAGAGAGAGAGAGAGAGAGAGACTCAACCAGGTGATAAAAACTAAACATACACAAGTACACTGGATGGTTTAAGCAACTTTAAAAGCTCACTATCACTATGAAAGAAAATGGAATACTTCACATTGTACAAACTTACTTATAGTGACACGTTTTCCATGGAAAGAACAAAGCATTGCATCTTCAAACAAATGAACCAAATGATCTTCAGCTGCCTGCATAAACATCATTTCTGTATGTGCAGTAATGTGATATAAAACATTTTTTGATGAAATCAATTGCAAGTTCATATGATTGAAGTAAAACCATGTGAATCATATTAAAGTTGATGATGAGAGTGAAAACTTGATGAATAAAAAGAAAATCTTCTCTTAAAGAAATCACATATCCTAGTAGAAGAGAAAAAAGCATTTTTAATAAAGGTAGAACCTAAAATTCCTAGAGTTGGAAAGGGATCCACTTTTCATTATGAAAAACCCTGGAGAAGTTTGATGGCCTTTCAAAATCATGTACTCACCAGGGTTCCATTGAGTGTAATAAAGACTACCGATTCAATTAAATTGTAACAGAAAGTTAGCCTACTTTTCCAAAGGTAGCCTAAACCTTGGCATTGATTGTAGCATTGTGCCTATGATGGGTGTTACTGGAATTGGTAGGATACTGGGAGATCATGAAAGTTCCACCATATGGCGGCCTAGTTGAACAAAGACTGCAATTCAAATACCATACGATTTTGCTTGGTTGATTCGCAGCTTCAAGTCAAAGAACACTAAAACAAGTAGAAGGTAATTCCAGTTATATTTACAATGGGTGAAATCAAAATAAGAGGTGACTTTTCTTTCTAGATTTTTTTTTTTTTTTTTAAGTAGAGACAATGAAAATATTCAATTAATAAAAATCATAAGAGTACATCAAGAGCCCTATATAAGAGATATATACTGGAGCAAGACAAAATAAAAAGAAAATCAAAGGAAAAAAAGGAAAACAAAAATGTCTACAACAAAGTTAGCTTCATGCCTGATGTTTACCATTTTATCCCTATACATCTTGCTGATGTACAGAAAAATACGAGTCAACCTTCAAGGAGGTCTTTCCTACCACTAGCTCAGGCTAGAGCATCCCCTTCTACAATCAGATCTCCTCCCCCATATCTATGCTAAAGCTGGAGTTCCCTAATAATCCCTTAAGAGTTCAACCTAATTAGATTCATTGAACCCCACCAACTAGATTAAAATGTGGTTATTTCCCTCTTATTGTTATGCACATCTCCACCTCTACCTGTCAAAACTGGTTTATCCCTAGCTTCTTGATGAGGCCATAAAATGAGAAAATGAAAAAGAAAACTTCGTTTTTTTACTGTGGCAAGTGCAGGATTAAACTAGTCAGTCCAAGCTTTGGATTTGTAGGTTCGATAAGGGGTATAAATCTCAGCCGATACGGTAGGTATAGGCCGAGCTAGTGTAGCTGCCTAATGAGGCCATCAAATGAGAAAATGAAAAAGAAGACAACTTCGTTTTTTACTGTGGCAAGTGCAAGATTAAACTAGCCAGTCTAGGCTTCGGATTTGTAGGTTCGATCAGGGGTATAAATCTCGGCCGATATGACCGATATCTCCACGAGATAATTCGACTAAATATCTGCCGATATCCACCGAATTCATTTAAAAAAAAAAAAAAAACAAATATTGGTTGTGGGCCCAGGCCAATATCTCGGCCTATATTTGCCCATATCGGCTGATGTTTCAGTTTTTCTATTTTTGTAAAAAAAAAATGGCTTTTTTTTTATCAGAAAAAAAAAAAAACACCGATATCCACTAATTTTTTTTTTTTTTTGAGGAGAGGAAGAGATATCGACCGATATCCGAGATCCTGGATATCGGCTAAGACGCCGATATCTCGATCTTGCCGAGATTTCTACCCCCTGGGGTCAATGCATGTGGACCCCTGCACATGGGCCCGAGGCCCACTTGAAAACATAATGGACCCCACTTGGAGGAGGGTCACACAGCCAAAACCCTAGATTTAATGTGAGTTTGAGTGGAGTAAAAAGAGTAATTATAAAAAATTCAACTTCTCTCATTGGCAAGAAAATACAACAACTTTGCAGGCATAATTGGGACATCAAATGACATCGAATTTTGATGAAATTTGGTTTGTTGGAAAGCTTGTTCAACGAACTTTTAAACAAGCCCAAGTTTGCATGATTCCGATTTACGTAGCTCGAGTTATGACTATTTTAGTGAACATGTGTCAAAATCTACCCATGACCGATTTCACTCCTACTTTTACTCTCCTTAAATGTGTGGAACTCGTTCATGGCCGCCTCTCGTCAACTCAATGGCATGTCAACTCACCAAGTCCAACAAGGATTAGGAGTTTGAAGGCTTGTACAACTCCAAGGTTGACCAACTCAAGGAGAACTCATGATTGGTGGATTTTTGAATGCTAGTTTCTCATTGGTTGATCACATGTAAACCTAGGTTAGTCTTTGAGCCAACGAGGGTTATTTTCCACCTACTTGAAAACCTATATAAGGAGGCCTTAGGCAGCCATCCAAGGTAGTTAAATTTTCCTAGAAATGGCTGGTCGAGTTAAGGTCCCAGGTGTTGGAAAGCGGCTCCGATATTTGGGATGCCAAGTATCTTTGAAAGTGGTTACCGCTTGGGCTTTGTGTTTTATTGATTGAATTAATAAAGTTTTGCATTGTGTTTTTTACTTAGTTCAATTAGATTGCCAAGTTCATTACATACCCATCTTGGTTTTCAATTCGTTTATTTCTTTCAATTGCACATACTAGAACTCCGGGACTACTTTTTCCTTGAAGGTGAGTGTAGCATCCCTCTTGGACTGGAGCACATTCGGCCGACAATGAATACGTCTCCGTATTGCCTGTGTGATTCCTAGGTAGTTCACTTGGATTGCCTCTAGCACATCCCCCGCCTCACTTTCCCTTAAAATATCATCTTGTTCCTTTCTTTCCATATAGACCAAGACATCATGCTAATCTTTTTCCCCCCTCTAATAGGGACCCCCAACCATTCCACCGTCAATCAACCCATACATCCATTCAACACCCATACACAGCCCATCAGATTTAAGAAGAAATCCCATGATTTCCTAGTGAAGTGGCATCCACGTCAGAAATGGTCAACAGACTCCTAAATCACACAATACACAAGACAAGGAAACATAATCCTGAATTATACCCATGTTCCTCGTATTGGGCCTGGCCAAAATTTTGCTTTTAACAGCCGCCCAATAGAAAACCTGCACTTGAGGAGGAACTGATGTTTCATACTAGAGCATAGGGGGATAAAAGCCGAATTCGAAAAGTATACAACCTTTAGTACAGATTTAACCAAGAACTCCCCCAAAGAATCAGCCATCCAAATTCTTTGATCTTCATCATCTAGAGGGATATGAGAGTCCATACGCAATTGTCTTAGATTTCCATATTCCATCATTTAAAGATATCTCAACCTTCTCCTAAAACCAATTGTCCACTTAATTCTCCCTTCAACTGCCCCATAATATTCATTCACCATTGTTTCTTGGTTTGCAACTGCCCTAAACAATCACAGAAATGCCTCTTCAACACCATTTCTAGATTGCAAAAGGTTAAAAATTATAAAAACCGAAGTGTACTCTACTTCCTCTTTAAAATTCTGTTTACAAAATGAAAAAAAAAAAAAAAAGTTTTTCATAGCCAATCTGTTTGACTAAGTCCATTTATGACATTAGAAAAAACAAGAAACCAAGATAGGTAAACCATTCTATCACTTTCAATACTGAGATCATAATGTTCCAACTTTCAATGAATCATGTGATTTGATGAAATTGATACAACCTGATATGATTTGGTATTAACTTCTTTTCCAAAATCTTGCTGTATTCCTGCGTTTTAATTTTTCTGGTGTAACAGGTGATAACCTATAGACATGTCAGAGTTGACCTTTTATGTTGACCTAAGCGTGTATGTTTCAGCCCATTTAGATGGGGGGTGGCAGTAAAACATACATCTCATCTTGTATAAGATATGATTTGAATCATGTAGACACAAATTTTCAAATTGCATAACAACTTTTTCATATAATATTTGAAAATGTAGTGAGTCCACAATTTTAAACAATAGATTTCGACTCTTCCTAGAGAGATCGATCGATCATTCCCTTACAAGTAAAAGATTTAGAGTATGTATACAATGAATGTAAAATAATAACAAATTTAAATAGGCTTAAGTGAGGTCTTCAAAGACTTGATCCACAAACTGCATAGGCAAAGGTTGAGAGGCTTGTGCTCACTTAGCATGGAGACCGCAAGTGAAGACCAACAGTAGCTTGATTTCACTTAAAACTAGATGAAGATTTGAATCCTTAAACCAAAGTTTAATGGACTCAAAAGATCAAAATAACACTAATGAACGAAGTGCAAATGGAACAAATAGTCCCAAACTACATTATAAAGATAATGCATGAATGGAAGTACTACTTCTAAGCTACACCATGTTCAGAGTATGAAAGAAATTGAAAATCCGTAGCCACACTATCTCTGTTGGAGAAAGAAAGGCATTTGAACATTCCTAAAATATGCATGAGCAAGCAAAAATATCCCATCTCTTTAGGCAATGGAGTTTTTATAGTTTGTGGGTGGAGAGAGCTGCCAAAATTAAGTGCAGCCCTGCCAAGCGCAACCCGTGGAGTTCAGCCCCACCGAATGCAACCCAGTGGAGTGCAATCCCACCAAGTGCAGCCCCATTGAGTACAACCCCACCAAGTATAGCCCCAGTGAGTGCAACCCCATTGGTTGCAACTCCAGGGAGCAACCCTACTGAGTGCAACCCGTATTAGACCTATATATCCAACCCATGGTCATAATCCATGGATGATGACATTGATCAACTTTTAAGTTTCAACAAATCATACAATTCAAATTGTACAATATTTGATTTGTTCAGGCTTGCTCAATTGGTTCTCCTTGTACTATTTTTATCATCTCAATGGACACCTAGCCAACTTCTCCCAAACAAGGGAAAAAGAAGAAACATCTAGAAAGTAGGCAAGTGAGTAAATAAAATCCCAATGTCAACAATCTTCGCCTGTCACTTTTTCAAGGGTCCTATTTAAAATTTTATTTTTCTTTAATTGATAAAGCAACACCTTGTAATTTGGTTTGTCATATTGACGGATGCTTTTAGAGTTCTTGGATTCTTTACACAAAAGGAAGAATAAATGGTGAATCATATGAGAGGTATAGGGAGTAGTTTATTCATTTATTTATTTGAACTTATTTCATTAGTTAATGCATATTATGACAAGGCATTCAAAAACCCTTCAATATTAGTGAGACAAGTAGACCTGAATTAAATTTATGACAACGACTTCAAAACATACAAATTTTTTGTCACCAATTCCTTATCCAACAATTTTAGGAATAAGTCCACGAATTTGTAAGAATTTTTGGTTTTGAAATCAGACAAAATCCTAGGTTTTCAAACCCAATATATTACCTCTCCCTATTCGACATGCAAAAAGGGGTTACTAGAAAGATAGAGCAGCTTTTTAGAATTTTTTGTAGGGAGACAAAGAGACAAAGAAAAAGGTTCATTTGGTGGCATGGTCGGAGATATTAAACCAAAATCTAAGGGAGGATGGGAATCATCCCATTGAAGTTGAGGAACCAAGCTCTTCTGTGTAAATGGGCATGGAGATTTGGGAGAGAACGAGACGCTTTGTGGGTCAAAATTTTGAAAGCCAAGTATGGTCTAGAGGAGGATATTGGGTGGTTCCTAAGTGACAATGTGGAAAAGAAAGGGCCCATGATAATCAAAGCCTGGTGGAAGCTAGGACAAGGAGGAGAGTGGCGGGAAATTTCGTCAAGAGTAGAACTAGGCACTTGGTCAGAAAAGGAGACAGAACTTTTTTTCTAGGAAGATCCATGGTTAGGAGAAAGGCCATTGAAGGAAGTGTTCCCAAGGCTTTACCGGATTTCAAGGTACAAAAGAGCACTAGATCAGGATTGCTACAAAACTGAGGGTAACCAAGTTTCCTAGCAATTGGACTTCAGGAGGGAACTACGGTTATTTGAGGAACGTAGTAGAATAGATCGTTTAGGCCAGTTGGGGGAATTCCCTATTTCACCAAGTGAGGAGGATGAAGTTGTGGACTGGAGATTCATCTGGTTTTCTCTCGGTCAAAGCATTAGTAGATTTGTTCCTGCAACAACAATCCACTTTAGAAACCACAACCAATTTGGCCTGGAAATGAACTGCCCCCCTTAGAGTTCAAATCTTTGTTTGGAAGATGTAGTTCACCTTTTCATTGGTTGTCCAACTGGCGCGGAGTCTTTGGATTAAGTTCGTATCTTGGGTGTTGGATAAACTTGCATTGGGATAGTGGAATCGTGGTCTCTCCCAATACTAACTCCTAGGCTTAAACTAGCTTGGAACACAGTCCCGGCAATTATTCTTTGGACCATTTGAAAAGAAAGAAATTCCAGAATATTTGAAGGAAAATCAACAGACATTAATGATCTTGTTCCAAATAGCTAAGTGGAGACTTTGTGTCTAGCTTCTATCCAACACAGAGTTTAGCGGTCTTAAGCCTACGGACCTCCATTCATCTTGGGAAGGTTGTATGAATGGGTATAGAAGGAAAGTGAGATCCATGGAGAGTTGGTCACCCCCAGATCAGAACGCCATGCAATTCAATGTAGATGGGACAGCAAGAGGGAAACCGAGGCTGGCAGGGATAGGTGTGGTGTTTAGGAATCATGAAGGGACTACATCCATTGCGTTTGGTGATTCAGTAGGAGTTAAGGACTCCAATGAGGCGGAAATCCTTAGCATTAGGAGAGCTCTGACTATCTAGAAAACATATGGGTAAGGAAAACTCATTATTGAAGGGGATTCGGCAAAATGCAATTAAATAGGCTAAGGGACAAAGGCATCCTCCATTGAGATTGATCACTTTGGTTATAGAGATTAGGGAGTTGGTCTCTGGGCTCTATGTATCCTTTGTCCAGATCGGGCAAGCAACAAATAAAGTGACAGACTATTTTACCAAATTTGGAGTCACCTGATTTGTCCTCTGCCATTTTCTTTCTTTGAGCTGGAAGGATCTCTTTGTTTTGCAGTTTAGTCTTTTGTTTTATTTTTATTGCTTGTATCTTTCTTTTCTTTTTCTTATTTTGGTCGAATTCTTTTAGACCTCACCTTTTTGTACATGTACTCGTCTCTTTTAATGAATTTCTTGGTTTCTGTTCAAAAAAAAAAAAAAGGAACTATTTGAAATCTCTTTATTAAAAAGATCAGCATAACATAATGTCCTAAGGGTGGAACATCAACCCTTTAAAAGGTACTGATGACTTTAAAAAAAAAAAAACTATGATGCAGTGGAAGTAGGCAATCACATAAGCAAAAAAACAAGGTTTATGTGGCATGACAATGTCCTTACATCCACAATGAGATGTAAGCAATTCATTATATTTGAGAATAGGGTCATTATGGAATTTTTATTTTTTTGGAGGGGGGGCAGCAGGGTTAGCCCTTCCTCATGCCTTAATGTGAATTAAAACCCTACAACTTAAAATCCCCTCAAGATATATTAGACATTGTTAGTGTCCCTGACTTGCCGAGTCACCTATTTGTCAATTCCATGACTTAGGTGAAGTCTTGCCTTAGAAGATTGAAGCAATGAACAAGACTCAAGTGTTGGTTGAATCAAGCTCAAGTGGATGATCATTGAAGATTCAACGGATCAACAAGTGTATGGCAATCACACAAAGGTAAATTAGTCATAGCATGACTTTAGGTGGTACCCAACATCCTTACGATGGACCATTCCTAAGCTTAGATCTCATATCTAATAATCATAAGAAGCCTAGTGAGTATTTGACAAACCAACAAAATGAATTGGAACCCAACTTGGAAATATGAAGACATTATCAGGGACGACACATTCGTGTCGGCGATCACTCGTGGTTCTGCGATGCATCATCTGGAATATAAAGGGTTTTGGATGGAATGGAGTGTCAAACACAACTGGTCTCAGGATGATACATTCATACTCATGATGTATTACTGGGACAGGACCGATCCAAACGTACATACAATCAATCACCCTGGGCTTAGACAAATTTGGGCTGCCATTCACAGTCATGTATCGAAAAATCGATCGTGCAGATGACCCTTCGTCTGGTGATGGGACGACCAATCACCCATACGATCAATCGCCTGGAGCTAGGGCTTGAAAACCCACAGAAAAATATCGTCAGGCTCAGGCCGATCCTTTCGTCTGGAGGCGACCCATCATATGGTACAGAGCACGATACATCGGACGCACAACCAATCGTCGAGACAGGACCTTCCCTAGGCTTAGAACCCATATCGGTAAGATTAGACCAAGCCCAGAGAAATTGGGCCATTGCCTTGGAGCTCCTTGATCATATCTTGGAAAATATGAGTTGTCAAAATGTCATGACTTGTGAGTCTCTTTCGACCAACCAAATGTAGTAATCAACTTGTAAAACCACCATGGTTGGTTAGAGCATTGAAAGAATTTTTCATAGAGCCCAAGAACACTCAAATCAGAGCTCGGGAGCCCAAGATATGGCCATTTTAGTGGAGAGCGTTTTTGCTTAAAACTATCTGTATGACCGATCGTGAGCACGATCAATCGTGAAGTGGCGATCAATCGTCAATGGCGATTTTCTATCCGTTGGGAAACCATTAATGCTGCAACAGTAACATTCCAACGGCTCTTTTGGACACGACCCATCGCCTGTGTTAGCTCGGGATTCACTTGTTTGCCTATATATACTTCAAACTCTTATGAGTTGAATTGGACCCTTCAACTTGGAACATCTTAAGGCATCCCTAGTGACCCCAAACCTCTCAAAACCTCCTGTCTAAGTACCCCACTTGGTGAATCATCTAATATCCTCATCTTAATTGAGATTAAAAAAGAGAGAGTAAACCAAATCTAGAATAACTATTGGTGTATCTTAAATCCTAGAAACTTTACTCAAGGATTGTGATTGAGCATACACAAGGCACATCTTCAAGAAGCATACATCTACAAGGTTAAGCTATCAAAAGTCAAGTGCTTCTTAGTGTTTGATTTTATTTTTAAATCATCATCATTGTGGAAGTGGATTAAAGCAAGGGGCTTGAACCACTACAAAAAATAGAGGGATAGGAGTTGGGTGAAATTCTCAACCAATTGATTAGGCTTGAAGTCCTAATCTATTAGTACGAGTGTAATTCCCCATTTAGTGAATTGGAAATAACCCTAAGGTTGGGTGAGTCTCAACAATGGATGTAGGTTGTTTAACCGAACCACTATACATCGGTCTTATGGTGTTAGAGCATTTTTGTGTGATTGTTCTCTAATTAGCACATTCTCTTATCACACAACACAATCTCTTGATGAATTTGTTAATCCACTGCATATCATCTTAATTAATCAAGAAATTTGTGAAGACCATAAAAATTGGTAATTGCCCTATTCACCCCTCCTCTAGGGTCAATCTTGACTCATGTTCCACACCGGGAACTTTCAGACATTTTAAATTAAAATCACAAGGCATCTTTATGCTCCACATATTAGGGACTATATCCCTAAACTACCAACCAAGGGGTAGCAATATGACCCAGAACAACTTCTTCACAACAAACTGGGGCTAAATGTAAATCCTATCTTAGACAAGTTCTTAGTCAAATAACTTCTCAATTCTACCCACTACTAAATTGATTCCTACCAATTGAGCACTAACTATAAATGCAATCCCACATAAGACGTGTATGACTTGGACTAAAATTGGAAAAATAAACTAAATTACAAGTGTTGACATCCCAAGCTAATTGTCCACACATATGGAAGGCACACCCAAATGAAACATGTAAGACTCAAACTAAGATTGGAATTCAAGTATCTATTAGATCAACAATGAATGTCTATAAATTAATGTTTTCATTATTACTACAGGCACATAATTATGCTATAAAATAAAATAAAAACTCAAATTCATATCAACATGCATGCATGCAAATAGAACAAAATCCACAACCAACCCACTTAAGAGAGAAAAGGTACTGTTTTTGTGAAATGAGAAAGAACAAAAGGGTAGGAAAGTAAGACACAGTCCTTTGTCTCTCTCTCACACACACACACATATGTAATAGATAGATATACATGTACAACCGATGGACTTACCTCCTTAAAATGCATTTCCAAAGAGCACAAAATTTAGCGATCCTTAGACTGACGGACCTCATGTCATCTTGGGACGAATGTATGAATGGCTTTAGAAGGAAGATGAAACCTAAAGACAAATGGCTTCCTCCAGAACAGAATGTTCAGAAGTTTAATGTTGACGGGGCAGCAAAAGGGAAACCGAGGCCGGTTGGGATAGGTGGGGTGCATAGAAATCACATGGGAACCACATCTATTTTTTTCAACGAGTCGGTTGGAACCAAAGATTCAATGAGGTGGAAATTCTTAATATTAGGAGGAGCTTTGCACATCTGAAAATCGTATGGTCAAGGAAAACTCATTATTGAAAGGGATTCAGCAAATGTAATTAAATGGGCAAATGATCAAAAAAGACCACCCTGGAAATTGAGCACTGTAGTTAGGGAGATTAGGTTGTTAGCTTTGGGGATAGATGTTTCTTTACCAAGATCGGGAGGACAACGAATGGAATGGAAGATTATTTTGCCAAGCTTGGAGTCACAGACCTTTTTCCTGGAGTTTTCCTGTTTTCTCCTTAGAGTTGTTCATACGTACTCATTGTATTTTACTATTTTCTTTTATTTTCCCTGTTTTTGTTTCGGTGTAATCCTATTAGACCTTTTTCTCTTATTTTTGTACTTCTTTTTCTTTAATATATTTCTCTTTGTTACTGCTAAAAAATAAAAAAGATCACGAAAACTAATCTACGACTTTGTGATCCATCAATTACAACTTTATTTTGGGTATCCTTCATAAGACTAAATCTATCATACTCATCTCCAATTATCTAACTAAATCTAGGCCATTTAATTTTATCAAATCAAATCTTAAAATATTTATTTCTAATTTACACAAACATCAACCTAATTATGTGGATCCCATTGGCCTAGCCCCTCCAGTGTGCATAGCTGAGTCATTGATGAAATTTAACACACACACTCAGTGATGAGTCAAAACAGTATTGACATCCCTTGCCAATTGTCCACACCTATGGAAGACACTGCCATCTATAACATGTATGACTTGGACTAAAATTGGAAATATAAACTAAATTATAACAATCTACATCCCACAACAACTGTACACACCTATGGAACATGGACCGGCATAGGCCCCATGTTGGGCCATAGAATGCTTCAAAGCTCTTCTAGAAAAGTCACAATTGCCTCTAATTTTAGTGTAGTTGTTTTGTTTAATTAGAAGTTTTTACCAACTACTAATGATTGTGAGAGAAAAAATAGTGTTTTCATCAAACAAAAGAAGTTTATCGATCTAAAGCAATTAAACTTCCATGCATATAACTAACTGAAATAAATCAGGAAAAAGAAGTATTTGACATCATATTCAATTCAAAATACAATCTTGCAAAAGCAAAACAAGATGAACAACAATCAATTTAATAATTTTATATCTTAGCCATAGGTGAGCAATAGCTAACTTTAAAAATTTAACAATAAAAAGTACAAATACCAATGATATTTGTAGTTTCAATACCTCCTGAATTGCTATTAAAGCTTCAGCTGTCCAACGAGAAACTTCCCTAGCATAGAAATTACTAATCTCCCTGACCTAAAAGAAAAGGCAAGGAACATGAGAATCAACAAATATATATCAAACTACTATAATATGTGTAAGCACACATAATACAACAACCTATAATGGTAGTACACCAAATAAGAAGTTAATAACAAGAAAACACCGTTATCACTGAAAAAGAAAAAGACTTGGAAACATATTCACTAACTTTGACACTAGTTCAAATCATGATTATCAAAACATTTTGACTTCCCATCATCATAGCCACTCATCCCATCTTATGTGGTAAGAACTCTTTAAGATGTGTGACATAATAATGTTAGAAACTTGCACCCATGTTGGACACTATCACCCATTCTTCATGGACTCCAAGATGACTAAAATATTACATCACCTTTCTGTTAGAATGAAAATAGAGAGAAAGTATTGGAGGAAAAGAGAAGAATTGAGAGAGATTATTCTCTTGAGTATTGTACTATTTGTCTTTCTAACAAAGGAGGATTTTTTTTTTTGAAACATTAACGACTTAATTCCATTAAAATGAAAAAAGAGTATAAGAGAATGATACATGAATAGGAAAGATATACCCGGACCAAGACGAAGGAGGAAAGGAAGCAAGAGAGAAAAGACAAAACATGAACAGAATGAAAAAATACAGCAAAACGATCCTCCTCCACTAAGAGGGCCCCAGCTCTCCTAACTCCCAATGCTAGTCAGATGAAAAGATTTCCAGAGCTGGTCTTTGCTAACGAACACCGACTTTCGCCAATAAGTCTGCTACACTGTTTGTTGATCGGGGTGTATGAGTGAAATATCTCCCAACCTGCACAGTCTCGAAATGTCCCTAGCAAACATACCAACCTTCTAACAAAGGAGGTTACATGTATATAAAGAGTACAGGGAGCCAATCAAGGAGAAGAAAAGGGAAAGAAAAATAGGTTACAATCAATGATATCTAACAATATCTAAAAGTTAAAACACGGGTAAAATGTGATACCATATCCTACAACACTCCCCCTCAAGCTGGTGTGAAGATATCAATCAAGCCCAGCTTGTTGAAAACATCATCAATTGAGAGCGAGAAATGACTTTCGTTGTCATGTCTACTAATTGATCCTTGGACTTCAAATATGGAGTGACAATATTCCCAAAGAATACATGATGTCGAAGAAAATGACAATCTCTATATGTTCTATACACTGATGGAAAACTGAATTGGAAGCAATATTGATTGCAACATGTTTGTCACAGAACATGATAATTGCCTCTAAGTAAGGAAAGCTCAATTCATCAAGAAACTACTTGAACCACAGTAATTCACATGTTGTGTCGGCTATGGCCATATATTTTGCCTCTACAATGAAACGAGCAGCAACAACAGATTGTTTCTTACTTCGCTAAGAAACCAAAAGAAATCCTAAAATAATATAATAGCTTGAGGTAGATCGTCGATCATTAGGAGAACCAACTCAGTCAGCATTAGAGTGCCTGCAAATATTAAACATAGATTGATTCTTATAAAAAAATCCACAACTAGGGAGGGCCTTAAGGTAACGTAAAGTGCGAAAGACAGCATGAAAGTGTGTATTTGTAGGAGCATGCAAAAATTGACTGACAACATAGGCCAAGTCAAGCCAGGTGATGATAAGATAGATGAGCTTGCCTACCAACTATTGATAAAAATGAGGATCATAAGAGGAGTCCCATAAGATGTAAAAAGTTTTGAATTAAAATCAAGTGGTGTCTCTCCAGGCTTGCATCATGAAGAATATCTAAAGCATATTTTCGTTGGTAAAAATAAGTCCTTTAGAGGATCGAGCAACTTCAATTCCTAAGAAATAATGAAGTAAGCCAAGATCCTTAACATCAAAAAGGTGTCGCAGATAGCTTTCAAAGCATTGATAGAAGACTCATTATCTCATGTTAAGACTATATTGTCTACATAAACCACAAGTATAACATCTTTAACACGATATACAAAAACAAAATGATCTGATTAACATCGTGCAAAACCATAATTTAACAAAGCTATACTAAATTTATCAAACCACTCCTAAGGAGATTATTTGAGACCATACATTGTTTTCTTAAGCCGGCATTACCTACCTTTGCTCGCCCTATCTAATAAAGCCCGGAGGTGGCAGCATGCAAACTTCTTTCAAGTCACCAATGGAGAAATGCATTCTTGACACATAACTAGTAAAGTGTCCTACTACTAAGTAGTAGCAATAGAGATAATATCCCATACAGAAGTGATCTCTGCAACAGAAGAAAAAGTATCCTGATAATCAATTCCATAAGTCTGAGTGAAGCCTTTAGCCACTAGACAAGCTTTATTTCGAACAATGGATATGTTTGGGATATGTTTGGGTTGTGTTCGAGAGCAAAGACCCACTTACACCCTAAAGTGTATTACCCTGCGGTAGGGATACCATCTCTCAAGCTTGATTTTTTCTCAAGCGCAACTAATTCTTCTTCCATAGCAGCTTTCCAGGAAGTGTCTCGAAGAGCATTATCAATCCTCTTCAAAATGGAAAAGGGATCTATTTTGGAGAGGAAGCTACAATATGATGGAAAAACAGTATTTTATTGGAAACAAAGTGGTTTATAAGATGTTCAGTACCGCATGTTTACATTTCATCAAAGCAATGGAGAGATCGGAATTCTTAAGTGATGGATCTGGACAGTCCAAGGATGATTGAGTGGTAGTGGGTGAAGCATGGGACCTGGTGATAAAGAATGAGAGGCTTAGAGGTAGATAGATCACAGTGTCAACAGTATCCATAAGAGTAGGAAGAACAAAGAAGAAGAAGATGATTTATGACTAGATGGGTGAAAAATATGGAGCATTTTCAAAAAGGCAACATCTATAGAAACAATTCTTTTACCAGATATCGGATCGAAACATTTATATCCTTTTTTGAGTGGAAGAGTAAGCCCAAGAAAACACATTTCACAATATTGTTGATAGTTTGTCAGCAAAAAAATCATGAACAAAACAAGTACATCCAAAAACACACAATGAAAGTATAGAAACAAACATCAATACGTGCTTTATTATTTAAGACTCTTGTGGGCATGCGATTTATTAAATAACAAGCAGTAAGAATAGAACCAAGCCAATATGACTTTGGAACATTCATTGCAAATAACAAAGATCGAAAGTCTTTTTTTTTATTGGCCTAAAGGGACGGGATTCGGGAGCAAGGGGAAAGAAGGCCGGTGCAATATCCCCTCCCTCTCCTAGAGGTGTCTCCTCTGACAGAGGGAAAGGATAAACATGAGGTATACAACTGGTCAACCAAAATAGGAGAACGCAAAAAAATTAGTTTGATACCATGTCAAATGATAATACAAAGAATTTGATGTCTTCTTCTAAATAAAGGAGAGAGTTATTATTTTATTTATATAGAGAAAAGAAAATACAAATAAAGAAGGTAAATCAAATAAAAGAGGAAAGCTCTAAACTTGGTAAATATAATATTAGTAAGCACTAATTAAGAAATAATCCAAATATATGATCTAAATATATCTTAACAATTTCTCCAGTGGATTCTCTAACAGTTACAACAAAGGCCCTCCACCATTAAGACTATCTCCGAACTTCCACCAATACCGTCAGTGTTGAGCAATCTTCCTTCTTCAAATTCCACTCGTCCACTTCCAAAAGCTTACCCAGTTTGCTGTCGAATGTTGTAATCAGCTTCACTCCACCCTTGAAAATGATACCTAAGGCAATGATGCCAGACTTTCCTTATGTGGATGAAAGAGTTGGGACACCACCTTCCAAGAATCTGAAATCTTCTGATCTCCAAAGCTTTTCCTTCAAGCCTCTCCATCTCCACCACAATCTTCATTGTAACTAAGAAACAATTTTATCCTATGAGACTGATATCAGGGTCAAAGAAACCAACCTCTTTCAGTAAATTTTAGATCTTCTTCAAAGAGAAGAATCACCCACAGGAGACAGCACCAGGGATCTTGCAAGCCAGACTTTCATTTCTTTCCTTTCATTTGGTTCACTCATCAAATCAATGAAGTCTCTGTTCAAGTTATGGGCCTCTGATCCAAGTTCCTCCTTGACTCTCTCTCCCAACATCAGCCCACCTTCTACCATCCACGACCTTCTGTTTGCCTTTTAACACCTTCATATTGTCTTCAGATTTGCTATTCACCCTCTGCTCTTACTTTTAAGATTTTTGGTCTCTACCAAAGTGAGCCGAATTAACCTGTAGTCTCCTTCCTTTCATCAACGATCCATGCAGCCCCTTGATCGCTCTTTCAGCCTAGGCTTTGTTGGCCAATCGAACGAAAGCAAAAGCCCTTCCCATCGGATCCTTCTTCGATATGAAAACATCTCTTACGAGCCCCCATTGTTTGAAGAATTCAATTAACCAACTCCTAGTGGTCACTTCTGGAAGGTTGTGTCGAAAAGATTCTTCCTTGGACTACCGTTGTCTTATGCCCAGAACCTGTTGTCATCCACCACCATCGGTCTTGTCCCTGTCCCCTCACACATTCCACCTTCCTTCTCCGCTTCCTAAGTGCGTCTGCTGATTTGCCTCTCCCATTCTCTCCCATTTCTAGTTTTCTAGAGATTGGAAATTCTAATTTTTAGACATCTCTGAGAAGCCACATCATCAACAAAGATGCGACATCATCATTTCACCCTAATTGGGAGAAATGTGATTTGTACCACGTAGACATTGTAAGACTCAAGAAAATGATATGTTGATGTTCTCAAAATGAGATTTTGTTGAGGATTTCTTAGTGTCGCCATCATGGATCATTGGGTTGTGTTGTTTGGGAAGAGCTGGATAGATTTAACGGTGCATTAGGACCTCCGGTTTAATCCATTAGTTAAGGTAACTTGGATTAAGGTCCAATCAGAACTGGGGTGTTGATGTAAACCAAGGGTAGGTTCCCTAACCTTGATCTGCCATGCAAGTCGAGACCACTCTGATCACCTCGAGGCCGAATCTTGGCCTGACAGTAGTGCTCACACGACTCCTCCTTGAGATAAGTTAACAGATTAAATGTCTAATTGGATAACCCACCTCGATTAACCAAGATTTGCACAACGCCCAACTCTGAATTCTCGATTAACTTGGTTCCAAAATCAATGCACAATTCACTGTTGATTGCAATGTTCCTACTCACTATTGCTACTGAATTGATGTCAATTCAACCCGGATAAAATACCAAGTTTTAAACACAAAATCCGATTCCCCTAACTGGATCCCCCAGGCCAATTCCTTTGCCCAACTGAGTGAGTTTGCTTGGCCGTTTCCACTGAGTAAGGGATTGATAACAGGTCCGTTTCCACAGCCCGATTGACTGCAATGTCCAAGCCTGATATGCAGGCCCATTGTAGCCATAACTAGGCTGGATACTAATCGAATAGAGTAGCCCGTTTGCTGCTGTACAGGCCTAGAATGCAGCTGGGCTTGAGACTGCGTGCAGAAAACCAAATGTCCCACTGAGTTTCTGCCCAATCCGGACCTTGTGCCATTGATGTTTTAATCAGAAACTCGACTCACTCAGATTCAGGCCCACTTAATACAGTAGATAGAATGGTTTTAAAATGATTTACAGCCCGGTTCAAATGCAGCAGCGAACCAGACCAAGTCTGGTTCGTTGAGACTGCAGTAAACCAGACTGTTTTGATTCGGTCTGCAGGCTGGTATTTGAGACCAGTTCAGTGACGTGAAGCCACACCAGTGCTGCAGCCAAACACTGTTTGGGTTAACACTGTTTCAAACTAGGTTCTTCGCCCAGCTCAACAGCGATTGGAAGATGTATATCCTGGGTCTGGGCCTGCCTTAACACAGGCAGCCCAGCTGGTTCTGCAGGTCCTGTTTCAGGACCAAGGCCAGTTCGTTTAAACAGCAGACAATTCCTGGGACGTTTCGCGAGTCCAAACAGTTCCCAGGCCTGAGTTAACACGGTGGAATTCAGAACACACAAACTCACTGATTAATCAACACAATCCAAGCAACATAGCCAAATAATTCAAAAACATACCCGAATTTCTCCTCAACCAAATTTAGCAACAAAATACAACCCCAACCCACCCACTCACCCCCGGCTAGTACTCACTACTCAGCATGGTCTTCACTTAGGCCTGACCTCCACTCAGTACTTTTTATAGGGTCCGAACTTGGTTTGATCTCTCACTCAGATCTCACCTTCAAACTCAGACTGACCTTCCCCAAGGTCTTCTGCTAACTCAGCACTAAGACTCCTCCTAGTTGCCTCAAATGGGTCACACACCAAAGCTTTTATAGAATTAATTAAGCCTGGTTACTCGACCCAACTCACCCTAGTTCTAGATGAGTTAACCAATTAAAAACAGGGATTTAAACTCAGCCAATTATTGCATTGGCTGTGTCGACTGGGACTCTAATATCCCACACGCCCTTAGACCACATCCACGTGACTCAATGAGTCACGCCTTCATTGCTCGAGTCTGCTGCCTTTTGAATTCAAATGGAGTCTAATTTGAGTGGGACTCAATGAGTCAGTAGCCCATAACTTGAGCTGCTCCTTTTGAAATTCAAAACGAGTCCCAAACACTTCTGATGTCCGCATCAAGTGTGAGGGGAGAAAAGGGTGTGAATGTGGTCCCCGATAAAAAGGTGCTCAGCAATTGGGTAATTTTTAACATGGGATTCACTTTCTCTTAAACTACTTTCTCCCAATCCACAAGAAGCTTGGTTACCGCTAATTCTTCCACAATCACATTCTTCATAGACTCCAGAAAATGAACAGAAAAATTATTGAAATAAAAAGGAAAAATAAAGCATTAGCAGCAGTAATGCAAGCATAATCTGGAATTAAAGCACAGGTACTCACACATCGAATGAAAGGTGCACTGGGAATCAAAAGCTTCCACGACCTCTGATATTTCCGGATCTCCCGAAGTGCCACTGTCCCCGCCTTGAATCGATAGGGCCGCCGCTGCCTCCTCTCTGCAGGAGCGTCATTCTCCTGCCATTGTTTTTATTTTGAAGAAATCTCACGATTTCCAACGAATTCAAAGTGAAATAAACACAATCAAGGGAGAGAAAGAGAGAGATTACCGCTGTAGGTTGACCTGATTCTTGAGCTTCTGTTAAATAGAGAGAAGAAGAAGAAGAAGAAAACGGGGATTAGTGCATCAGAATTTAGAAGATAGAAGAAGATGAAAAGGAGAGAGATAGAAAATGGATCTGACCTGGTTGACTCGTTCTGGAATCGGCGAATCCCCGAGAGGAGCGCCGACGCCGGACTGCCGGGTGTTTGGTGCGAGCCATGGGAAATGGCGGAGAGAAGAGGGAGGGAAAGACAGGACCTGGAATTGTTTTTAAAAGCTCCCGCTCGATTTTCAGACTCTATCACACGTGGAGGATGCAATACGATCGCGCGTGTGAGAGGACTGATGATGGCCACAGTTGGTCCTCTTTAGACTTTAAGAAATTTATCTACATTTAAAAATATTATTAGAGTTTATTTTTATTCATTAAATTTTAAAATATTTCATATAATTGACTCTTATTCTGACAAATGTTTAACAAGTTAAATATAAATTGAGTACACACTCTTACATTTGAATTGTGATTATGATGAGAAATTGCAATCATATCCTCAAATGAGGAGTACAAATATCGGCTTTTTTAAAAAAAATAGAAGGGAAAGAGAATAATATCGACCGATAATGATATATCAGTCGATATATCATCTCGGCTGATACCGAATTTTACACCCCTGCCTCAAACCATCCTATTTCTCTGAAATTTTTAAATATTTTAAACTCTAAAGTTATATTTAGCATCTAAAATGAGAAAGAAACAATGAAAATTAAAATTATTTTAAGAAAGTTAGCGTTTGATGAAAAATTGATTTTAACAAAATTGACTAAGAAAATTCAATTCTTAATATTTCTCCTGATTTTGTTTTCATTCCGAATACAAATCATTTTCATTCTATCTTAAATGGTCTGCCAAAAATATCTGAAGTTTTAAAATTATCATGACAACTTACATTTATCATCATCTATCATAAATTACAATTTTATTTATTTTAAGTCAAGTTTTACCCTAATATATACCATATCATCAGTCCCTCCACCAGAGATCCAAATATCAGACGTATGATAAGTAGAGGCCGATAGCGGCTTTTTTTTAAAAAAAAAAAGAGGAGAGAGAAAAATATAAGCCGATATATCGACTGATACCGAATTTTTGACCTCTGCCCTCCACTGTTTATTGTAAAAATGTGGGTGGTTAATTACCATTTTGCCCCCACGTTTTCATTCGTTCGAACGAATGGACGCATACCCCATCCAATTTCAATTCGTTCAAATGAATCTCCATATAAAATTAATTCGTTCGAATAAATCTACTGTTCACCCGTTCATTCGAATGAAATGATTGAATGAATCGAATTTTTTTAAAATTTTAAAGTTATTTTTTAAGTACTGTGTATTTTTAAAATTTCTCAAATTAAATATCCGGACTAATTACAATAATCTGATGAAAATACTTTAAGACTTCAAGGTCTTTTGAACTCCTAAATATTTAAAACACAGTATTTTACAAATAAAGGTATGCCGAAAACACATTTAGGAGTGTCAAAAGACCTTGAAGTCTTAAAATATTTTTATCAGGTTATCGTAATTAGTTCGGATATTCAATTTGAGAAATTTTGGAAATACACAGTGCTTAAAAAATAATTTTAAAGTTTTAAAGGAGATTTTATTATTTAATACACTATGCACATTATTTTTTAAGCACTGTGTATTTTCGAAATTTCTCAAATTAAATATCCAGACTAATTACGATAACGTAATAAAAATATTTTAAGACTTTAAGATCTTTTGACACTATTAAATATTTAAAACATAGTATTTTATAAATAAGGATATCCCTAGGGTGTGCCGAAAACACATTTAGGAGTGTCAAAAGACCTTGAAGTCTTAAAGTATAATTATCAGGTTATCGTAATTAGTCCGGATATTCAATTTGAGAAATTTTAAAAATACACGGTACTTAAAAAATAATGTGCATAGTGTATTAAATAATAAAATCTCCTTTAAAACTTTAAAGTTATTTTTTAGGCACTTTGTATTTCCAAAATTTCTCAAATTAAATATCCGAACTAATTACGATAACCTGATAAAAATACTTTAAGACTTCAAGGTCTTTTGACACTCCTAAATGTGTTTTCGGCACACCTTAGAGATACCCTTATTTGTAAAATACTGTGTTTTAAATATTTAGCAGTGTCAAAAGACCTTAAAGTCTTTAAGTATTTTTATCAGATTATCATAATTAGTCCGGATATTTAATTTGAGAAATTTTAAAAATACACAGTGCTTAAAAAATAACTTTAAAATTAAAAAAAAAAAAAATTCGATTCATTCGATCAATTCGTTCGAATGAATGGGTGAACAGTAACAGGCGTTACTATTCACCTGATTCATTCGAACGAATTGATTTTATACGGGGATTCGTTTGAATGAATCAAAATTGGATGGGGTATGCGTCCATTCGTTCGAACGAATGCCGAAATGAACTGGGAATTCGTTCGAACGAATGGAAATGCGAGGGCAAAATGGTAATTAGCCACCCACACCCGGAAATGGGTGTGTAGAGGCAGAAAAATCAAGTGTGTAAACAGGGAGCCTTTTAGAATTGGTAATCTTTTTGTTTTCAATAATACTCTTAGAAATAGTTGTCCAACAGCTACTTCTTTTAATCACTATATCTATGTCAAATGTTGGATTAGAAGTTATGTGGTTCAGGGTGGATTTTTGTTAACGGTCATATGATATACGACAGCTAGATTAAATTATGAAAAAGTTCATTTAATTTATTCATTGTTCAACTTGCTCTGTAATTTGATGTCTATTCATTTTAATTAGAGAATTGAGTTGTATTAGTTTAATTTTACTTAGCAAGGTAGCCATATTTCTTCATTTCCTTATAAATTTTCCATAAAGCCATTTTCATATCCTATTAAAGTGTATTGAGTATCATTTTAAAAAAACAAATTTATTTTGAGAAGTAAAGCTACGTTATATGAGCAGTACCATCATTCAAATTGAATTGTTGTTGTGCGATAAGCCAACACACATTAATCACAAATCACAAGCAAACACACACGAGCAAGAAGAACACATAATTTATGTGGTTCGCCAATATTGTCTATGTCCACGGGGCATACAAAGATTTCACTAAAAAATAGTTACCAGACAAGTTACACGAATTACATTCAAGGGTAATAATCTTGGCCGATACGATATATATCTGCCGATATCCGATATATATCGGCCGATAAAGGTGATTTTTTAAAAAAAAAAAAATAGGAGAGAAATTTTTCAGCCGATATCTGAATATCAACAGATATCTCGGTCATTACCGAGATTTATATCCCTGATTATATCAATCCTACCCACCCTTCATCTCAGTGTCTTTCTCCTCTCTTCTCAAACCCAGAGAAAGCACAACTAAAAAAACCCTAAGAAGGAAGAGAATATAAATATTACAATGTACAACATAATGGACCCACTGAACTTGAGCCCAACCTACAATCTAGGCTTAAAAGGGCTTTGAGCCATAAAACTCAACAGTTGTTTGATAAGTAGTCCTCCACATCAGCTCTCTATCCTTTCACACGCCAAAGCAAGCCTTTACATACTATTCTTGAAGTTGCGAAAATCAAATTTGTGGTCCTTATGTTCTTACACAGCCAAAAATGCTAAGAATGAAGGATTCCATGCCATGTAGGCGATGACATGGCTTCCACATGTGCATTGAGGTGAATGATGATGTGGAAATTCGTCCAAAATGAGCCTTCTAAAGTGGGCTTTTGAGGCCAAATCCATGACAAAATAGCCCTCAACCTTTAACTTGATCATTTGGGCTTAGAATAGAGTGAAAGTAAGCTCATTGGAAGGCTTACAAGGTGCTCTCTTTCCTCCATCAATTCCCTATAAGAATTTGAGTGCAATTTCTTTCACTTGATCAAATTGGGCCTCGCCATCCTCAATTGATTCAATTAGGCTTGGGATGGCCGCATTAAGGGGGTTAAGTCATTTTGGGGAGATTGAATTTAAATCTAATTAAATGAGGTTAAATTTAAATATGATTCAACCAGATGATAAAAATCATTCCAATGTGAGCGATACATGGGGCGAAACAATGAGATTAGCCCTAGATAATCATTTAAACTTGGGCTCAAATTTTACACCTAGTCAGGGCCTTTTGGCACAATGTTAAGTTATAGACTCATAGCATAGCTTGTTAATTCAACTTCAAGAGTAGTTTTATCATTCTTTTATATAGATCAAGGTCATTTTTTATTTGACCATTAACTTTATACCTACTAATGAAACAACAAACTCATTCTAGAAGTAAAAACTTAATGACAGATGCATCTTTATTTTTTTTTATGTGAGACATTTTTTACTTAAAAATTAGATTTTGTAAATGTTAGGAACTGGAATTCCAATCCAAAAGACTAGTCTGTTAGCTGGAGTGACCAAAGTATTTTATAAACCCCTAAATCTTTCTCTACACTTCTAATATAGGACTCGTTCACAGCAGCCCCAACAATTCTTCCCTCGAACAAGGCCCTCTGATTGAGAAAGCAACGCCGACCACCCATTCTCATGGGGGGTCTCTTGAGCCCACATGAGGTAACCTAAGACGTAGCTCTGATACCATTTGTTAGGACATGGACTTTCAACCAGAGCCGGCTCTATCCAAAGGCAACAAAATTGGCCGCTTAAGGCCCCAAATATTGGAAGGCCCGAAATTATTGATAATCTTACTGCAAAACCCTATTAGGGAGGCCCAAATTTCGGCGGCAGGAGCGTTAAAAAAAAAGGCCCGAAAAACTTTTCAGATTTTTTTATTATATAATTAAAATTTTAATTAAATATTACTTATAATAATATGTTAAATACAAAAAATGCCCCATTTAGATTTTTTGCTTTAGGGCTCAATTTGTGTTTGGTTAGCCCTGCTTTCAACACAAAAGACTAGTTTTTTAGGTGGAGTGACCTAAGTCTTTTATAAACTCCAAGATCTCCTTCTATACTTTCAATATAGAACTCGTTTGCAGCAGTCTCAATAGTAAAGACATATTTATTTTAATATTTATCATTTTGAACAAAGATGGCTCCCACACCAAATAGTAAAAAGTGTTTCTATCATGGTCCAATAAAATCTCTTACAACATGACTCTCGGTATTCAAATAATATATATATATTGTGAATTTGTGATGTATATGAGATAGGGATCTTATCATGTTTTACAAGTCTCAATAGAGAAGTGTTCCACTTCGTCAGGTGAGCAATATAAGCTTATACCAAGACAGGAAACCTATAAGGCTATAATGTTTGTACAAACTTAGCCCAAAGTCTAGTAAATCATTACAAGCAATTGACTAATCATGTTAACAAAACCAAAACATACCATCATTTTGGACCAATTCAACCAAAACATGCAACTATTTGGATGGCTTACTTGGTATTGTCAGTTAATAATGGTCGAAACTCAAGAAACTCACTAGTAATTAATATATATATATATATATATATATATATAAACTTTTTTTTTTACGTATTGAAAACTGTGAAAAATCCCATGTAAAATCTTCACGAGTGATACCGACTGTTTTTAGGGAACACCAAGTGAGGTCATGGGGGTTCAAACCTGATACCTCTTACTTCCTGAAGTGAGAGATTACCAGTTGATCTACACCATATTTTAAAGTAATAATATTTTAGGTTATGGTGTAATGTTTTGATAGAACCACCTCTTATTTTACTGTTGTGGAATGAGAAGATGAACTTTGGCATTTAAAGACCATGGTAAGAGATGTATATTAGTGCTCAAGATTACAGAAGAAACCAAGAAACAGCACAAACAACTTCCCTCCAAAGGGTGTAGGAGGGTTTTGGTGTGAAAGAATTTCCATTATTATAGTGTTGTCTTTTGGGCCGGTACCTCAGGCCCAATGAGTGATATCAGAGTTGGACTCCAAGCTAACGTATGTAGACTCAGGATTTCTTACTCGAACGAGATGGTTTGTGACGATGTTTGATCCGTTGGAGAATCTCTTTTGAAGGAGAGATTGTTGTGGCTACAAATGAGTCCCACATAGGTTAGGAAAAAGGGAAAATAGAGATTATATGGAGTTGGACAACTCCACTTATCAGACTAGTCTTTTGGACTAGAACCCCAGGCCGAACATATAGCTCAGTGAAAAAAACTCTTAAAAGATGTTTAAGAATTACACATTGCAAGAAAAACCATTAATTCCTCTCTAAGAACTTGTTTTCTTAGCCTTTAAGCAGCAACTCTTGTACAATAGAAGTAAATGGAAATTAAATAAAAAAATTAAAATAACTTTACAAACAATATCAATCATGAAGTTTGAAATCTACCAACGAATTAAAAGCACACCGATATCTATTGGCATAAGGAATAGAAAAGTGTTAGGAATAAAATCTTTTAATTTTAGATAACTCTAATATAAAAGAAAATCTCTAGATTAACATATAGATTAAAAATAATTTTTTCCTAAAAAAATTGTCATTTACCTAATCATATTCTGAGTTCGATTCTCACTCTAACTCAAAAAATTACTTTCTCTAAAGTTATTCGATATATATAAATAGTCGAATACTCAAGACGTGATATACTACTATCTGAATATATTTTGAAAGTATTATTTGTAAATTCAATAATATACAATCACCCACTTAAATAGAATAACTAGTAATATCTATCAATTCATAACTCCTTTTATACACATCAGGTTTGTCCACATATCATGTCATTACATTTCAAACATTTGTTCAAGGACACACCGGATTTGAACTCATCATTCAGCTGTCGAATGATGTTACAAAAGTAGAAATGATTCATGGACGGGGGAAAAAAGTGTGCCTCCATTATTAAAAAGAAGGGTTCTGATGTTACGATTTTCTTTTTCTTTTTTTAGTTTTTTACTTCTCTTTTTGTTAAAAATTGGTCCTGTCAATACCAAAAAATATATAAAACTGATTCTGCTTTATATACAAACTGTAAATCACGAAAGTGAGAGGTTGAAGAGGAAAGGCTTTGATTAAAGAGAATAGGAACCCACGAATCTGCTCCAACCAAATGATAGTTTGATATATTAATGTACCATTCACACTCTTTATGACACAATATACGTGATTAATTTAATTTATTTAATAAATGATGTAATTCAAATCGATTGAATAAATAGGTAGTTTTACCTGATTAATTTAAGTTATTTAATAAATGATGTATTTTAACTCGAATCATTTAATAGATAAATAGATTCAAAGTAAACTCATATAAATAAGTAGACTTCATTGATTTGACTTTTGTCGTGTCGTGTATATATAAAACACATCTTACTATATAACATCTACATTTGTTTAAAGAGTACTTTTAGCGTATGTCTTGGTATTTGTTAACTTAATGGATAATCTAATTTGAACTCAATTCTTTCCAAATCCAAAATAAATTTGAATTAACTTAACTCATTTAACAAGGTTTAAAATATATTTGAATTCAAAATAGGTCCAAAGCAAATAAGGTCTTATGTAAATCTGAATCAACCCTCTCTCCCATTGTGATGTAGAATCAACCTCAAGGCACGATATTGTCTATTATGACTGATTAAAATTCACTAGGTCGAACTCATACCTTTGTTTTTCAACGCATGAAAACATATTATGCCTAAGAAAAATGAGCTCCACCATTTTAGTTAGACTCTGTATGCTTGCTCTTCCGACGTGGAACTGATGTCCAATCCAGAATCTTACAACCTAATAAGCGAGACTCTAAACCACTAAGACGACTTCAAATCAACCAGGCCCTACATCACATTCTGAAGATGCAAATCTTGGGTTTTACCTACCGAGAAATCTCAGCCAATATGATTAGTATCGACTGTACTATGTTGAAATCGACTGATATATCAGTCGATATCATCAAATATCATTTATTTTTTTCAAAAAAAAAAATTATTTCGATCATGGGAACAGGCCGATATTTATGATTTCAATTTTTTTTCTTTCAAAATCACCTCTTTTCATTTTTTTTTAATTCAGAAAAATTAAAATATAAAAAATCTCGATATTTAAAAAAAAAAAAGGAGGAGAGAGATACGGGCAGAGATCTCGTTTTTGGAGATTTTTATCATTGCTATGAACACTTAAAAGAAGCATTCATTCCTTCCATCTGCCTTTTATTCTGAGGTTTCTTTAGCACGTGGGCATGTTTAATGTAGATAAGACTTTACCAATCACCATTAAAATGAATGGAAAAAAAAAATTAAAAGTATAAAGTACATGCTTTACACTTTTGTACCCTAAGTATATTCATGATTCTTATATATAAGTATAATTCCAACTTTTAAGATAAGATGAAGCTCACCCTCCTCTCCTTTCCAACCCATCATCTACTTTACACTTGTGACCCACCAGCCCAACTCTACCCAAATCTTTAAGGTGAGATCAAATTTCATTCCTTTTTCAAGCCCAAGAGTCAGTAGTGATGAGTCACCAAATTCCCAGTAAATATGGTAATTAATTTTAGATCACTAAAGGTGGTGGATAAGTCCAAAACTCTATGTTTTTCTTTTGCAACCTCATAAAGATAAAGTCCACATCTTTTGCATCTAATTGGAAGTGGGTTACACATCATCTTCTTTTTCCTTTATGATAAAGGAAAATTGACTTTTTCTTTCATATTATGCATTTATAATTTCTAATTTCTAATTTTAAATCAGTGTTTAAGAACTTAAAAAATCCAATCTAATTCAAAAGCTTAATTGCTATCTCAATTGAGTCTAACAAGGTTGGTAAAATGTCACTTCTGACTCTAACTAAATAATTTATCGAGTTAAATTTGAGTTTTTAACCAATTAGTTGTAAGAAAAGAAGTTGAGAAAATCAATTGAGTTGTTGAAAAGGAGAAAAAATCTTGAATTACTAACCTCTCATTAAAAAAAATAAAAAACCTTTTTTTTAATTTATTGAATTCAAGATTTATTGAGTCAAATCAACCCTAACTCAATAAAGTTTTTAATTTTTTTAATATTAGATAGTAAATACAGATTTATCATGGCAGAATCATTTTTCCTTGAGACTTAAATTCGGGTTTTAGTTCTGACATAAAGTTGAGGTATATTCCCTTTTAAAAGTCTGTCAATAGGTCCAATACCATGAAAGCGATTCCTACCCGATTCAATGCAAAAAGGTTTGGCAAAAGAAAATGGCATCAATTCTCCTCCTTGGTGATGAAGGTCTAGGTATGGCCATGGTGCATGGGAAAATGAAGTGTGGAGGTGGGGGTAATATTGAATTTTTTTTTTTTTAAATAATATTTTTCTAACATAATTGAGGTGATTTTTTCTTTTTTTAATTTATGTGTAGAAAATTATAGAAAACTTAGCATAAAACTCCTACAGATGATATCTGCCTTTAGAACAACACCAAGTAAGATTATAGGGGTTCGAACCCATTATCTTCGTGAATTACATTAAAAAGGGAGAAAGTATAAGAAAATGGTCTAAGAGATTTAAATTCTAAAAGAAAGAAAGAAAATAAAATAGGTTAAAGGGAATACTTACACACACTCAATTTTCCTGTCTCTACACACTCGAATCTGAATTTTCATGGCAAATTATCATTTTACCCCTGCATTTCTAAACATTCGAATGAATGTCCAGTTAATTTTGGCATTCATTCGAATGAATGCCTAAGTGTAATTTCAATTTATTCGAATAAATGAGCTTAACATTAACACGGAATACTGCTCAGTTTGAATGAGGCGCATTCATTCGAATGATTTTAAATAATAAAATTTATTTTAAAATTTTAAAGTTATTTTTTGAGCAGTGTGTATTTTCAAAATTTCTCAAATTAAATATCCAGACTAATTACGATAATATGATAAAAATACTTTAAGACTTTAAGGTCTTTTGACACTCCTAAATATTTAAAACACAGTATTTTACAAATAAGGGTATTCCTAGGGTGTGCCGAAAACACATTTAGGAGTATCAAAAGACTTTAAAGTCTTAAAGTATTTTTATTAGGTTATCTTAATTAGTCCAGATATTCAATTTGAGAAATTTTGAAAATACACGGTGCTTAAAAAATAACTTTAAAGCTTTAAAGGAGATTTTATTATTTAATAAACTATGCACATTATTTTTTAAGCACTGTGTATTTTTAAAATTTCTCAAATTGAATATCCAGACTAATTACGATAACCTGATAAAAATACTTTAAAACTTCAAGGTTTTTTGACACTCCTAAATATATTTTCGGCACACCCTAGGGATACCTTATTTGTAAAATACTGTGTTTTAAATATTTAGGAGTGTCAAAAGACCTTGAAGTCTTAAAGTATTTTTATCAGATTATCGTAATTAGTCTGGATATTTAATTTAAGAAATTTTGAAAATACAAACTGCTCAAAAAATAACTTTAAAGTTTTAAAATAAATTTTATTATTTAAAATCATTCGAATGAATGAAGTATATTCATTCGAATGATTCATTTGTGCCTCATTCGAATCATTCAAATGAATGGACTAAGCAGTATTCCGTGTTACTGTTCAGCCTATTCATTCGAATGAATTGAAATTACACTTACGCATTCATTTCTAATCATTCGAATGAATGCAGTTACTTGGCATTCATTCGAATGAATGCAAAAATAAAACAGGGCATTCATTGAATGATTAGAAATGCGGGGGTAAAATGGTAATTTGTCATAAAATTTCAGATTCGAATAGGAAAATCGGATGTGTGTAAGTGCTCCCTAGGTTAAAATACAACGAGAACCCATATTCTATAAATACAACGTAGAATCTCCTCAAAATTATTAAAATGATTTTATAAAAAATAGAAATATTTTAATTAGATTATCTTTTAAAAGAATCTTGAGTCTTACATAGTTGTGAATGTGAGTAAATTGTTTCTGAAATTTTATGTCAAATGAAATTAAAAAAATTCAATAATTTGTATTTAATATATTATATTATATTATAATAACAAAAATAGAAGTTATGACTCAACTCCAAGTACGGCTGTGGGTGAGATGTGCCCACATATGGCCCACCTGCTCTCATTTTCAAGTAGCTAACATTAGAGTGGGTACCCACATAACCTCAACATCAGTCTTTGGTGGATGGAATTGGTGGGACGTCGACAAAACCAGAAATTTCTTTCTATAATTATGAATCATTGCGATGATTATAAAATATTATTTACAAAATATTCCCTAATATATTTTATGAAAGTCCCTACTATTGTTTAATGTCTCTTTATTTAAATTGATACTATTTTTGTCATTCTCTACAATAATTATAATTGAAAACAATGAGAAAGAAAGTATCTAACAATTTAAGTCGGTGCCAACTTAAGATAACAAAGTTAGCACATGCCACCTGGTGATTCAGATGCATGCATGCACATATTCTCTAAAATTTAAATAACAAAATAGCTAAAATAAGAAGGGAGAATATTTTTTATACTTAAATTTAATTATTTATAATTTTTATGTTCAGCACAACAGTCCTATATGAGATCTACTTAACATTAAATTTAATCTGTTAACATTATTTTTTATTATAAAACTTAAATTCCACTTATTTATAGTTTTTTATTAGTCACTCTTGAATTAATTATAATAAGTTAAAATATTTATTAGTCAGTTATCTATAATTTTTATTTGATATAGTTTTATCAGTCACTATTGAATTAATTATAATAAGTTAAAATATTTGTTTAATAATTTATATTTAATTTTTAAAGCTAAATAATTACATGAGTCTCATTATTTACATGATTATAGAGCTCATTTGGATTATTAGATGAGAGTGACACACCACCAGATAGAGCACCGTGCCAGAAAGCTCTCACATCTGCGAACATGTCTTTTTTATATACAAAATCTAGAATATAATTTTTTGTTTTATACAATATCTAATTCTTATTTTAAATATCTACACTAACTTTCTAATTGACCATCATTTAGAATTTAAGAATTGGAATTTTTCTTAAGAATTATTAGTAATTATTTTATTTTAATGACAATATTTATTCATAATAAACATAAATTTATTATAAAAAAAGTTTTAAAATCGTTAGTTAAAAATTTGAGTGCAAAAAGTTTTAGGAGAGGCATCAAATAGATTTAAAGATTATATGAGAGTTGTGCTTTCCAACAATACGAAAATAACAATTTTAGAATATAAAATTAACTTAAAATAAAAAATGTTTTTATCATTTAATTTAAAAATATAGTTGATTCCCAGATCAGAAGATCCTTTCACCAGTGTCATGTGTCAACCCTCTGCTTTCTATTATTTTATTATTTTACAGTAAAAACAGAGTAGTATAGCTGCCTGGGCCCTCTCTCTCTCATCTTGTGATGCCTTTTTGCATGAAAGCCATGTCGATTTGCCTCACATGAACCTGTAACATCGCCACATTTCATGATTCTCTAATCTGCTGCTTCTCTGAAATCCACGACTTGTTCGTGGATCGTGGTGTTTTTTTTTTTTTTTCAGTAATTGATACATTTCCAGGTGAAAATTCCAACCTTTTCTTCATTTTTTCTCTTCTTTATCAGAGAATTCATGTACTGTTTCACTGGTGGGTTTGATTTTATGTTAGCTTTTTTTGTTTTTTATTGATTTTATGGCTTATCACCTATCGGGAGGTTCCTTTTTTTCCCTCTTTTTTGAGCTTTAGGGAGTGAGATTCCTAAATTTTGTTTCGTGATTTGAGTGGATTGAAATTTAAAGTGTTGGGTTCTAGTTTCTTGCTTTTTGCTTCAATTTTGGTTGCTGTTATACAGATCCATCGGGAATTTGTTTTTTTTTCCCCCTCTTTTGGTTGAACTGAATTTTGTTTTGCGAATCAGATTCTTAGAGAAATGTTACTTTTTATTAATTTTGTTGATCTTGAGTGGCCTGAATTTTTCCTTTTATTAAAGTGGAGTAGAATTGTGGAGGTATGGGTCTTTGTAATCGGTTCTTGATTTTATATCAAATTCCTTTGAAGTGATTCATATCAACTTGGTTTTTTTATCTATCTTTTTCTCCATTTGAGTGGCTTGAAATTTGTCGAGTAACTCTTTGGTTTTTTTATTCCTTTCCTTCTGAGATGATTAATGTTTAGCTTTTGGTTTTTTTAAGAGTTTAGTTGGTTGGTTTGTGGATGTAGAAATACAAAGAATGAGTTTTTTCTTTTCTTTTTTTGTGTATCTGTTTTATGGTTTTGAATTGGTGGTTATTTGATATAATTTTCTGTAAATTAAATTATTCACATAAAAGATTTTCATCATTTTTTCTTTTCATTTCATGGAACGTTTTCTTTCTTTTGGTAATGTTGTTGATTCATAAACAATTTGCTCTCTCTCTCTCTCTCTCTCTCTCTCTCTCTCTCTCTTTGTGGGTGCGCACGCCACATGTGTGGCCTGGAGTTCGATACTTTTAGCTACAAATTTTCAATTTATGAGTTTGGAGTCATGGATGGTTTTCATGTGTCTTCCGTTTCTGTTTCCCTTGATTAGATTCACAGCTAAGTTGTTTCTTTTCATTCTTTGCTTCTGAATTTTGAATTTTGCCAGTGAATTTGTGGATGGGAGAGATGAAGACTAAGGTTTTCAAACATGCATATATGATGGTTTTGAATCTTCAGATGAAGATGATTATTTAGGAGGAAGATAGTTATTTGGAAGGATTGGGGGACTTAGCTATTACTTATAACACTGTAATTTTTCTTGCCTTAAAATTTTATAAATAAATAAGTTATCAGTTTTTATTTACTTCTGAGCATATTATGTGTTGATTACCTGGAGTTTTTTTTTTCCCTGTTTTAGAATTCAGGGTGGATTTTGTTCTTTTTACCCCTTCTGGGGAAGGCAGATTTGGAATTTCGAGTACTCTCTTACTGATTCAATGGATTGAATGGAAAAGTTAGCGTTCTTGAAATGGATTTGGCAGTCTAGTCATGCGCTATGGTAGTAAATTGTAATTATTGATGAAATGTAGCAATTTTTGTGGGTTTGGAGCATTAGAAGGAAGAGTAATGCAGTATTAATATTTTTATACCTTCTGGTTTATTGATTAACACCATAGAGGTATAGCCACTTAGCTTGTGATTTATGAAACATTGATATCAATTTATGCCAGAAGGAACGGAATCATCTGCATTAAATCTATTTGCAGTCTCGAGTTTTGTAATGGATGTGGCATTAAGAAAATTCCTGCATATGTTAGTGTAAAATCTATTATCATGTGAGATAGATGTTGGAACTTCTAAGTGGATATTCTACAATATTCTTGATTTGTTGAGAGTCGGGTTTTAGTTTTACCTGTTGACTTCTTAGTAGTTTTTTTCTTCCCCATTGGGGTCTCTAAATATTTTTATGCATTTGGGCTTATGAATGCTTTAAGGATGATTCTGATGCTGCTGATGAAGATAAATCAGCTACATTAACTGTCTGGTCTGGCAGTTCACACTGAACCTTTTTCTTGATTTTTTTTTTCTTGCAGAAAATGGGCGTATCAAGTTCTAAAATAGAAGATGACAAGGCCTTACTGCTATGCCGAGAAAGGAAGCGCTTTGTTAAACAGATGCTTGATGGCAGGTGCTCACTGGCAGCTGCTCATGTTGCTTATATTCACTCTCTCAGAAACACAGGAGCTGCACTAAAAAAGTTTGTAGAACCTGATGCACAAGTTGACTCTTCTTTGTACACTTCCACATCTGCAACCCCTGAGCCTCTTGCTTTGACAGACAAGTCTCTTTCACAATTCTCTTACTCGTCTCCATCTCCTTCACAGCATGTGGAATCTGTTGAACCCCTTTCGCCAGGACTACCTTCTCCAAACTCTGGCCAGTTTCAGGTAAGTTATATGAGAACTGTTGGGACTTCTTTAGCAAAGGTTGAAGAGAGACCACCTGTTTGTGCAAGAGTGAAGTTAATGCCACCTTCAGGTACTCCTCAAAATCATACACCACGATCTACTGAAAACCATCCTTCATTTGAAGATCCAAGACCACCTCCAGGAACTTCACCATGGGATTATTTTGGCCTTTTTGATACGATTGACAGCCAGTTCTCTTTCCATGATGAGAGGACATTGAACCATGAATTGGAAAATGCTGATGATATCCAACGACTTAGAGAAGAGGAGGGAATTCCTGATTTGGAAGATGAGGGGGCTTGTATTAGGAGGACACGACATGAGATCTCTGATGACAATGAATCTTCTGTTAGCATGTCACTTCAAAGTCTGAAAAAAGATAACGATGGAATAGATTCTAATTCAAATAATGTATCTCCTAAATTGAAATCAACGAGAAGTATAACTCATAAAGTTGGACATTTAAATGGAGAAGACATGATGCCTAAGGGAAGCATGGATGATGCAGCTGAAAGTGAAACTCCTGATATGGCACCTTCAAAAGACTCTTCTCTAGTTACCCTTCCTACTGATGAAAACAGAGGAATGGTGAAAAAATCCACTTCTCAGAATAAACTTGCGCCAAGGGATTTCTTATCAAGCATAAAAGAAATAGAGTATCTTTTCATCAAAGCTTCTGAATCTGGCAATGAAGTTCCCAGGATGCTTGAGGCAAATAAGGTGCAGCACCGACCAATTTTCCCTGAAACAAAAGGTCAGATATCTGGCATTGTTGCTAAGCTATATTCTGTCTTGTAAAGAAACTTCCCATTTTGGAGGAAACATACAATCGAACAATTTATCAGAATATACTCTGTACATGTGCAACTCATCTTTTGGTGACTGAACCCATTATGTTATAGGCCCAATCATGTAAGGGAGATGACTAAAAGTCTCTCCCACCAGATGATCCTAACCTTCAGATTTTGGTCTCATCAAGTGTAGAAATGACAATAATTGCTTACTTGAATGGCACCAGTTGGGTGCATGGCTGGGATTATGCATTGAGGGAGCCATGAAAACGACTGCTCTTCCATGATGAGAATTATGAATCAAATGACTTAGTTCATTTAATGGTGGGCCTTTGCCGTACTAATACTGGTTGGGGAAAAAAGGCACTCAGCTGGGCATTATGTTATACCGTCTACATCATGTGTTTATTGTTTATATAAATCCCATGTTGAAGCTTTTGAAATAATCTAGGGCTCATATTCTCTCACCTGCAACTGTTCATGTTTCACTAAATCTTACAAAATCTTATCGACTGTTGGGATGAGAGCTTGTAATGATAAATCTTTTCTTTTTAATGCAGCTAGGAGGTCAAGTGCTTCAGTTTTCTTCAAAGCCTGTTTGTTTTGTTTTGAGGATTCAGAGCATATTTCTCAAGGTAGGTCTCTCTACGCCAATTCTTATTCTGGCAAATTCTCCTCTATATAACTTGGAAACTAGCACGTGTCAGTGTCACAGAGATGAATTTTGAACACAGTGACCTTGAAATAATGACAACTTGGCAAGTGTCTCTTGAACTCATCTCTTTCTTGGCAATATTTTTTTGTTGTTTAACTAATCTTCCAATCATTTTATTGTTTTGAGCATGTCAGTCTAATAAATTGGATTATTCTTTCACTATCTCTAATTATTGAGTGCAGGTTGGTGGTGGCAAATTTGATGATGTTGTTATCCTCTTATATAGTGGATACTACATGAATCTCTTAAATGATTTGAAATTTATATCTTGACAATAAACTTATCTGTAGCTTTTCAAGTATATGTGTTATGGTATTTGGCTGACACATACAAATGTGCTTATTAGGATGAAAATCTGTATTTCCTTTCCTAGTTAACCCTGGTGTTTGTTGATCTTGACAGTCAATCAACAGCTTGTAATAGATGGTTGAGAAAGAGACTGACTTTCCTTTTTAATGTGATAAAGAGACATTCTTTGGATGACTACAATTTTGCAAACTGAGTTATTGTTTGGTACACTTTATCCACAATGGGAATCATCGATCGAAATGCTGAAGCTTGGGCCTGAATGCCCAGTTAAACCTGACAATATACCATTCTTATCTTGAATCAAGGATTATCTACTTCTTACCCAGATACATTTCTATATTTTGTACTTAGATCCAGTTTTTAACTACTCGTGCATGATAAATGCATTTTTCAAGGTTGTTAGTGAACTGTTAGGAGTTATAATGTGGCTGTGTCTAAACAGAATTGTGTCTCTCTTTTGACCTTATGTTATATGTCTAATCTCTTGAACATTATCTGCAGAACCTGCTACAAGTGCTGTAAAGTACTTAACGTGGAATAGATCAGTGTCATCACGTTCTTCATCATCCAGGAATCCTCTTGCCTCAACTTCAAAAGACAGTATTGGAGAGAGCAGCAGTAGCCTTTTTAATAGTTTTTGCATGAATTCTGGCAGTCATGCATCAACTTTAGATAGATTGTATGCATGGGAAAGAAAGCTTTATGATGAAATCAAGGTTACTGATGTTTTTTTTTCTTTTTATCTACCTTTCCTGCTCCTCACTCTAGGTCATGTATGTGTTTATCCCATATGGAATCATACCTATAGCCTTCAATATTTTACTTTACTACTAAGTAGGAGAGCATCATTCTGATGGACTCGACTCATAATATATATACCTCAAAGAATATCTCCTAGACTTGAATATCATATCCCTTCTATTGGTGGCATTAGTATATGTGGGTTAGAAGAAAATACTGTTATGTTCAATGCTACGTAGGCCATACTTTTTGGGACATCACTTGCCAATCATAGCACCTGTCTTGTCAATGACCTAAATCAATTCACCATTATCCCACATGAATTTAATTCTGTACCCCAGCAAAATTTACATTTTGAAGCTTAGAACCATGCAATTCCTATTTATTTCATAATCACTGATCACTAGATAGTTGATCTAAGGTGCCATGTATATGAAATATAAGATACTTGATCTGGTTATCTAAATTTTGTGGGTCTCCTCTGAATATACCCTCTCCCAGAAACAGCTTGTATTTAAAGATCAAAACTGTCTATTTGTCTCTTTTGACATGTTCCTTTACTTGACTGGAGAGTTAAATTTGTACATGGGGTAGACTTTGGGGCATGGTCTATCCACAGTATTATCTAATGATACATACATATTAGAAATATAAAAGATGAGGAGTAATCTGCCTGCATGTATTCTGCATGGTTGGAAAGGAAACAATGTTGATTGCTGAAATAAAATTTAATTTGATTTAATTGTCATAACCACCACATCAAGATGATGTAATTTCTAATTTGAACTGTTGAAACAAACTTGTCCGAGGACATCATGGGACTCCAGCAAAGAATGATGTATCGGAATCTAGATTTTCCCTCATCATGGTTGAATGATGAATTTTTGTTCAAACCCTACATTTCTGACTATGGATAGAGGCAGATCTAGCCATAGACAGTCCAGATAGTGCATTGATCCGTGACTTAATTGCTTGGAAGGCCTGATCTGACTGTTCATTTCATCAAATCGGGTTTGGAAGCTGTTTTGTCCATCGGATCGTGATTGGATTGATCCAACTGTCTTATGGATCCAGAGTTGCCATAGTAGTGAATTTAAGAAGTTTACTTTATTGTTTATTTTATTTTTATTTGTCAACTTTGAAATGTAATAAGTTAATTTAAAGGGTTTGCATTGTTCACACATTTGGTACACATGCGTGTGTTTCTAGGGTTTCATAGGTATTTCTTATAAACAATTGTAAACACTTATTGTTTCGAGAATAGAATACAAGTGAAGAATTTCTGCATGCTCTCTTGAGATAACTGGTGGGGTGATTCCATCTCTCCTTTAGTGTGACTCCAAGGAAACGGGTGCTTATTATCCTTTTTCTTCTTCCTAATCTCTTTTTCTTCTTCTCTTTCCTTCTTCTCCTTTTCATTCTTCCCAATTGTCACACGTTTCGGAACCCAAAACAACTCAAAAATTCGAAATCTAATCCAACCAAGCCCAGATCTCAACTTCGCAGGTCGTCCCAACCCGGATCTCATGGATGGATTGATTTCAGTCCTGTTTTGTGTGCCGATTCCATTCCCCGCCCTGTTATGAACTTTTTTGTGCCCGAAATCCCCTAAGCAGCCTCGTTTTTATTCCTATTTTAAGTGTTTTTGGCTTTGGATTCAAGTAGGACTTTATTCTTCATTAAGAATCTGTACTTGTTCACTTGTTCGTAGGAATTCTAGGTATCTTGAATCTGATCATAGGATATTTGGAAGCCCTAATCTTGACTTGTGATTATTTCTAGGATTTCATATGCTTCCATGCTATGAATCTCTTTAGATCTTTTGATTTTTGTGATGTTATTTGCATAGATCTTGTTTTAATCATTGAATATGGAATGTTATCTTATTAAATCAGCATTTTCATTGCATATTTTAAGCATATAACAGTAGATCCCACTCAGATTTCTTATTTTCTTTCATTACATTCCTAGAATCTAGAATTTTGAATGCCTTAACCTCATCTTAGGGCACACTTCACTTCTGTCCTATGTCAAAACTGTTGTGGGATGGTTATGTCATCAGAGTTGGCAAATTAAGGTTTTTTTTTTCCGTGTGGGTGTGGGGGGAATGACAATTCTGATCTATAGGGAGGCCTCCTTATCCAACCATTCTTAACATGTTTGGATGGACCAGAATGGGCCCACAAGACTGGTTGGACTATATTGTTTCTGATTTTATATTTTTGTATATTTTTTACATGTTATATATATTTAAAATCTTCTAATTTTTATAAATATGAATATCACACATGAGGTGTCGGACAAGTAGATTATTGACTTCCCTTCATATAATTCCTCCAAAATGCATAGTTGCTAAGACCTATCAATTAGCCATAGATTGGAAATTAAAACACCATTTACAAATTCCTTTCTTACTTCCAGGCAAGTGAAATCATCAGAAAAGAGTACGACATGAAGTGCAAATTGTTAAGACACCAGGAGTCTAAAGTGGAAAGTCCTTACAAGGTTGATAAAACTCGTGCTATTGTCAAGGATCTGCATTCAAGGATCAGGGTTGCAATTCACCGAATTAATACAATATCAAAGAAAATTGAGGAGCTAAGGGACAAAGAACTTGAACCACAACTTGAGGAATTGATTGAAAGGTAAGATGTCTTTCATTCCTTCTCTATCCTTGAGATAGTCTTGAAGGAGTAGTTTAAATATTTAGATGAAGTCATTGTTCATTGTTTGTTCTGTGCTTCGTAGTTTTGACATGTTGGATGCAATTTCAATATCTTTCTATTCAAGAATTTGTTTGGTTGCACACAAGATTGCAACTGAATTATTGATTCAACGTGAAAGGGTGTTGCTATTACTTCTGCAATGGGAATGGATGATTGGTGAAGAAAGTAAAAATGATTTTCTTCAATGTGATTTAACCAGATATGTACTAAATATTGGTTTCATGTGAAAACTAATCCCACGTACATGTTCTTATCAAGAGAACCTCTAGTGCACTCATTACTTCTATGTGAAAGAAACATCTATACCATGATTTAGAGAAACATGCCTGTTCTTTCTTGGCTTATAGGGGCTTGATCATGTGACTGGGTCTATGGAAAAGAAGCATTATCACATAAATATTGTCAACTTTGCATGTTTGGAGTAGCAATTTAATATTTGATCATCATCATGATCATCATTGCCACTTTCCCAACAACTATTTTATATTTTATTCTTCTTAAATATTGACATGGATATTTTTAGTGTGGTTGAGCACTGCATAGGAAACTCTTCATTCAAAGTGAATGCTTTCTAAAAATGGATTGTCAAGAGAAATACTCTTAAACCTTACAATGGTAACTTGTATCTTTTACAATCTACTTAAGGTGCATCTGCACTTGTCTGGAAAGTTGGACAAACAAATAAAAAAGAAAAAGGCTTTCCATAGGTGTTGCTTGCCTACATCAATGGCAGATGCTTCATGAGAAATCAGGAGATAGAAGGAACTTTTACCACTTGTTGAGGTGCCAAAGCATGATATGAGCACGTTTTGCTTCTGACCGAAATTTCCCTTTGTCTGTAGCTTTCCTCTTCGAGAGAGGCAGTATTCTTGACAAAGGTATTTTACAAGGAAAAATTCCGTTTAAAAAAAGTGTGTGAGGACATTATTTTCCAACAGATGTTGAATCGTTGCCTCAGAAATTGGTAGACTACGTCCAGGGCAACTTATCCTCTTCTAGCATTTGCAAACTCTTCCTAAGTAACTTTCACTAGGAAAAAGTTTCTCCACCACTCTAATAAACACCAAACAAGAGTGAAGTAAAAAGTGAGGTTTCTCTATCTTGGGGACCTTCAAGTTGCTCTTGCTTTTTCACCTAGTAGGGAATCTCCATTTTTTACTGTTTTTCCTCATTTAAATGTCCTTTAAATTGTGCATATTTTGAACACCATTGCAGAATCAATGGTTATGTATACCTATGCACCTCCTCAACAAACAAGTATAAATTGATACTGATTTTCCATTCTCATCCCAAACCATCATCAGTGCCTATCATTGATACTGACTTCTCAAACAACTTCCCAAACTAATTCATTGGAACTTTTACCAACTGGATGAATGGCAATATCAATGTGAAGACAAAAAATATCCAGATCAATAGATGGATATGAATGTGTTCCAATGCAAGGGATAAGGCTTCACTGATGGTGATGGCACTTATTTTAGTAAAAAAAGAAAGAAAGAAAAAGAAATAAAGGCTTATCTTAGCAGCAAAGACATGGAATACTTATCCACATGAATACAAATAGAGATAATTTATAGAATGTCTAGTCAGTACATAAATTGTACTAAAAAGAAGGGAACCTTGTTATATAGATTGTCCCTATACAGAAATTCCTCCAAACCTGAACTGCCTAACTTTCTGTCTAATCTTTGGCATTTTCCTATTGCTATTGGTCTTCCTTCTCTTGAGAATATTTTTGTGGATGGATGTTCATAACGATAACCAGCATTTTGGATCACTAAAGAATCCCACTTTTACAATCTTATAGACAAGTTTATGCATAGTAGACAAAGTCGAGCCTTAGATGTGCTTAGCCTCGCACCTAGGATCTAGACCCATTTTGTTCCTTGCCCAGCTGTAAGGCAAGATTTTTTTAGAATTATTCTATAATCCTCTTTTAGTTTTTCTGTAATAATGATTAGATATCCCCATTAATATGAATTCTTACCTAGTAATACTTGATGTGAGATTCCATATTACTTGCCTCTACATACAATAAATATGTTTTTAATATGTTTAGAAGTTAAGCTGCCCTTTCATTTTGGTGTTTTAGATAAATGATTTATATTTGTTAATATTGGTGTGATAAAGAGGCAAATTAATTATTTAATGCATATTTATAAACTATTTAAATGTGTGCCGAGCAAAATTAGTTCCATGCTGGGGCGGCATCTTGGGCTCCAAAACCCATTGGTGCCATAAGTGCACCTTACGCCTGTATTCCTACGAGTACATTGATATTCTTCTCTAAAGTTATGTAGATTTCTGTGTTCCCACATTCCCTATGTGTAGAGTACAATTGTACCTGCGAATCTATTTTACATTGGTTCCTTGAGATGGGTCATATGTGTGTTGCAGACAGATTTTTCCAGATTGGTTTGTTAACAGATTTGTCTTGTATTTTTCTAATACTAGCTCATAAATGTTAGGCATGGTGATAAAATGTTGTAATCAGATTTTCTTCTTTTGAAATCCAACTAAAATTTTCAAATATTTATTTGATTGTTTTGATTAAATGTATAGTTTTATTATTGTTATTATCGCATGTTATTTTATTTTAAAATAATTTTTGTTTAAATTATTCAAATATTATGTTGAGCCCATGAATGCCAAGTTTTAGCATTTGTTGAATTGGAGACCTCATATCCTGTTGAATCCCAACAATTGAAACCATATTCATGTGATTTAGTTATCAATGCAACGCAAAAGGATAACCACAAGGAAAAAATAAAGAACAGGTATCATGCATCCGTTGAACACTGCATGTGTATGTATATATGAATTCCATAAAAGTGCTTACATGATTTTATGTTGCTTTTATTTCTGTGTCACTTGTTCATTCAACATGATTCCTGACCTTGCCAAATGCAGTTCGAGCCGAATGTGGGAGATGATACTTGACTACCACAAGCTTCAGTTCAACATCATTTCAATAGCATACAATGATGAAAGCTCCAAAATCTCCGTACATTCTGAATCCCATCAACACGCAACCATCCATCTTGAGAATGAGTTGAAAACTCTCTCTTTGAGCCTCACGAAATGGCTTGGTATGCATAAATCCTACTTGCAGGCTATAAATGGTTGGCTGCTCAAATGTGTCGTCTTTCCTCTGCAACGGAAATCTTCAAGGCGGAGACAGATGCCATTCTCACCCCGGAGATATATTGCTCCTCCAATATTCATCATTTGCCGTGATTGGTTAAAGGGCCTTGAAGACCTGGAGAAGAAGGAAGAGGCAGTAATAGATTCTATAAGAAAACTACTAGCGGTCACAACCCGTTTCCTACCACAGCAAGAGAAGACCCACAGAAGGAATCCTAGTTCAACTCTGTCATCAGTGCCATGGGATGATGGTGACCATAGTGAAACAGTACAGACTCACAGATATGAATCAACAATGGATTGGAACTCAGGTTTCCATAGTCTACAGTCAAGTTTGGTAGGATTCTTCAATCAATTGAGTGAATTTGCTGATTCATCAGTGAAGATGTATTCAGATCTACAAAATTCAATCAAGGAGGCTCATTATAAGTATGACCCAACCATGCCAAGGAGACAAATGTAACCAGCGATGGTGTGACCATGAAGGACAAAAATGGGATCAGAATTGGTAACAATGTGTTAGGATGCACCCCAAATTGCTGGTAAGCAATTTTTGTCGACGACATTTCATTCATTCTACCAGACAACTTGGGGGTGCATGGAAGTGAAACTTACATTCAGTGTTTTTCCCTTTGTCTTGCTGAGGTCAATTGGCAGGAAAAGAGGGGAAGAAAACAGTAATTCACATATTGTCGTTGCATTCCAAAATTAAGGACGCGAAATAGATAATAGTCATTCTTATAGGTAATTTAGCCATTTGAGAATTTGAGGTATCTCCAAATGCTTCCTATGTTATATTGGCTTGGGCAATTTGGAGATGTGTAGATGAGGAAGCATTTCACATGGGGATTCAAATCACCGCTTGTGTTGTAAATCTGCGAAGAATAAGGAGGATTTTGAGGGCTGGAGGGATTCAAATAAATACATCGTGATAAGGTGATTTTATCAAATGAATATGGGATAAGAAATGGAGTCGGGTTTGTGATTTTGGTTGGTATATGGTGGATTGGTAAGGGTGTTATGTATACTGCATGATATAGGACTCTTGTACATTAGATGCACCCCTTGGAAGGTTTTGAAGCAATAAAGAACATGCATTTCTCCTTCTCTTTTGGTATATTCTTCACTCTGTTTCTTGCTCGTGTACATAAATATTAATTTTGGCATGTGTTTTGAATAGATATGTTTTCAAAGGATTGTTCATTTTAAAATAAAAATAGCCTACTATTATAGTCGACATCATATTGAAACTTTAATTTGTTTTATATTATTCTGTTTACTCTTAGTATTGTACTATGAAAACTTACATTTTTTTTAACATAAAGGTGTTCGGACATCTCAGAGCACCTGACTAATTCCTTGGAGCATGTGCAAATCTCCCTATTCATACACAACAGGTAAAATTATGAGGAGTGGCTCTTTGGGAAAGCGGGAATTAAACTCAAGACTTCCCACTTTCGGAGGTGAGTTATTGGTCATCACTCCAACCTCATTGAGTTTTTGAAAACTTAATTTTACTTCATGGTTCCTATTGTAGATTTAGCTCCAATCAAAGTGTTATCAAATGCCAATATTGCAAGCTAATCTCCGTTCATTAAAATAGTCCGTCCATATTCTATTACTTCCTTGTCCCATACATTTTGTCATTCAAGTTTATGAGAATCGATGTATTTTTTCTCTAATTAGTCTTACTCAAGGGTTCAAATCTTGGTATCGACGAGAACTTTCTCTCACCTATTTTTTTTTTTTTTAAATTAAAACTTAGAGCATATCGGTTGATATTTAACTCCGTGGATGCTCATTTAGTAACTTAAAATATAACTCAACGATCACACGTTCGAAGTATGTGCTTCTTATTAGTTTTAGTTTAGTAGTTCTAAAAGAATTTGTGCTAAGGGTATTTCAATTTTAGGCAGAAGGCACCTTTCATGTAGGAAATTCTTGATGGATACATTCTTTTCATAGCATTCTAAATCTCATTTCCTCATTTAATTACGATGGTATCCACTTTTCAGATTCCATATTCGACAATGTAAGGCTACATCTGATAATCATATTAAAAATTTTAACAAAGAAGAAGTTGACTTGCTGTAAACTAGTCATGACTCATGAGAGAGATTGAAGTAGGGGTGTAGCTCAATTGGTTGCCTTTCGCCTCAGGAAGTGGGAAATTGCGGGTTGAGCTCCCATGGCCTAATCTTAGTGTGCCTTAGGAGTAGTGGGTTCATCCAGTAGGGGTTTTAGTAGAACTAGTGTCTGAATTTTCCACACGTTAATCCAAAAAAAAAAAGATATTGAAGTAGGGGTGAAGTGGTTTCGGACCCCAACCCACCTGGCCCAACTGAAACCTGGGACCAGTCTTGGAGTAAAGCTTCTTGGTCTCACGCCCAGGCTTGATCTTAGCCTACTGGTAGCCCAACCCGAGCCCAGGCCCAGACCTCTATTAATTCAAAACCGTTCTATGGCATCATAAAAGGGGTGACAAAGTGTGGGATGATCTAAATATGATGAACGGCTAATATCAAATTAGTAAGAGAAGGGCCTTGCATGTTTTGGACCCAGTAGAAAAGTTGCAATGAGGCAGATGGAACGTGGATGGACAGTTATGAGTTATCATAGGCAGGGATTTAAAAATCGGCTGGGCCGATATATCGGCCGATATTTTTCTCTCTCCTCCGATATCGGAATTGTGAAAAACCGTGAAAAACCGCAAAAAATCGTGAAACCCTGAACCGTTGAAAACCGCAAAAAACCGTGAAACCAGTGAAACCCTGAGCCGTTGAAAACCGTGAAAAATCGTATCGGTGTTTTTTAAAAAAAAAAATAATTAAATACCGATATTTATGAATATTGGCCGATATTGTGGCCGATATTTTGGACCGAATATCGGCCAATGTACAGCCGATACTTATCGTATCGGCCGATATTACTCGGTTTAAAAAAACCGATATATATCGGCCGATACGATATGTATCGGCCGATATTTGAACCTTAGATCATAGGTGATTCCTTTAATATTTCTCAACATTTACATGGACTTTTTACGACCTTTTGTAGGCAACAGAATCACTAGTGGCAACAATGGGTTACATTCAAGAATCAGCTGATCATCCTAATAAATAACCTTTTTTTTTTTTTAAAAAAAAAGAATATATCGGACAATAGGATATGAGGTAACTACACGATGTATTGCCAATACGTATCATCAGTTGGAGTCCAAGCGTGACTTGTCGGGTGATATGTGTGCTCAAACTTCCAAGTTCAAGCACATTATGGGCTCAAATGACTCTCGGGCCATATTTGAGCTGAAGAACAAGCCTACTTTAGCATACATAAGCTCCAAGATAAGCAGTGAGAAGTGCAGGGAGTTGGAGAAGGAATGCCTTCTAGCCTTTCTTGTGAGTTGTGTTTTTCTTATTCTACCTCTCCACCCATTTAACTGTGACATTTTCATTAGACTCCAGCAACTTCTGGTTTTGGAATTGCTGCCGAAATATTGATAAATACAATATATATATAAATTGACCGTATATTTAGAATATCACCGATATCTCGGCTGTGATATCGGCTGATATCAATTTTTTTTTTGAAAAACAAAAATTCACAAAAAATATGATTTGTTTATTAAAGAAATAAAATTTTATTTTTATAAACAATAAACATTTAAAAATACAAATAAAAATACAATACAAAATTCTTTTAGTAACTTATATTCCAAAAGAAAAGAAATTCAAAATTAAAAAAAGGGCGATCGTACAGCTTGAAAGAAAAAAAAAGGAAATGCTGAAATTTCGACTTAGAAAATATTATCAAGTTTCCAAAAAATTATGATTCAAATTCAAATTACCTAAAATTTATGATTCTAAATACTTCACATAATTTAAGCTAAAATTTTGGTATAAATCTTGGCTGAAATTTAAAACTAAATTTTGGACTAAAATTTCATAAATCTTGGATAAAATTTCGAACAAATATGTTAGCAGAAATTTCAGCTTAATTATACTATAAATTCAGGCTTAAATTATGATTGAAATTTCAGAAGAATTTACGAAAAAAAATTCGACTGAGATTTATGGCAAAATTTGGACTGGTGATGATTGAAATTTATGGCAAAAGGAACAACTAATTTCTTCTTAAAAGAAATGATAAAAAAAGAAATGCAGAAATTTCGGCTAAAAATTATTAATACATGATTCAAGTACACTAAATTTATGATTCTAAAATATTCACATCGTTATAATTTACATAAATTTTTTCCCAAAATTTAGAGATGAATTTTGGACTGAAATTTCATCAATTATAGGGTGAAATTCAAGTAAAATTTCGTATCTTAAAAATAACATTTGAATATGTAAATAACCGATATTTAATGATAAAATTACATATCCATGACAGTCCATAATTTTCTCCACTTTTTGTAAATTTTCTGATTTTTTTGAAAAAAAAAATTGAGTGGAGAGAGAAAAATATCACCTCAATATCAGCCGATATATTGATATCATTGATATTTGAATATCGGCCAGGCCGATATTTTCACCCCTGCTTCGAATATGAGTAATATGCACCAAGTAGGCCCTGATTGCATCATTTAGTGGATGAATCCTCTATAGACCATTCTGTATTTACCCAGCCACATTTAAGCCAGCCACAATTACTGCCTATAGCTTTCATTTCGATAAATGATATGATACCTGGATACATTAAAAGTAGGGGAAACTCAGGCAACAGAACAAGGATAGGAATCACTGGTCTCTCTATCCAAGTCTTGAAGTAGTTGGATTAGTCCGGTTAAAATGTCCTCTGTCCAAATACAAGTGAAACCCTCCTGTATACCTTCATTATAAATATAAAAAAAAAGAGACTCAAGTAGTTCAGATCAGCCTTTTTATTGACCTCTATAGATGATTTACTACTATGTGATATCCAAGCCTGATATCTAATTAGTTTGTCAGGTGGTGTGAAAGTTCAGATCATTCAAAAAAATCCAGTGCAATATACATACGGAAGTGCTTATTGGTAAGACATGAAAATGACAAGAACTATTGCAACCACAGCAATTTAAAGATGAAGCCTGTTCACATACCAGATGTTTAAATGTTCGTAGCAAGGATATTCAGACTTTTGGTAGATGGGTATCAATCAGTTGGTATATATCTTCCCGTCTTTGTTTCTCAAGCGGAAGACTTTCTCTGCATGTTTCAGATAGCATGAGAGAGAGAGAGAGAGAGAGAGAGAGAGAGAGAGAGAGATCCGTGAAGGGACCATCACCTTCGGAGTTGAATCAGAGAATAATCAATCTCAGCCATAATGGTTGTCTCATGATGTCCTGTAGTTGCAATTATTTCACCAAACTGCAAAGGGAAAACAAGACCAATTTTGTTTATCAAACCACATTTATGTACTACTCACTGAAACTAAGATACACAATTATCTAGGTTAGTTCATTAGTTCTTACAGGTCCAACAAGAGTAGAATGACCCCAAGTAATGTAACTGGCTTTTGCGTCTCGAGCTGGAGAACAAGTGGCTACAAATAGCTATGACAACAGTACATTACCGGATGTTACTATTGTTAGTCAAGCTTTTAGGCCAACAACTATTACTTCCATAAATGTCATCCTAAATGCACAAATGCAGTACAAAGAATAGCAAGAACTTGCCTGATTATCAGCTGCCCTGCAAGGCAAACAGAAATAGAATGAAAGGTATCAGTACCACTTGATGAAATTTAGAAAATGTTGCAACAAATAAAGCATAGACTTCCACATGCTTATCCTCATGTAGAGCTGCAACTCGGGTCGGGCGGGTCGGTTCCTTAAAATCCAACCCGGCCCTGACTTGATATATATGGAACCCGATCCGACCCGAATTTTCAATCCGAACTTCACAACCCGATCCGACCCGACCCGAATTTTGACCCGACTGTCATTCAGAACCCATTTTAGCCTAATTTTAACCGGGTTGGGTCGGGTTAACTTGTAAAATCCTCAACCCGACTCGACCCGAATTTCATGCGAGTTTTTATCTTCTCAACCCAACCCGACCCGACCCTACCTGTTGACCCGAAATTCTCAACCCGACCCGCATGATTTCTCAGGTCGAGTCATGCGGGTCGGTCCAAAACCAGACCCGAGTTGCAGCCCTATCGTCATGTTATCAGAGACCTATTCTCACTTGCATGTCACTTTTAACCAGAGTTCAAAAACTCGAAAGTCGGACTCAACTCGAAATCTTATCAAGTAACTCGGCCGATTTTTTGGACTCGACTCGAAAAACTCAGTAAAACTTGTTGACTTGCTTGACTTGAAATCCCATCAAGTCTAGTCAACTCGGGCTAACTCGCTTGAGTTTTTTCAAGTTTTGAAACTATGCCTTTGGTTTGATCAAGTCCATTCCTTTAGCAGACCCGCTCTTCTCTCAAGATGTGTCACAGTACTACTATAGCCTGATTTAACAGTACTAACCAATACTATCCTATACATTTATTAGCTGTATTGGGTACCATACATGTCTTGGTCTATACATTTCAAATTAATCCACCATGAAGTATGCATTTTAGTAACTTGCAAGTTGAAACAATCAACATCGTGAACATCAAATATCAAGAAATAACAAAATTTTGATACTCTTCCCTTGCTCTTTGCATCAGCTTCCCACAGCAGTTGACCTGTACTCATGTTGAATGCTCCGGGATAGCATATTAAATGAGCACCTGATTTTCAACAACGAAAACAAAATAAATTTTGGTGTTATCTTTCACTCGTAAACAGAGGATTTTTCTTTTCTTTTTCATATGGTCCTGAACAGCAGCATTAACCCTAAAGATCCAGTGGTCCTGGAATTAGAAAGCCTCTGAATTTAGAGGCTACTGAAGAAATAGTTGAAGGTGGCCATTTGTGCTTTAGTGGACAAGAGAAGGACACTGCTACCCTTGGGAATTGGAAACTAACTTGGAGGAGAAAAGACCCATAGTAACGATGTCGAGTCTAGCTCTTCAACATATTCATAGACCGGCAAATGTTGGACCATAATTGTTAAAATCTTACAATTTATGATTTGAATCTTATGATATGATACATTTTTAAAGAAAACAGTTTAGATCTTATAATACGATATGGTCATTTAACAACCTAACAATTTTTGCTATTCAAATGTTAGTTTTACCAAAAGATGGTTGTCCTTTATGATTTAAGCCAATTTTCAAAACATTATTCTTATAAACTATTCATGATCACATGTTATTAGCAAGCCATATACATGACTTCCTTTTAGAATCTTAAACAATGTTTACATAAATAAAAATCATCATGTTATATATACAATATATCATCATTTTTTGTCACTTAACCAATAATGTTTTGAATACTAAGTACATGGAATATGAATTTTTTTTTTTACTTTTTAAAAGATTTTACCTTTTTTCTAGAAAATTATAAAAAATCTTACAATTTATGAAACGATTTGCGATTAGATTACGATTTGATTGCTAGAACCATTTACAATACGATTTTGATTTTCAGAACATTGTGCTGGACTATCAGGGATTAAGCTCGCTTTTATGCCTTGGTTTTTCATTTTTGTATTGGACCCCCGTTTTTTCCTGTTTCCTTTTGGAATGTATTTACAATTACCATTCCAAAGAAACAAAAGAACATTTATCAATGAGGAAAAGGAACCATTTTATTTTCATTTGTTGTCACCAAACAAGTTGCTATGCCAAATTTGAATTATCAAGTGACAAATGGATGATTTCAATGTTTGAGACAATAGTTAGTAGTTGCTTCCAAAAATGAAGTCATTGATTGATATGAATCAAACCTCTAGCTGCATACAACATAGCAAGTTCTGGGAAGCGAATATCGTGACAAATACCAATCCCTATACGCCCTACATCTGCACAGAATTTCCTCATCAGTTTCATGAGTAACTTCGGGATTCTCAAAAGAAAATCAATATCCAGTATTATGTGCTAAATTTTCCGTGAGAGGACACAGTTCAAAATTTGATAGCTCAGGGTAATACCAAAAAATTTAGATTCAAATTTAAATATCATGGAATGAAATAACAATCAATTTATTTGACATTCAGAGGTATGTTACAATCGTCTATAATATTAAAAAGGTGATTGAAACTATAAACTGACTTAACCTGGAATATCTCAGTTGGAAAGAGCATGAATTATTAAGCATACAGTTGAACCATCAAGGCCTCCCTCCACTATATATTTCGTATACTAACCAATAATCAGGGGGAAAAAAGAGGAAAAAGGGTGTTATAAGTGGAAACCTTGAGAGGAGGTTACCAGTGGAAATAGATGGGCACCATGCAAACAAGAAATGCAGTGTCCAGAGCAATTGAGATAAACAAGATGGTTGATTCAATTCAACCCACTATGGATGAGACAGGACCAGAATTTCTAGATTAAAAGCTTATAGCCTGTCTAGAGAAATTGAGATAAACAAGATAGTTGATCCAATTCAACCAATTATGGATGAGACATGACCCAGAATTTCTAGATTAAAAGCTTATAGCGATGAAATTGATAGAATTAGGATTTTTATTTCTGTATTAATCATTCAGATTAGGTGATGGGTAGTTGCTGAGTAAAGGGATATGTACCCCTATCTTATCAAAAGTTTCCTTTTATGGCATTGTACCCCTATAGTCCTATTTATATTCATTTTTATCACTAATGAAGGGTTTGAGAGATTTTCCACAAATACAGCTCAGACTAGGAGGGTTGGTTTCTCCTGAATTGAAACCCAAGTTGGAGGCTTGATTTCTCCCCAAAGTGAAATCCCTGTCCCTATTTCCATTAGGTTCTTATCAGAAATACTTGGCTTCGGACTAAAATTTCTTTACTATTATTTCTGGGTAAATGCAAGTACCAGGTCCTTGATTGGGAGTATAATAATTAGCACAGGCCAAATACATAATAGCCATATAGGAGTAAATGGAAATTTTACATGCAATCTTACAGATGAACTACCTGTATCAACAACGGTAGCTTCATTGCCTGCTGTGACTGGTGTCTGATTCCTTGAAGGTAATATCCCCAGGGATGTGAACATCAAATAGATGTATCTGCATGTTACCAGATTTATATATTCAAGTCCATATATGTATTGATATCAAAGAGAAATAGTAAATTTCTCCACGTGAAGAGCATCATGTAAGTACGAGATCATTTGTCCAACATTTGTAACTAAATGCATCTGATCTTAAAATAGAAGCTCTTATGTACATTTTATTATCATAAATCTTGGGCTAGGGTGACAATCAAAGGTTGTATCAGATCTTCAGATGCAATTTTTCAACCTTCTTGCAAAAGTTGAAACTGACTGGGGCAGTATCATGCATTGGGAAACTAAGAAAAAGGTATGGAGCATGCTTTTCCGTCCTAAATTACAAAAAATAGTATGCAGCTCCTGGAATACACTGGATATTGATTTATAGGAGGAAATGCATAGTGTGCATATCGTCCATGCAGATTTCCTACCACATGCAGCATTAATATTCTCTGTCACTCCAAGATGCTTGGCGAGATGGATGAATATCCATTCCACCAGAATATCCAACTCACAGAAAGTTTTTGAGTTATCCAAACATACCCTTTGCATGATTGTAGGTTTCACAACCATAAAATAAAACCATCTATCCAAGAAAGAAAATGCAGAAAATATAAGATTACATCTCAACATCTACAGGTTCCTTACTTTCTTGTGCTTAGCCTTTAGTTTTCCATCTGCCCCAAATACACAGCAAGTATTATACAACCTACCACCGCTCAGTTCTGGTATGGATCCCCCTACAACTGTGATTCCTTGAACACGTGCAACTTCAGATAGCATTGAGAATGATGGCGACTCATCTTCAATGTCAAAATCCTCGGCATATTTTAGAAAATTCTCGTTTGAATACGGACAGTTCCATATTTCCTATCCAATCAATCACAAAATCAACATCAGCGACAATGCTGCACATCTAAATGTATTATTGCAGATATGTTTGACATGAGGATAGGTCCAAATTTGAGCTTTTGTTGAAAATCAAATGAACCAAAATTGGTTCAGATCATAGACTCACAGGTAAAACTACGAGCTTTGCACCGTTTTCAGCAGCATTTTCAATTGCTCTGTGTGCATGAGCTATGTTCATCGCCTTGTTTGAAGTGACTGATAGTTGGCATAGTGCGATTGTAAACTGAACCAAAACAGATAAGTAACAACATGGCCTTTCTCATTGACCAGAAAAGATTGCAGCATATTGTACACTGACCGAAAATGTACCCGAACATATTTTAAAGGCCGTAACAAAAAAATAGCTAGGGACTGTAATACACGAGCAAGAACTGCATGGGGTTCCAATAACTATTTTCCAATAAGCAAAGGTGGTATGGTCATTACACTTTCCAAGAGGAGTCATGCAATGTTCGACACTGAATCATTGAGTCTGTACAAGAGAGGCTACAGATCGGTGACCAAACACCCAATAATCAGCAATTGAATCTTTAAACTCTTTCCCATTAAATGTGAACAGCAGTTGTTCCATCAACCACAACATGAACACTACCTCTACCTATTTGAAGGTCAGCAATCGAATTGTTAAAATTACCCCATCAGAAAAGCTTTGGAGCATAATTTATCAACTCTGAGGCATATCAGATAAGCAAACAGGATCACTGAAAAGTGGCCCCCACTTCCACAGACTCACAGCCCAAGAATCTGTAATGTATAGGAACAAGAATCATAATTTCTCATCTTCAGTCATAAATGGAGAGGTCTGATATGGACCTCAACTTGCCAATAATTTTATCAAAATACCAACCTCAGGCACTTTGTACAAGTTGAGCCTACGGCCTGCTTATCCACTGTGGATCTGCGGATGTTTTATCTTAGTCTAGATCACATGGGGGTTAATTGGTAAGAATTTGCAGAAAGCGGTTCTCCTACAGTGAGGATGGAAAGTTGGAAGGGATGAGGTTGTGGAGAATTGAATTTTTAAAAGAATACTCCAGATATTGATAAGCATCCAACATATTTCCTAATGTTTTGACAGATATCAATATCTGTTGGATCCAATTTTTTATCAATTTGAACATTTGCAACTTGCTTATGTTGTTGGGGTCTCTATTGTTATGGGTGTGTGCTTTATGCATGGTTGCATGGGTGTCCAGCCCCATGAGTCCCACACCTTTGTGTGGAGACCAAATTAGAAGGAGAGAGTTGTGTAAGGCAGCACACTTGGCTTGTGGGATTTATAATGCCAAAAAAGGGGAAATCTTTATAATAGGACATGTATAGATTTAGATATACATTCTAGAGATCCAGGGTTTGAGATTCTCTTTTCTAAGGGTTAGACAAAAGGAGAGGAGTAAGTGACAACAAAGAGAGAAAAAATGGATTTTTCTTTGGTGTTCCATCCAATCAATCAAGAAGTCGTTGCATGATAGTTATTTGTTTGCCATCGCCATGATTTAGATCTCATCACAACAAGTGACTCTTTGGTTGTAATATTTCTTCTTCTTTACTTAAAAGGACTATGGGTGAGGTGAATGAGGGTTGTTTGGAGGCATTAAGAGGTAATCTTGTAATTCTCAAGTTTCATGTAATGTCTCACATTTGGATATAACTTGAGACACAAATATTATACTCTTTATTAATTAGTGGATACTCTCTCGAGTTTATCCTGTGGTTCTTCCTTCGTGTTGGCAGATTTTTCACATAAAATTTGTGTAGTGGTTTGGTGACTGACTATTTTTGGCTTGATTTATGGTGGTAATGTCATCTTTGTTTTACCATATTTATTCATATACAAACGAGAAGGCATCATCATCCAACATGTCCCACCATCATGTAGGCCTGTCATGCAGGAAAACTGTCTTGTACAGCTTCCTACAGAATGCTTCCCGCCAGCTTCAATTTGAATCTTTGTTTCCTGAAGCTATGAATTCAGACCACTGATAAAGAATTCATGATTGGAGACATCATCTAATCTATGACAGGCTCATCATTTTACCTGTCTATGTGAAACTTTGGGTCCCATTCAATTTATGGCTGACTGTATTCATATAAGTTTCCAGAAGAATTTGGAATTCCCCAAATTTTAGAATTAGCAAATGCTGCTCATCGTAGAATATGGAGAATTCCTGCAATTGCAATTTTGTGTTTGGGTAGCCTTTGAAATACTAGCGGGAACCGAATTCAGACTTTAAAAATACAAATGACATTTCGACATAGGCATTAATAAATCCCTTAGAATTCAAATTTTGAGGGATTTTAGAATTAGCAATCTAGAATTTTGGTTTCAGCAAACACGAATTATAATTCCAATTCCATCTAAGGATTTGAGGCTATAAGAGAGATGCTTGAGACAAAATCACTACAAACCAAATTAATTACACTATAAATCTGATTATACCAATGTCGAATTCTTTGGAGAATTTTATAAATTCTACAAAATGCCAAGTGTATATAAGATTCTGGACTACTAAACAAGCATTAGTATCATGCACCCCAATGCAGCAGGAACAAAATGAGAGTTAAAAGAGAAAAAGAAAGAAGATAAGGAAGTAGAAACCTTGGACAAGATTAGCAAAGACAGAAAGGGAGAACCTTAGTCATTTTGGGAGGCGGCAATGGAAGGGAGAAAGAGAGGCTGGCAGATGTAGACATTGGCTCAGAGAGCTGAGTACTTCACTCGAAAAACTGAGGGAGAAGAATTTCTTTAGGCTTTCAGATGCACTACTCGTGCCAGTACGAGGCGGGAACGGATTCTGCCTCGAATCTGAATCGAAGGATTGGACTTCCACAGATAATTCTCGATGAGAGAGATGAGACAGAGTTAGTCTCCACAAATAGGAGAAAATGCTCTTCGCTTTCGTCGAAGTCCACTTCCTTACGATCTCGACCGAGACTCTTCTGCTGGCCGTGCGTAGATCGGTACAGTCATTTTCTTTTTGTTATTTTTCACACTTATTCTTTAATGAATTTTATAAATCATATTAATTAAATAATTTTTATCAGTTATATCCAACTATAATTTTTTTTAGGCGCCACTCACTAACACCGATTTTTCTGCCTCTACACTAGTTTTTTAGATTTTACAGGTGAAATTATCATTTTACCTCTGCATTTTTCATTCATTCGAATGAATTGTCCGTTATTTTTTAAGCACTGTGTATTTCTAAAATTTCTCAAATTGAATATCCGGACTAATTATGATAACCTTAATAAAAATACTTTAAGATTTCAAGGTCTTTTGACACTCCTAAATATGTTTTTCGGTACAGCTGAGGGATACCCTTATTTGTAAAATACTGTGTTTTAAGTATTTGGGAGTGTCAAAAGACCTTAAAGTCTAAAAGTATTTTTATCAGGTTATTATAATTAGTTTGGATATTTAATTTGAGAAATTTTAGAAATATACAGTGCATTAGTTAAATAATAAAATCTCTTTTAAAACTTTAAAGTTATTTTTTAAGCACTGTGTATTTCCAAAATTTCTCAAATTGAATATCCGGACTAATTACGATAATCTGATAAAAATACTTTAAAACTTCAAGGTCTTTTGACACTTTCAAATGTGTTTTTGGCATATCCGAAGTGTAACGCCCCGCCCTTTTCCAACCTTCCAAAAATCAGAGTCTATTTTTTTTTATAAATAAACAAGTGGAAGAGAGTGGGAAGCGTCACGACGAGAGGTAAGTTCGGACTTCAAAAGTCCGACCCTTAACTGGCCAAACATGTGTGCATGGTCTAAACCATGATAAACAACACACACGGAACTAAACAAGTCATGCGGAATAATACTAGACAAATTGCGGAACTATCTGATTGCAGAATTATAATAATAGATAGCAAGTACAAGTCATCCATTAAAACTACTTAAATCAGATATCTATTATCAGAACTATAAACAAACCATAGCAAAGTTACTAACTATTACATGTCCATATAAATGTATCCAAACAACAGTAAACAGAAATTCATTCCAACACCCAAGCACAGCTTGGCTTTCCACGCGGTCCTCGACCTTCTCTTTTCTTTTCCCTTTTCCTGCATTATCCTCTAAGGATAGAAATAGGGCGTTAGATCAACGCGCCCAGTAGGTTTTCCGATCAGGGCTACCACATGGTTAGTATATAAAACATGCATATATCATAGTATATAATCATCAACAACATCTGAAATCAATGCTATGTATGTAAGTGCAAATGTAATGAATCTCATCCATCACAAGTATACATAGCTATCATTTGACGGGACTCTCACGTCAAGGTAATCCAGAGTACTCCACATTTCCTTTGAATAGAACTCTCATGTCAAGGTAATCAAGAGTACTCCACATTTCCTCTGAATAGAACTCTCATGTCAAGATAATCAAGAGTACTCCTCATTTCCTCTGGATAGGACTCTCATCATTAAGTTATTCCATAATCATCACCCCATGCCATGCATGAGATGTCAATTATATATGTCATTTGTAAATATATCACATCATTCAAAACCCATTTGAAACATAAAACAATAACCATATAACTCATAAAAACCATGATAAAACCAATTATAAAAGTGGTTACAAGTAGGTAGGAAACCTACAGAAAATTCACTTAAGCGTTCGTTCCTCTTAAGCGTCGCTCGATCACGACTCGTGCGCCGTTCAAATCACGTTACCTTATTTATACAACAACAAGTTAATAACATACCATTTTGATTTCTTATTAGGTTTAAATCCCAAAAACCACCTTGTGGGGTGCGGCCATGCCCCGTGGCCGAACCTCACCCACTTTGAATTTGTCCTTCATTTGTTTTGGATCAACACCATCCAAATAACTTTATTTACAAACCTTAATCTACTAACCATATCTTGGTGGGGTTCGGCCATATAACATGGCCGAACCTCACAATTTTGGTTTGAGCCCCTCTTTTAAGTCCTATGCTCTTTTCATACATATTTACCATAATGCCACTAGGCTAAGCCTTGTTTAATTTTTCTTAATAACCAAGGTTCATAATAAATCCACTTAGTGGGGTTCGGCCATACAACATGGCCGAACCTCACCACCTTAGATTTGGTTTTTTATTTAAACCCTAAGTCCACAATCATCCCCCATGGGATTCTTCATTTTCGGCCATAATTACATCCTTGCCACTCATTCTTCCCATGTTGATCACCTTTCATATATGTGTGTTCATAACCCTAACTGATCCATAAACATGGATCCATCCAACCTTATCAATCATGACACAAAACCCATTATAAATCAGCCATTCCCAAGCATGTTCTTAACTCTAAACATTCCATAAAATGGTCCATAGGGTTCGGCCATACACATGGCCGAACCCTATAGTTCTCTTTGGTTCAATCCTTCCATCCTTGTGCATGGTTCATACACATATCTTAACCATAAAAATAATATGATTCAGCCATACATTGGCCGATCCTACACATTAGCCTTAACTCCAATTAAATCACATAAACACCCCATAATATTGCATGGTTTTTATCTCTCAAAAACCATCACAAATAACCATAAACTTATCAAATCTTTTCATGGGGTTCGGCCATCCTAAATGGCCGAACCCTATGCTCCAAGTTTCTATTCTTTTTAAACCTCATCATCATAATTTAAACCATGGATTAATTCGGCCATAACATATATTTTGTGTCTCATTAAAACATGTAGAAATCTCCATGGTTTTGCATGGTTTTTAGCCTTCAAAACCATCAACCTAACCAACTCTTTTCATGGGGTTCGGCCATCCAAAGTGGCCGAACCCTATGGTCCATGTTTTTTATTTTTTAAACATCACTATGCATAATTTAAACCTTTGGTAGATTCGGCCATACCATGGCCAAATCATGTTCCTTTTATCCAACTTTATTAAACAAAATTCCATGGAGTACTTATCAACTTCCTCTGCTTTTCTCCTCTCCTTTTGGTCCTTGCTTTCTTCCTTCTTGTTTCCTTAGTCCTTAGCTGATTGGAAGCTTGAACAATGGTGAAAACACCAAAGGATAATTCAGCCAAGGAGGTAGGTTCTTGAGAGAGGGAAAGAGATGAGAATTCTAAGATCTCTTTGTGATGAATCCGGCCAAAGATGTATGGTGTATTACTTTTGTTAGACAGCCGTTGAATCCCTCATTCACCCTCATCAATCCTTGATCAAACCAAGGAGTCACTTGCTGCTTACCAAGGCATCCCTTGGCACTCCCAACGTTGGAACTTGGGTTTCTATTATGAGATGGAAACTCTCCATATTCCCCATGAGATTTTATCTCATTTCATTAAACCTTATACATGGGAAACACTCCATGCCACCAACGTGTGGGACCTATGTTTGGTGGTGTTTGAGACCAAGGCAACCCTTCACCTCTCCATTTGACTCACTTGACTTCAAGGCCCCTTTGATTTTCAATTTAACTCACCCAACTCATTAGCCCAACTCACCACATGTAATGTCATTCATTTAATGCACTTGAGTCAACTACATTACTTAATTCAAATCTAACTCATTTCAGTCCCAACTCAACCTGATTTAACTCACATTTGAGCTCACTTGATGGTCCACACGGTCAACCATGGTCAACTTGACCCATTGGATCTTAATTGGGTCCTTTGATCCAATTTGACGCCATGACCCATTTATGGGTGGTTTAGCCATTTGAATGTGGTTTACACACTTGCATCAAACCTACCCATGTATCCTTCATTTAACTCCAAATTAAATCAGCCAAACCCAATTAAAATTAGGTTCACCCAATGGTCAAATAAGTCCATCATGACCCATTGGGTCCTTTGACCCAAATAACCATCTTGACCCAATTAGATGTACAATAACCATTTAATCTAATTTGATCCTTATAATATGCACATTAAGTCTTAATTTGAACAATGAACCTCACCATTTTCTCATTTACCATTCAAATGGCATTTTTGTAAATATTAATATCTTTGAAAAGTCAGAGTGTTACACGAGGGATACCCTTATTTGTAAAATAATATGTTTTAAACATTTGAGAGTGCCAAAAGACCTTTAAGTGTTAAAGTATTTTTATCAGATTATTGTAATTAGTCTGTATATTCAATTTGAAAATTTTTAGAAATACACAGTACTTAAAAAATAACTTTAAATTTTTTAAAAAGAAATTATTATTTAAATAAGTGTAATAGCAAATTCCTTTTCATTCGAATGAACGATCTGTTCATTCGAATGAGTGATCTGTTCATTTGATCGTTCATTCGAATGAACAGATCGAATGATTTCTATTACTATTCATTCGAATGAATGGGCTGAACAGTAACACACAACACTGTTCAGCCCATTCATTCGAATGAATGAAATTTACACTACAACATTCATTTGAATGAGTGAAAAATGAAAGTACAAAATTATACTTTCACAGTAAAATCCAAAAAAGCAGACAAATCGGGTGTACGTAAGTGGGGCTTTTTTTTATACACCCTAGATTTGCTGTGGTATGCCTAACTTATGGTTTACTATAGTTTTCTGCCTGTACTGATCAAGGCTCTTTCCAGTGAAATAAGCAATGGAGAGACCTAGATTTGAATGGAGGAAGTCGTGTCGGGAGTCCTAACATGGAGGCTGTAGTGGAGGAAGCGTACATGTCCAGGGGAAAGCGAGTGGGTTCGGCGGGTAATGCCACTCCTGTGGCTGGTCCTACTCGGGCTCACGAACCAGAGACCTATGATGGAAATACTCACGAGGATGATGGTTGCGATAGAGAGAATGACACAGATGCAACAAATTTTGTTGGAGCGGCAGGAAGCACCTCCGCCGCCTCCACCACCTCTCTCGCCACCAATGTCACCTGGCGGGGGTTATCACGAGACTAGAGAGATGGTCGCTCTACGAGAGTTCAAGCGCCATTTCCCATCCTTGTTCAAGGGAGAACCTGGACCCGATGGTCACAGAGGATTGGATTGACGACATCAGTGGCCTCCTAGATACCCTTGGCATCAGGGAACGAGATTCTGCGGGTGATTCTACGATGCAACAACTTGTGGGTGAGGCTACCTATTGGTGGGAAGAGGGGCCTCCGAGCAGCAGCTATGGTAGATTGGGTAGATTGGGACAGATTTCATCAGGTGTTCTGGGCAAAGTACTATCCGTCCGTAGTCAAGGAGGCTAAGATAACATAGTTTATCAGTTTAGTGCAGGGAAGTGGTATGGTAGTGCAGTATGAGGGGTGAGGTTTACAGAGTTGGCTCGGTATGCACCTCAAATCGTGGGGAGTGATGAGTTGAGAGCCCGGCCGTTCGAGCAGGGGTTGCACACGATGATTGCACATGCTACGGTGAACCTTGAGGTGTACCACCTATGTTGAGGTGGTACAGAGGGTGGTTCTGGCAGAGGATACTACTCTCCGATGCAGTGGGCTAGTTTATCAGCCGACAACATTCAGTGCTCCCTAGGCCAAGTAGGGGTTTTGACAAGAAGATGAAATAGGCCAACATCTCATCAACCCTAGAAGTTTCATTCAGGCCCGCAACAACAGATTTTGGCCAGGCCAATGATAGGTGGTTATTCTAGGCAACTATATGCTATCAGTGTCATCAGGGTTGGTCACACCCAAAGGGAGTGCCCCTAGCTTCAGGGGAGGGCACATGGCCTTTATTGTTACAATTTTGGAAGGGATGGACACTTCGCCAAGGACTGTAATCAGAGTGAGGGCCAGAATGTGGTGGTGGTTCCTCTGCAGGCGATTGTACATGCCCCTACCTATGTGCAGATGGCACCGAACACCTCCACCGGACAAAGTTCAGCGCCTCCTCAGAGGGACATTGGCCGTGGTAGATCTAGACCGGTGACTCGTAGTAGAGTTAATTCTGGAGTTTGTGCCACCAGCTGTGATGCAGGATACGTTGGTACTGCATGATATTTTGGTATAGATTTTTATTTGATTCTGGTGCTTTGCACTCATTTGTTGTTTTGAGTTTTGCCGTTAATTCAGGTTTGAGGATAGAATTAGCAGAGACCCCAATCTCGATCAAAACTTTGCTGGAGAGGATAGAGGTTGTAAACCAGATTTGTCGGTTGTGTGCTATGACCCGTTTGGGGTTTGTCATGAGTTTTTGATTTGCGAGTTATGGATATGTCAGAATTCAACGTTATCCTAAGGATGGATTGGTTGTTCTCCTATAAGGTTAGCTTGGACAGTTATCGTAGGAAGGTGATAGGTCGTTCACTTGTGGGAGATGTCTTTGTTGAGTGGATTAGCTCAACTTTCAATCCAAGTGTTGAAGAGTTATGTGGTTTGGTACAAACTTGAGTTGGGAAGGTTCGATGCAAGCGGATCTTGAGATGTTTTGCGTGGTCCGAGAGTTCCCAAATGTCTTTCTCGATAAGTTCCCTGGATTACCACCTCACAGAGAGGTAGAGTTTGTGATTGACTTACTCCTCGGTACAAAGCCCATTATGATTCCTCCTTATTGGATGTCACCTGTGGAAAAATTGGAGTTGGAAAGTCAACTCCAGGAATTGGAGACTTTTGGTTTCATTCAACCCAGCGCTTTACTTTGGGGTGCACCGGCATCGTTTACCATGAAAAAGGATGGCTCCATGAGATTGTATATAGACTATCAACACTTAAATAGAGTCATTCTACCGAGGGTTGATGATGTATTCGACTAGTTGAGAGGGTCCCGATGTTTTTCAAAGATAGATCTTCGTTGGCACTATCATCAGGTGAGGGTGCGGGACTCTGATAGTAAGAAAACAACATTTCGCTCCCCTTTCAGTCACTTTGAGTTTGTTGTGGTACCATCTTGCAACGTTCATGACTCTTGGGGTAACTTTTCTTTACTTCATAATTCATAAGATTATATATGATAGATTTTGCTGAGAAATTCTTTGTTTGTATAAAAGATAAGGATATCAACAGCATAGATGTCTTATTAATCCATAAATGGCATGAGTTTGTATATTTTAATGTGTTTTTATAATGGGATTATTTACTAAAAATACTTTGAAAATTATGAATCCAGTCATAGTGCTTGGAATTTTTTTGAGAGACTACCTCGTACATCTAAGTCGGATATTTCTGGATGAAAACAATACATAATTCATACTGAAAAATAATTGAAATGATAATTATAAAAATTAAAAAACAATTGACTATGCTAGATATTATGGCTTATTGGTTATTATGGACCAATAAAACGGGTGTTATGGATCACTGTGATGGGCCAATATAATAGATCCATATCAACCGTATTTATTTTATACAGACAATGCAATACATATCAACATATATAAAATTGATATATATTACCTGACTTCTTTACCATTGATTAAGACTAACATCTTGACAATATATATCATAGGGGGCTGATACTCTATTGACAATGTTTAGTTAACTCAATAACATTTATATTATTTATTGAATTATATTGCATACATGTAAACATAAATTGATATATAATATAAACAGCAAAAGTCTCAGCTTCGAATCTTGTAATAATTCAATGTCTATGGTTTACAATAAGCTGCGTACATATAGAGTTTTATTTAATGCCATCGTACTTAAAAGAGAAGTGGAGATCTTGAAATTCTTCAGTGTAAAAAAAAAAATTCATTAGACACTAATAACCAAACTAAAACTCAAACTCAAATGAACCTTAGCCAAAACTGTATCTAAATCGATCTAATTAATACTTATGGACGCCCATCTCAAAATTTGTTAGGAGACATGGGATAAGTGAAATTCTTATTTTACTCCTATCGGTGTACTGCTCATTAAGTATCGGTTTACTGATATACAAAACATATACATGCAAAGGCGTATTATAGGTACACCGATACTTGATGAGCAGTACATTAGTATGAGTAAAATGAAAATTTCATTCTATCCGTGTCTCCTAATATATTTTGTCCATTTTATGTGTTTGAAACTTTGAATTTAACTCGTTTATTCAATGACCAGCCTCAAGGTTATTCTTAATCAAATTAGAAGGCTGATCATATGACATTGTGGGCCCTACGTGCGGACTCACGAATTAAAATATTGATAGTTCATTTCGAAAGTTTGTGTTTGAGTACATCTCCCATATCGAATTATTTTGTTTGGATGAATGTAGTTGTATTATAAAAAATATAAACATGTAGAGATTAAAACTAATTTGAATTGACTAAACTTTTAAAAGTTTAAAAAAAATATGATTTAATACTAAATAAAGTGACTTTGTTAGCCATATAGTCAAATATAACCTTATAAATAAAACCATAATCAGTCCAATTAATGAATACCATCTGCAAATAGTTAAAAACAGAAGTAGGATTGAAACTTGGGCGGATCAGACCGGGTTTTAATAAACCCAATCCAACTCATAAAAAAATTATTGAACCTAAGCTGAATCGATCAGACCCTGAATTGCTCAATCCAACCTGACCCGGATTGCTGACCTGACTTAACCTGAATGTTGAACCTGAATTACTGGCCCGACTCAACCCATGTGCTATATTAAATTTTTGAGTGGGTCAGGTCGGCCAATTTGGATCGAGTCAATTCTAAAAAAGTTTGACCTAACCTGACCTGAATTTTGTTCGATTTTTTTTCCTTCAACTCAATCCTATCCTAATTCTGCTACTCATAATATTGATTTTTTTTTTTTGAAATAGAATAATTTTTTTCTCATTTCAGACGATATTTTGGTGATATATCAGGATTTTATTTTTCTTTTTTACACAATTCGATCCCAAAATGGGTTAAAGCTGCTGATATTTTAGCAGATTTTTTTTGACTAACTAAACGTTTGATAAATTTGTTTTGGCAGACATTCAAAACTTTACTCCAAATCCCTAATGAAGTTTCTAGGTTATGGCTGGTACATGATATAGTCCACTAATTCGATGGTTCAGATTGGTAATCCAAATTGCAAAATTATAGGTTCATGTGCTTAGGAAAAACTACAAGTGTCATATAACAATGAATTATGAAAAAACTAATTTATCAAATTTATTTACAAGTGTCAATTACAATATACAAAATAAATAACTTCAATAATAAAAATTATTAATCTATTTCACAATTAGATCCGGTAAAATTTGACCTGAACTAATTATCCAAATTGAATCTGAGTTTTCTAAATAGATATCGATTTAAAATTTTGTAACGTAAATTTAAAATAGTCAAATAGACATGAACCACTAACTCATTTAATAAATAAATAAGTAATGAATCGAGAATTATTGACTTGAATGAGAAATTAAGTCAATTCGACAAACGCATTATGCCTCACAAAGTGAGGGTCTTGTGCTCCAATCATACTCAACTTCAAAAGACCACTCTTTATTTACATATATTCCGAAGGTTATTATGGTGTGATGTCTCGACAACTTTGATTAATAAAAAAAACGTATAAAAGGCCTCTCAATTGCTCACTTTTTGTCGAAATCACCGAAGCTCTGTGCTCTTTTCCAAAGGACAAGTCCAAAACAAGAAAATGTTTAGTGAATTACGTAATGAATTTAACAAAAAAACCTTTACATAGCAGGAATACAATTTTTTGGCAACTTTGGAATTCGGATATCCGAATATGCGCTTCAACTAGTTAGTATAAATGTATAACAGATGCTTGCCTGAATCTCCCGCCGCCGCCACTCTCGCCGTTCTGTTCTTTGATTCAGTTCTCTGGTTGATTGACTGGAAGAAATCCCCTTGTTTTTCATTCATGAAATCTCTACTCATTCTCTACCATTGAATTCATCCCATTTTTCTGAGTTTTCAATGATCTACCAGCAAACATGCCACTTACCCAGATTTACCAACATCACCCTTGAATCAGAGAAATCAAATTAGAACACCCATGGACTGAATCCAATCACGGAATCCGAAAAAGCAATTAAGTAAACTAGAATTCCGACACCAACAAAGCAATCATCCAATCCAAAACTCACAGAATAGCACCCAATTTCTTTCTTATCAGATTCAGTTTTTTATTTCAATTGTATAAATACGTAAAGCAAACTAGCACTCGAAGAGCTCCCTCGACGGAGACATGTCGGAGACGGCTCAGAGGGTGGTGTTTGTCCAGGATGCATTGAGAAATGTTTGTTCTGAAGCACTCCGAAGGACTTTTCAAGCCCGACAACTTGGCGAAGGAGATAAGTTTACACTCCTCTGTATTCTTCACCAGGTTAATACCCCTAGTACGTTTCAAATACTGCTTTGTATGACTTCCTTTATTTGTAGATTACTTTCTTTTTATGTTGGAAAGCCCTAGGTGCAGTGTACGCTGTTGCCCTAAGGTCTCTAAATAGAAAGGACATCCACACACTTAAACTCTTTAATATATCAGTCCACCCTTAAAATCTCACTCCGTCTAATGGCTCCTGAGATTTTAGAGGATCTCATGACCGGCCTGGTTGATTGTATTTTTTTCCTTCTCTGAATTGAGGAAGACACAACAAATCTTGTATCTCATTTTATACAGAGCAGTATGTAAGAATTCATGCTTTTTCTTTCCAAACAGATGAAAAATCAAACCAAATAGAACAGAAATGAAATGGTTATTTGCTGATCTCTTCTGCATTTTCACCTCTCATTGTTCTCAGTGGGATATAAGAGCAAAGTGGACTCGAGATCATTATTCGGGGCAAACAAGAACATCATCAGGGATGCAATTGCAAAGAAGTTGGAAGAGTACAACAACAATCCAATACTTACTGAGATTCATAAGCTGTGTCAGACGCATAAGGTTGTATGAGAAACTCACTCAGCCAAAGCTTTTAAAATTGCTAAACAAAAGGCTGCAAATACTATTTTAAAACTTTTCATTCTGAAAAAAAAAAAACAGTAGGGGTTCGGCCGTTTGGCATGAATTACCGTTTTGTGAAAGAGTACTAGTTCAAATATGCTTATTTGAACTCTCATGGTTCACCTCACCGCTAAGAACCCGTTTTAAAAATTAGAGGTCCTAAGTTTAATTCACGCTCAACTCATACTCTCCATCTATTTAGATCCAATTGTATGAATTTGGAAGTTTACACATGCTCCAAGAATTAGTCAGATGAGACGTCTGGACACCTTGATCAAAAAAAAAAAAGGCTACTTATTTAAAAATAAATAAATAAATGTTTGGTCATATCCATGAATCAACGTTTCTAGGTCTGCAACTTGGATGGGACGGGATGATTTTTGATCTACTTTAACTTAGATATGAATTGCATTAAAAGGGCTTGAGCCTGAGCCTATTCTGTAGTTAGCTCGAATTAGTCAAACCCGGTCTTAGGCTGAACATAGGACTTGAGTTTGATTTCATGCTTGAACCGCTGTACCCATCCGTCCCGGTTTTTGCTTAGATACTCCATCAAAATTAAATTTCATGACCCCAAATTGAGGAGGTGACCAGTCCACCAACACTCTGAAATTCGTAGATCTTCCTCTCTAAATTAAAGAGGAGTTACAATAATATTTTCCCTTTCTCAGCTCTTTGTTTTTTCTCTGTTTTTTTTTTTTTTTCTTTCACATCTCACATAGCCGACTGAGAGAGCTTTATGAAAAAAAAAAAATTTAAAAAAAATCCAAAAATTTAGGCCGAAAATAAATGGAGCCAATAATTAATTCATAGCTCTAATTTTGATTATATTGTTCATGATTTCAGGTTAAGTTCGGAGTAAAAGTGACAGCAGCAGCTTCACCAAAGATAGTTTCTCTGATAGCTGCAGAGAAATTAGGCGCAACATGGCTAGTCCTCGACAGGTCAGTCTAATACATGGCAAAGAGGTTTGACAGGGTCAGCTGAACTTGCTAAGCACTACACAAACAGTTCTTAGACATTTCTTGAAAAACAAAAAGAAAGTCCAAACTCTACAAGGTTCAGTACAAGTAGTACAAAATTTTGCGAGTTCATCCAGAAAAAAAAAAATAGAAACATTAAAGAAATCCCAATTGCTATTATTTCAGGAATACAGAGATACTGAGGTTTTTTCTAGCAGAAAAAAATGAGGACTACCATCTATTTTATGTTGGGTAGTCGAACGAGTTCCGCATCAGGTTGTGAAGAGGGAGATTTAGAGACTTATATTGGACTTCTGTCACTCCAATTAATGAGCTAGTCTTTTGGAATAGATACCGAGTCCTAACATCTTATCAGTCAAATATTTTCCTGCTTAACTTTTGCTGGTGTGTTATTACAGGGAAATGAAGAAGAATAGAAGTTACTTCTTGGAGAATATGTCTTGCGGGATTTCTAATATCAAGCGTGGTGGCTATGTTAAGAAGTTGAGGGGACCAAGAGGCACAGGAACAAGCAGAGCAGAGAGTTGGAAGTGGGAAGAAAGTATGAAAGAAATTGATTCTTATGGTTTAGTTGGTGATGAACCTGAGATCACCAAAGAAATTGACTCATACCAAGTGGTTGGTAGTGAAGATGAGATAACCAAAGGATCTCCTCCATCAGCTGATCCTAATACTCCAACCGGATCCTCTATATGGTTGCAAACCAGGTAAAAAAAAAAATTGAGGCATGTTCCATTACATGAAGAGTTCACCAGATCAAAGGCTTAACGCTGCCAAAGGATAGGTTCCTACCTGTACAATTGCTTGGTTGAACCAATAAAAAATAAATGTATTTGTTAATTCAATTACGCATCATTCACTCTGTCTTTAACTTTTAATTTTCAGGCATTTAAAAGTTAAAACCAGCTTAAATTGTCCCACTTTTCCCCATTCTTTCTCGCATGGTTAGCGTGTGGGCAGTTGAGGAAAAGTGATTTGTGCAACGGTACTTTAAAAAAAAATATATTAAATGATGTAAAATTTAAAAAAAATATTATTCTTTTCATTTTATCCATCATGACAGTCAAAATTAGAAGTAAATCAGTATCCGTGTACGAATCAATTTGCAAAGTAGGACTACGGGTTTGGACTTTTTAATAGACATCGAAGGGTCGCGTTTAGATGAGGGAGGTGAGGAGAACGAGGTATTACCTCTCGTTACCCTAGTTTGGTAACTAAAAGATAAGGATAAAAATCTGAATTTTATCTTTATTTACATCTCCACTCTCACTTTTTGAAAACCCTTTTTAAAGCAAAAGGCATTCATAATTAGGTTACCTACCTCTGGTTATTCACCTCTGATTACCCACCCCTCCAAAATTTACCCCTCATCCAAACGCAGCCTTAGAAGGTTTGGACTTTAGACCACTCAAGATCTATTCAACTCAAAATTAATCTTATTTTAAAATATTTAAAATTTGACAATTTTCATTTTATAGGTAGCTTTAGAAGATTAGTTGCTGCAATTGCATAATTTAAAATCATCAATTCATTTGGAAAAAACTTAGAAATTATGGAAATAATTTGTGGCGTTTTTATAAGACAGAAAATAATGTAGAATGACATTTTGCAGATTGCACAATTTTACAATGGATTTTTATTGAAAATACCTTTAAAAGTTTTTCTAATTAAAGTGATTTTTTTGTCTAAGAATAAAATAGATTAGACAGATTTAGTTATGTCTTTTTAGACTTTCCAAATTTTGATTGTTTCAACAACAGTTTATACGTTTATATAGGACGCCTATCCTAACACGGGTGAAATTTGTCAGGAGACACGAAATAGGTGAAATTCTCATTTTACTTTTACCAGTGTATCGCTCATCAAATATCGATGTATCGATATGCAGAACATATACATGCAGCGGCGTGTTATCGGTACACCGCTACTTGGTGAGCGGTACACCGTAGGGATCAAATAAGAATTTCACTTTATTTCGTGTCTGCTAACCGATTTTGCCCATGTTAAATGATTGACCTTCATGTATAAGTCATTTCTTCAAAGTTTGTTCACTTTATTAATGAGTTAGAATGTGTATAAGATCCAAAATGCTAAAAATATAGTTTGATGGATTTAATTAAAGAACATCGACTACAATGTTTTAGGAATGAAAAAAAGAAGAGTTAAAGTGGTCAAATTTGAAAAGTCTAATAAACTTGACTTGATTGACATGACTCATAACAATTATTTATGTGCATCACATTTAAATGTTGATATTTACATTGAATAATTAAATAGATTTAAAAGATTAGAGATTAAAAATAATTTGAAGCAAGTAATTTTTGAAAAAGCTAAAGATATAGCTCAATTAGGTTAAAGTAATTTTTTTTGTCCCTACAGTGTAAATCTTCTAATGAATAATTAAATAGGTTACAAACATTTAAGAATAAAAAATAATTCAAAGTAAATTATTTTGTAGAGACTAAAAATATGATTTAATTGTTTAAAATCAAAATGAATTTTGATAGGCCCTATTTAAGCATGTATCTTTTCTTAGATAATTTGTGAAAAGTCTAACAAGATATAATTGAGTCACATGTGTTAAAAGCCAATTTTATTATATAAAAAGATGACACATGGAATTTGGGTAAGTTGAAGTTAGATCAAGTTCAACTTAAACCATTAACTTTAATTCAATCTAATTTTGAGTTTCAATTGAAAAATTCAGAGAAATCAATCCACTCCAATCCAACTAAGCTCAACTCAAACTTGAATTGAATTGATTAAATTCAGGCCGAACACAATCCAACTATGAAAGAAACTGTTGGTGGAAAAGGAAATAAAATGAAAATAGTGATAAAAGAGTAAATTTTGATAAAGTACTTTCAAAATGTATAAAATTTTCATTGTGTAAATAATAGATACGACCTACAAGTATAAATAACTTTATCCTATTGAGTAACTTGTCGGATTGCCGTAACTTGATGGGGGGTCTTCCTCTCTGAGATGGAACTGCTGAGGATTGAGTAGCCGAAAATGGTTGTCAAAAGGTTAAACTTAACATCCATCTAATTAAAGTTGACTAATCCACTAATTAATATCATTATTTTCAAGAATCTACTACTAAATCTCATATTCTTGAAGAGTAATAGCAAAACTACATGTTGAAAGACTAGAGAGTATGAATGTTTTATAAGTTTTTTTTTCCCAAGGTTTTAACTAACATATTGATAGGTTTTCTTTTTTTCAAATGAGCATCAAAACTAAAAATTCCATGATGTTGTGGCTTTGAGTTGATTTAAGTTAGCCCTTCTAGGGTTGTACCCTTTTGTCTCTTTTTCTTGTTCTTGGTTTTTAACTTGTATTATTCCATGTTTTACTCTCAACGTATTCAATGTAAGTTCCAACCTTGAAAACATGTTCAGAAAATTGCATTTGTATGAGATTTTCTCTAGTGATCTCTCAGTATTCCTTAATTGAGTTTTAAGTTCATTTAGTAATCGTTTTCCTTTCAAAATAAAAAGGTTCAAATGTAAGCTTCATCTTGTGTTTGACTATTTGTATCGGTTTTTCCATATGTTGCTCTTACAAAGGTGAAGAAGGCCTTGAGTGGAGTAAAAGTTGTAGACACCCTTAGGAAGGATGCATGCCGACAATATAGAGTTTCTGGAATAACTTCTGCACCCACAAGCCAGTGGACGTTAGATTCTGATCCCCTTCTAATACCATCATCTTTATTATGTTATTTTCTTTTGTCATAAAAACCTCTAATTTTTTTGAATTTACGTGTGAAAAACTGCCGGATACTGAGCGTAAAGCTCCCACGGATAAGCTCACTACCTCTAGGGCACACCAATGTTAGGCCATGAGGACTTGAACCCGTAATCTTCTGCTTCCTGAGGCTGGCAGGTAACCAGTTGAGCTACACCCAATGTAACTACTGCTCTTCCTTTCATGTTCGATTCTATGATTACAAGCATTATTGATTGATAATGTTTTGGTATTTAATAGGTTTCCTGAAGAGCATGGACATACAATTTCTGTGGTTCAGTACTTTAAGAACAAATACAACATCACCTTGGAGTATGTTACATGGCCATCTCTTCAAGCTGGCACTGATAAGCAACCAATTTTATATACCAATGGAGGTACTTCCTTTGGCATTTCCCTTTATTTTTTTTCCTACTCTTCTTGTTGTTTTGACTGCTCAATTTAGTGTTATGTCAATTCTTTTATTTTTGCAGGTTTGAGGACTATAATGGAAGGACAGAGATACTCAAAGAAATTGAATGAAAATCAAGTTACTGCCTTTCTGAAAGCTTCATGCCAACATCCTCATGAGAGGGAAAGAAATATAAAAAACATTCAACATTGCAAGTCTTTGTAAGGTGGCCTTTATGATCGCTTTGGTGAGAACAGTTTCTCACTTAACTCAATGCCTGTACCTGTTACTTTATTTAAGCAGCAAATAGTTCTCTGTTTTGGTTCTCTAGATTTTGCATTTGCTTCAATATTTCCCCTTATGCTTGCATTTGATACCCCTTCTAGATGGTTGACTATAACAACTACAGTGGAGATAAGTTTGCCGAGGAATTTGGTATTAAAGTAAAAGCCGAGCTTGCTTGTGTTCTGCAACCTCCGGTGGTAATAGAATGGCCTAAATCTCTTATTATATTTCAGTAATTTGTGTTTATGCCACATAAATTTCTATTTGGTTGTTTCAGCTCAAGTATCATCCAAGTAGTCCTGAGGATGGATCACTACTGTCCTCAAGGAGGGCAGTGGAACATGATCAACAAGGTACTGTAAAACTTGTTCTATAAATTGATTCTTTTTTTAAATGGTAACAGAAACAAATTTATTCGGAAGAATAACATAGTACCAGAAAGGCATCATATACAATCACCTACTCCAGATAAAAAAGTCCAGTTACAAATGGCACCATTGATAAGAACCCGTAAACCACCCCATGTACTTAACCTCCAGCCATTTTCTTTTTCTTGGAACTCGCACAAATTCCCTCCACCCATCGAAGGGCTGCCTCTGCTCGCTCCTCATCCTCGAAATCAATCTCCAATGATCTTCCCAGTCCAACCATTCTTCTGAGGTGACAAATATCATTTGTAACATGTCATATTGCTTGTGTATGCTATATACAATATTCTAGCAGCATTTTTGCTAAGTTCCCTTCATGTTTGGGGATTAATTTGATCCCATTACCAAACAAGACCGATGTTCTACTCCGACCTAACCATGTGATTAGTATGTTGTGTTTGCTTGATTCTTGCTTGCCATGGCCTTTGTTAATTGTTGTGTGCCTGTTTCAATGTCTTAAAAGTTGGCAAGTCCTTGAACCAGTAGTAGTCTATCCAATCCAACAAATCAAATTGTACATAATTGTCATTTAAAATAACAGCATGCTAATCATGCTTGTATGGTGATGCTGCTGCTGTTGTTGACTGATTGCTTTATGTTGCTTATGTTTTAATAGGGCAGCAACTCGGGTCGGGTTTTGGCCCGACCAGCATGACCCGACCTGAGAATTCATGAGGGTCGAGTTGAGATTTTTGGGCCAACGGGTCGGGTCGGGTTGAGAATATAAAAATCCGTATGAAATTCGGATCGGGCCGGATTGAGGATTTTACAAGTTAACCCGATCCGATCTGACCCAACCCGACCCAACCCGGCTAAAATAGGTTTAGAATGCGAGTCGGGTCAAAATTCGAGTCGGGTCAGGTTCTAGAGTTCGGGTTGAGAATTAGGGTCTGGTCGAGTCAAATCGGATTCTATATATATATATCAACTCAGGTCGGGTTGGGTGATAAGAAATCAGACCCGCCCGACCCAAGTTGCAGCCTTTTAATGCATTCACTTGTTCAACATGCAAGTTAACATTCAAATGCCTAAACCAACTCTTGATACAACTTTTGACCAAATGCAGAAACTGGTTGATGGTGTGGTGAGGTAGAAAATTGGACGTGCTTGAACTTACCACGCGCGAAACAAGATGTTGTTGTTTCCTTCTGCCAGGTACTCATTTGTTTTTGCATAGATATTGGAATAGTGCGATATTTTACCTGTTCATTTAGATTAAATTATTGGTATTACTTTCAACAAACACCACCTAGAATCTGAGGCCTTTTCTTCTTCTTGGTAGGATTTTGCGACAGATTCTTTAATTACCTTACGCTCTTGCCAGCTTCAGGACCTGGCCCTGAGATCCCTTAAAATCTTAGATTTTGTGATTGGTATATTAAAGAGTTTAAGTGCGTGAAGGCCTTTTCTGAAGACCCTAAGCGGTGGCCTACGCTTCTTATGTGTAGGATCGGCCCTGGCCAGCCCAATCAAATTGATGATGAAAAATTGGCAAATATGCCAGTTGAACATAAACATCTTCAGTTGTTGATTGTTATTTTACATATGGTAAAGTGGATATAAGCGTCTGAAATCCAAATTTAGTGAATGATCTTACTCATAAAAACATTCTGAACGTTATTTTTTACCTATTTGCAGGAAGGATAAAACGAATTTGTGAAACAGAGTAAGGCATAGTTACAGTGCACGTATCATTATCCTTTATTTATATTAGTAGAAATATAGAATTCTATACAAATTTGAAGTAAGTGCCCCTTGCCCTCTCATGCAACGGACATCTTACTATGGTGCCCACCAAAAAGGTCTAAATTTAAATATGAAACTCACAAGAAAATCACCTCAATTATATTAGTCAGTCATAACTTGAAAAGCTAAAAAAGGTCAGAGATAAAAGAAAGTAGTTCAGAACAATCAAAATTTGTTCACAATAAGAGTATGAACTATGAAGGGATAATTATTTTACTGGATTAAATCGGGGAACCGAAACTCCACTGATATATTTCGGTTTTTAAAACTTTGATATCTCAACCGATACAATATGTATCGGTCGATATCCGATATATATCGCCGATATCAATCGATAAAGGTGATTTCTAAAAAAATAGGAGAGAGAAATTTCTCGGCCGATATCCGAGATTTAAATCCCTGAATTAAATATGTTCTGATGAGATTTGCTATGTAAAATTATAACGACATGTTTTATATATCTCACCTATTTTTTAATTGAATCTGTTTTCGAACACCATGACTCATAAAGCTAGCATGCATCAATGGTTTTTTCTTTATTCTTTTTTTTTTTTCTTGTTTTTGTTTTTTTTTTCCCTTTAAATCCCGGCACCGATAGAGATATTGATATATTTAACAGTATTTAATCTTAAATTCTGAATGATACACACCATGAACAGTATTTTAATGAATTTTCAATTGTAATATAACTTAAATTCGACATAAGTGAATTCTCCAAAGTGATTGTCTCCTTGGAACAGAATCATCGATGGCTAAGATATGAAAAATAAAAGAGAGAGAGAGAATCTTTACAGACTAAGAGTAGAATGATAATATCAATTTCACATTCATTCATTTGTCTTTACTAAATACAATACAATTAGAAAAAAAAAAAAAGATGCAGGATGTGGAGAGATTGGCACCATTGAGTTGGAGGTATGAACCCATAATATATTTGAAATGTGACTATCAATCCCAAGTTCCAAACAGACTAACTTAATGGGTCACTTCATGGATGGCTAAATGGTGAAAAAATGACAATGTATGCAGTAAATGGCTGGTTCTAATCATTTGAGTTTTGACTATGGACTTCAATTTAGTAGGATCACTAATTTTAACTTTTCCAGACATACCAGAAGTGAGTTGTGGATCATGCAGGAAATGGCCCACTACCTTGATTATTCAGACCTATATCAAAATTGCAAAATTACAAGTTTACATGTTAAAGGAAATATTACTGGCTTCATATAGATTGTTTGAGTTAGAAAATCATGAGTTAATAACATTTTTTAGGTATAATTCACTTTCAAAAGTTAGCTATTGAGAGAAAGGTGCCTCAAGTATTATATAGAGTCATTGGTTTTACAATTAACTGATGTGGGCTTTTTTATCACTTCACACGTTGGTCTATGAAATAATTTGCTGAATCTCTAATTATAAGTGTTGATTCCATATAAGTAGGATTTTTTTTGGCTCGAGGCTGATGCACAAGGTAATATCATCTTAATTATTATAGTCATTAATTTCATTTATCGGAAGTAGGCTTTCTAAATTCTTTTCTTCCATTGTTTCATAAAAAAATATATCCTTCCATTAACCTGTTAGGTTTTGTGGAGCCTGAGCCATGAAGTTGGCTATCGGGTCGGAGCTCCAAACTCTCCGACTCAAAACTCTGAATCATCGCAAGATGAGTATGTAAGATCATGGTCCCAAGCAGTCTCCGAGGTTGGTGGAATTCTCGCCAAAGTGGAGATTGTTGGGATGTGGCTCGAAATATCCAAGATTCTCTCCTAGGAAATCAAGGAGAGTGGCTAGCAAAAATCCGAGACACGGCATTGTGTGTCGTGTGTTACATATATTGGAGAGGCTTCTAGAAAGCCTCTTATCCTTGGGCGGTTAGCCTTTTGGGTCACCCCTTTCTCAAAGTAGAGCAGTACCGAATAAAAGGAGATATCTCTAGGAGATGTAGACACACATGGCATGGTGTGTGTGGACGGCCTTGTGGCTGTGGGCCTTTTGGTCGTATCATGGAAAAGGGCTGCCTTTGGCCGAATGCAACATGGTGATGGTGCTTAGTGATGAACAGCAGATGCATGTGGTCGACCATATGAATGGAGGCAACATTGAAGGTGTTGTGGAGGAGCTACAACAGGAAGCACACAAGGAGCTTATTAGAAAAAATGATTCTTCTGGAGAGTGTTAGTCAAAGAAGGGCAACTGGGATTCAATTATGGTTGCGAGTAACAACGGTATTTCTGTACAAGGGTTACGGGACTTGGATTTCGGATGTGTATCTTGTACTGATGCTCTCTCTTGTCTCTCACAGTGGATTATATTGCTCCGTGGACGTAGGTAGGTCTTTGCCAAACCACGTAAATCTCGGTGTCCAAATGTTGACATGGTGTGCTTGTTTGATAATCTATTATCGTGTTGTGATCCTCTAATTAACTGATTGATTATTCCGCGCATATCATATTCCTAACAGTGGTATCAGTAGCTTTTGGTTACGACCAAGGAGGAATCAAGAGTGGGTTACAGCGTGATGGACCTCGACAGACATGTTCGAGGTGGAGCTCTTTGAGCAAGGATTGATTAAGTCTTTCTCACTGAAAACTAGTGGAGCATCCCAAGGTGTGGGATGTGGATCCTTCACAGAGATGCGAAGCTGCAAATATGTTCAAGAGGAGTTGCTTACTCAGTCTCCAAGGTGGCAATTGTTAGGTTTTATGGAGCCTGAGCCATGAAGTTAGCTATTGGGTCAGAGCTCCGAACTCTACTTTGAAGTCCGAATCAGCACAAAATGGGTCTACGGGATTATGGTCCCAGATAGTCTCCCAGGTTGGTGGAATTCTCGTCGAGGTAGAGATTGTTAAGATGTGGCTCGAATTCTCCTAGGAAATCAAGGAGAGTGGCTGGCGAAAGTCCAAGACACAGCATTGTGTGACATGTGTTACAATTATTGGAAAGGCTTTTGGAGAGCCTCTTGTCCTTGGCACTTAGCATTTTGGGCCACCTCTTTCTCAAGGAGCAGCACAGAAGAAAGGGGATATCTCTAAGAGGAAAGATGTAGACACACATGGCATGGTGTGTGTGGACGACTTTGTGGCCGTATCATGGAAGAGGGTCGACTTTGGCCGAATGCAATATGGTGATGGTGCATGGTGATGGACGGCAAATGCATGTGGACAACCATATGCATGGAGGCGACATTGAAGGTGTTGTGGAGGAGCTACAACAGGAAGCACACTGAGAGCTGATTAGAAGAAAGGATTCTTCTGGAGAATGCAAGTCAAAGAAGGGCAACTGGGATTCCTTTGTGGTTGCGGGTAGCGTCGATGTTTTTGTACAAGGATTTCAGAACTTGGATTTCAAATGTGTATCTTATATTGATGTTCTCTCTTGTCTCTCATAGTGGATTATATTGCTCTATAGATTTAGGCAGGTCTTTGTCAAACCACGTAAATCTCATTGTCCATATTTATTACGTGGTGTGCTTGTTGATTGATTCATTATCGTGTTGTGACTTTGTGATCCGTTCATTGATTGATTTATTCCGCATATATCATATTCCTAACATAACCTATACTTCTTCATATCATTTTCACCCTTACAACCAAGTTTTTAGAGGTTTCCCTCTCATTATCTTTCTATAGGCATGTGGCCAGTTTTTCTAACGAGAGCTATTTTTGATCTCCTAGATATGTGTCCAAACGATCTTAAGGAACTTTTCTTCATTTTTTTTTTTCTATCTATTGGAACTATTCCAAAAGATTTCTTTAACGTGTGAATTTTCAACTTAACTTTCAGCATTACTTTACTCATCTATCTTAGAATACGTGTTTCTTTTATCAATTAGATGATTCAAATGTATATGAATATCCAAATTGCAAAGTTACATATTATACACTGTAACCAAATTACGGTTGTCAAACAGTAGCTGGTCGTAAGAAATAATTTATAAAATTTAATTATGAGTGTCAATCCAAAATACATAAAATAAATAACTTTGAATGATAGACAGCGGATTTACTACGTATAATATAACCACACATGGGCCTTAGACCTACTAAACCAGTAAAAATGTAGTTACAATCTCTATGAGATCATTCAAATCCTCAATTTTGTTAGAGATCACCGATACTCATGTCCTTTTTCCAAAGGACAATACCAAAACAAGACAATGCTTACCAATTTACAGATTGAATTGAACCAACTTAAAATATAAGCTGAAGAAGAAACCTTCATTGCCCAAAAACAATTTCCACAAACCATCGAATATCCCGAATATGCACTCCAACCAGTACAATAGATGCTTGCCTGGATCTTCTGCCACCATTCTCTTCGTTGTCTTCAGCTCTCAGTGATTGAAAGAATATCCCTTGATTTTGATTCATGGAATCTCTATTAAGGCTGTAACTTTCTACTCTGATTCTACTCTGTCATAAAGTATTCTATCTCCATTCTGGTTTGTAAAAGCACAAAGCAGATTTAAAGATCATCCATCATTCCCACTAATATCTATTGAGTCTTAAAACTGGTCCTTTGATAAAAACCGAGTTCTATTCTGTAGTCAAGATAAGAATTCATGCAGCTTTGCCTCTACCTCTTGGCCACTGTAAAACCATGTTGAATTCATTTGGATTTTCCATGTTTTCTTTCGTCTTTCTGAAAACTCTGTCACTTACCTAGGATTACCAGTATCATCCTTAATCATTAAAATCAAACTAAAATACCCATGGATTGAATCCTATTACAGAATCTTAGAGAGCAAGCAATCCAGAATATGAAACTCCTAACCTAGCAGCTAGCTTTCTGGGTTTACAATACAACTACCAAACCAAGAGAACATTTTGGACTTGGACGACAAGAAAACAATCACTCAAATTGAAACCATAGAGCACCCAGTTCCTTATGCTAAGATCTGTTTCTTTTCTTTCATCTTTATATTTTATTTTAATTGTATAAGTACATTAACAAAGAAAACTTTCACTCTCAAGAGGTCCCTCAAGGGAAGGAAACATGTCGGAGACAGCTCAGAGGGTGGTGGTGATCCAGGATGCATCGAGATGTATCAGTTCGGAAGCGCTTAGAGGGGTCTTGCGATGCCTACAACTCAAGCAAGGAGATGAGTTCATACTCCTTGGTGTTCTTCAACAGGTTAATACCGGCCCTTGTACGTTTCCTTTCATGGGAGGCAGAGCCCCGTGTAAGAATCCATGTTTTTTCTTTCAAAATAGATAACAAAAGAAACCACAAATATAACAGAAGTGATATGAACAGAACACTTCTTTATGAGATAATGAAAAATTACAATGGTTATTTACTGCTTTTTTCTCCCCTCTTCCCCTCTTAATACTTTTCCTTGTTCTCAGTAGGATATAAGGGCAAAGTGAACTCTAGTTCATCATCAGAAGTGAACAAGAAGATCATGAGAGAAGCAATTGCGAAGAAGATAGAAGAGTACAAGAGCAGTGTGGAGATTTTGCAGATTCGTAATCTGTATGAGATTCATAAGGTAAGGTTGTAATACACTAGGAACTTAATCTTGCCAAATCTTTACAAAATACTTCTTGGTACCAGCTCAAATCTGTTTGCTAAAAAAATTCGGCAACAAATTGCCTTGCATGTATGATAAAACTCTAGAGGTAACACTGCTAATGTGGTTACATTGTGCACGAATTCAGGTCAAGTTCAGTATAAAAGTGGTAGCTGCATCTTCACCAAAGATTGTTGCTCTTGTAGTTGCTGAGAAATTAGGGGCAACGTGGATAATCCTCGACAGGTCAGTTTAACATCATTGCAGGGAATTTGGTAGAGCCAGTCAAATTTTCTGAGGTTTCAACCATAATGTGCTTAGACTTTGGACAAAGAGGAAAATTCCCTCAGTAAAAGGCCTTTTGCCCTAACACATGACTGTACTACAATTGAAAACACTATCATCTACTGTGAATATTTTCTTTCTCAACTTGTAAAATGCTACAGGCAAATGAAGAAGGATAAAAAGTACTTCCTGGAGAAGCTATCTTGTGGAATCTCTAAAATTAAGCGTCGTGACAGCGTTGAACAGTTGAGGGGACCAAAAGACACAGGTGCAAGCACAACACAAACTGTTGGAAGTCGGAACAGTTACGTAACATATGATGAAATGATACCAGGAACTCCAGATGATGATGATCTTTTCAGCTTGGAACTATCTCCCACCAGTAGTAAGTTGCAAATAGTTGATCATCATTTGAGAAAAAAAATGGAGCCCAAGTTTCTTGAAGATACAATAGAAATCACAACTATCATTCCACATAGTATAGAAGGGAGAAATCACAGAAAGATACCAGTGTGTCATCTTCTCTCTCGCTAAAATTTGGACCATTCTAATGACAGAACTTATTTAAAAGGTCAAACATACAACAGAAAAGAAATCAGTCATTAGTCCCAACAAGTAAACCATCATACTTGGAATGGTATCTAAGGCTTCTCCCCCATAACATGGTAACAAACTGTTTGATAGAAAATTTCTTAATTTCTTTCAACATGAATAAGTTCTTCATGTTTAGACTTGGTCACCAATCCTCATGAGGTGACATTTTCTAGAATCATTTTCAGCTACATGCTTGTCGATGTAGGACAAAAGTTTTAATTTTCCCTTCATTGGAAGGAATATAGGTAGTATATCCATTTCTCATTTTCTTTTTACCTAAAAAATCCCTCTTCGGCATCCTTCAAATCCTAATCTAGGTTATCATCACAACCTTTCAATCCCACATTAGGTTGGAAAGTACATATCCTTGATACAGGGTACCTTTCAGTGTTTTTTTTTTTTCAAAAAAAAATATTTAGGAACTAAAGGAACCAAAAATTATATCACCACATTGTAGGAACAAAAAGAGTCTTTACTGAATATCGGAATTTGGGCATGTGTATTTTCTTAAAGACAGATGAACACAAGACTAGATTCTAAAATTATTTTGGAGATTGCAAACAAACAATGCTCCAATTTAAAAGTTCTAGCTGAGTTACTGCTCATCTCACTTCTTTTGAAATGGTAGTTGCTATAAGCATACATTCACATTCAAAAATGCTAAGCTATGTGTCACTTTAGTAAACGTGGTTTTACATTAAGAAGGTACACTTACCACAGAGCCACGTGGATGTGCTCCAATAATGGGAGAAAGTGAGAATAGGAAGTGATTTTTTAATTTTTTGAAGATCAAGGTATCCAAGCGTCCCACCTAACTAATCCTTAGGGCATATATAAACCTCCCAATTTGCACATGCTGGGTACAGAACTAAGGGGAGTGGCACTTTTTGTGTTAGGGGGGCTTGATCCAAAGACTTCCCACAAACAAGGGTGGCAATTGACCATCAAGCTAACCCCTCAGGGTTGAGAATAGGAAGTGATAATGTGGACAATAAAATAATACGCATACATGATTCCATTTGAAGGTCCTAAGCAATGACATAAATGGTCCAAAGTTCCAAGGTATTTAAGGGTAACATTTTTGATGTCTCAATTTAAAGGTGTCTATCATTCTGATAGGTTTGGATTGATCATAGCTAGGCTCTATTTTGAGGCCCTTATATGATTTATAATGGCCAGTTGATTAGAAAAGGCTATGCTTGAAAATGTTATCTTGAAAAGAATGGCTTGATTGGATAATGGATAGAACAAGGGTGCAATTTTGGTAGGTGTAACCTTGGAAAGGAGGTGCAATATAAGCGCCGTAGATGGAGCTTAGGGTGGGCCCAACAAAAGGGCTTCTCAACGCAAAAATGCTAAGAGGTATCCAGCTGAACATTGCTCATGTGGGCAGGGGGCACAATATCTTTGGCCACTGCCACCTTAGACCTTGCCATACAAGCTCCAAGCAGCATAAAACGTATAGATTTGAATTACATAATTAGAAAAGAGTTTTCCCTACAGCCTGATCAGTAACAGCTTTTCTTTGCTTCAGAGATAAGGAGCCCTTTGAGAAACAATTCAGTTGAAGAGCTAAGAAAGGACAATGAGAAAGCATCCCCAGGGTGTTGTGCAATGGCGCTGCCTTCTAAATCTGCTTCAAGTGAACATCTTCAGTCACTGATCCCAAATATACAGAATACTGAGGCTTCATCAAATTCATATTTTAATGAAGCAAAACATTCACCCCTTCACATGCAACAGGTAGATCTCCACGAAAGCACCAAAAGAGAAGCAGCAAATGAATTGCGAAACGTCCTTCCTGCGAGTGAAGAATTGGATCAAATAGAACAAAGTGAAATGTTGTTTCAAAACACGGGGCAGAAGCAAAGCAGGGTTGAGAGTAATTTTCTCGTATTTGGACTAGGGTGGCAGCCTGAAGAGAGATTCGAGAATTCTGTTTGTCAAGGATGTTCAAATGAACGACCGAAGATTGGATCAATAAGAGATTTCACTTATGCAGAGCTTGAAGCAGCAACAGCCAAATTTTGTGAGCAAAATTATCTTTCTGAGGGTGGATTTGGCTCTGTTTATAAAGGGCAGTTGAAGAATGGTCAGATGATTGCTGTCAAGCAACACAAAGATGCAAGTTCACAAGGAGAGAAAGAATTCAAGGCAGAGGTTCATGTACTGAGCAAGGCTAGACATAAGAATGTGGTTATGCTGCTGGGTTCATGCTCAGAGGATAATAACAGGCTATTAGTTTACGAGTTTGTCTGCAATGGTTCACTAGACAAGCATCTCTCAGGTACGAACTCAATAGTATGAGAATTGTGATGAACCTCCAATCATACGTTTTTCTGTTCACCTAGATTATAATTGTAATTTACATTTATTGCAAGGCAAGAACTGAGGACACAAGGGCAACCCCAACAGAACAGATAGACAATGTCAACCATGGAACAAGAAGTCACATGGCATATTTAATCCTATCCACTGCACTCTTTTATGAAGATACAAAATCCTAGAATTTATTGATAAAACATCTGAAATTTCTATTAGTGATGATGCAGTTCTGCTGTACAAAACATAGGTGCACAAAAGACCAGCTACATAATTATAAATATTCCGCAAGGGGTTAGAAATTAGCACAGTATCAATTGATAAGATCCACCCCTGTAAAATATCAAGGTCCTAAATCATTGTCATTGCTAACAAAACTGCCTTAACTTTTAAAATCACTTATATAAAAAACAATCACTAGAATGAATCAAAGAACTGAGAGGCAGCCAGAAGCTCTGTTCAATAACTGTCCTGATCAGAAAAGAGTTCAGTATCTATCACCATGATTCATTCATTTAGTTTCCACTTTTAAAATACTTCCATAATTTATTTGACACAGCTTATCGACTTATTAAAAAATAAATCCTAACTAGAAAGACATGCAGAAAGTAATGATGAATGACACCAGTAAAAATTATGAAAATGAAACTCAAATGAGTCTCATCAGTTCAATCATTTTATTCCTAATAATACCTTGCGTCATTTATGCAGAAGTTTCATATTTTTCCTACTATGTCCATCATGTGAAGTAATATTTAACATAAGAACATGCCTCAACTCACCAGGCTACTCATGCATTTTTCCTTAATGTTCTATCAATTCTAGCACTTAATGGAAATCTAATACCAAAAAAAAATGCTGCAATGACGCAGAAAACCCTAGAATGTTGAGCTGGACAGATAGGATAAAAATAGCACTGGGAGCAGCAAGCGGATTGAACTATCTTCATGAAAACAATATCATCCACAGGGACATGAGGCCAAACAATATTCTTGTAACACATGATTATGAACCATTGGTACTGACCTACTTACTACTTTTAAAGCTCAAAGCTTAAAAATATCAACATAATCTTTACACAGATTTTCATTTGATGTTTGACATGCTAGGTTGGAGATTTTGGGCTTGCAAGAACTCAAAATGAAGAGTCGGATCACTCATCAGGTAATAAGGTTGTTGGAACCATTGGGTACTTGGCACCTGAATATGCTGAAAGTGGGAAAGCTTCAACTAAGACGGATGTATACTCCTTTGGCGTTGTTCTATTAGAGCTGATCACAGGTCGAACAACAGTGGACAAGCGGCTTGGAGCAAAAAGCCTTGTAGGATGGGTAATGATTCATTGCATTTTTCCTTCCAATACAGCCTTCTGATAACTGTAACTCTGAAAAATATGATGTTATCTGTGTTACAGGCAAGACCACTTTTGAAGGAAAGGAAGTACCCAGACTTGATTGATTCTAGTCTTGCAGACTCACATGATGTCTTACAGCTCTTTTGGATGGTTTGGGTTGTTGAAAAATGTCTTAGCAAGGATTCCAACAAAAGGCTATCCATGGACAAAGTATGTCACAATTACAGTCTCTCAACACATTAGCAATTTTTACATTGATATAGATTTGGATCCAACTACCGAAAGCTACTCCACAACAGAAGTCCATTACAGTGCAGTGTCTTTTCTATATCTTTCTATAATTGCAATGGGAATTGGTATTGTAAAGGGGGTAAAAACCAATAAGTACCTTCCCTCAAGATGTAAAATTAAATATGATTCATCATTCAATATCAGACATCTTGCCCTGAAACTACTGCATTCCTATTCTAAACTCTAGAGTTTACACAAACAAATGCTAAATCTTTATGCATTCCGATAAGCCTTTTTCCCCTCTTTTAGCAAAAAAAGGCCTAGATGGTTTTACCCTTTTCTTTCTCAGGTTGTCTGGGCTCTAAAGCGCATAATGGATGGAAAGACAGTAACTGGTATTGAAGATTTCTTTCCAGCAAATGCGCTTACTGAATCCAATGAAACACAAGAGAATACAAGAACTTTTGCCAGGAGAAGACTGATTACAGATGTATCTTCAATCAGTAGCAGAAGTCAGATCAGTGAAGTATTTTCATCAGCATCTTCAGCAGAGACATCTACAAGATCACCAACCACATCAAGGAGTTCTAATTATTCTACAACAAATGACAGAAAAAGTTACAAAAAGAAGGGATCAAAATCTGGAAACCAAACTCAAGTTCTCTATGGAGAGATGTTCTATTGACCTAATGTCACAAAATTTGAATCTAGGTGTGCATAATAGAAGAATATTTGAGGATGAAGTGCAGCAAAGGATTTCGATAATTCATTTGATCAAGTCAGACTAAATTCAATGGGGTGTGGTTGCAGAATCTTTCATGGGCAGCTGCATATTTTAATAGAAGCTGGGCATTTCTAGAGTAAGCCAGATTTTATTGTGCCTGCATTTGTATATCTTGACTGTATTCCAATCCTTGACTCAATTCCTCGTTGAGCCTGGCTGTTTTAGTTTGCTTTACAGATTGCTATCCCTTGTCTGGAATAAATTTAGTTCTTTTTCAGAAAGAAGGGTGTGCAGTAGATGATAATCCTTATCAGTGATGGGAAAAAAAATGTGCAAGATTTGAACTGAAACAAATACTAAACTTGACATTTATTTAAATGCAAGTCCTGGAAAAGAGATATTATCAATTAACTCTATACACTGAAACTTTGTAAATTTCACCCCAGTAATGGATGATGAGAGATCTAACAGAACGTCAGTCAGACTTCTCCAATAGAATTACCTTTTTCCCTTTTTTAGAATTCTCAGACTTGGAAGGGAACCAATCTACCAGATGCAAGCAGGTACTATTGCTAAGCAGCCTAAGCACTTTTCTTTTCTTCTTTTTTTAAATTTTTTTGAAGTGGCAGATAAATCATATATGCCCTTTTCAAGAAAAAAAAAAATCATATATTCATGAGATCTGCTAACCAAGTACATGACCTTTTCTCTACTTGAAGAAATGGACAAAAATTATTTAAGATAGAACAAATCTTTAATAATGATGACTAATAATGATGACTAAACAACTCCTTCCATACCCCATTCTGCACATCCCCAACCCAAACAAAAATAAGGATTTTCAGAGCAAAGAAGAAGAAGAAGAAAGGATTTTTTGGAAAGTAAAGAAGGATTAATTTAAGTAGAGCATGTAAGTAGCTGTAAAAATTAACTCAACTGCTTTATGTGCATAATTAATTAGGAAAAAGGGCTTAATAATTGAGCATGCATGCGAAAACCCAAGACTTTTAGAGATATCATCATGCTATTCTGAGCTTCGAGCCCTGGAAATTTATTTACCCAGCGCCAATCAAGAGCATGAACCATACTGATAGTATCTTTTAAGACAGAATTAAGGTTACAATTTCTTATGAATAGTTACTATTATTCTTAATTAAAATTAGATGCATCAATAGCTAAGCTTTTCAATCAGCATGAGATGTTATAACTGCTGAAAACTATTGGTGGTTAGGTTGCAATGAAGACAATCTGTCCATTTTAGGAAATGATCATCGTAATTTTGAATAAGCCCCCAAGCATTTTGGGGCTCACTGAACAAAACAAGAAACTGGAACTGGAAATTCACAGAGTGGAGAAGAAAAGAGGAACTTTCCCTGCAGGTCTCCTATAGCATAAAACATAATTCCTATAGCATTAAGTCTGTAACATGACAGTCAAATTTTCATTTCCATCAACATTTCTAGAACTTTCATTTTTGAGATAGAAATCAAAATTTCCAGATTCAACAAAATTTCTATTAGTTTTTTCCCCAACGTGAAATTTCTGACCTCATCTTATCACTATAGAGACTGTCTATGTTACAGCAAAAGAATGCCATCAATAAGAATCGTCACACTTACAAACTTCTGACAGGACTCTACGTTGAGGTGCTTCACTAAAATATGCACCTACATAAGAGTACAAGTCAACTAGTCTCTGTGACAGAGTCAGCAGCATCTAACAGTTAATGAACATTTTGATAGAAGGACTATCTGAAGAATGGAAAAATTTTGGTGGCCGGATTTGCTCATGAATTTATATATTCTTCAGACTGAATGATCCTGAAAAGCTCCTTCAGATTAGCCAATACATGACGTGGCCCCAAACTCTGTCCACCAATAGAATTTAAGAGCTGCTCTAGATCCTGCAAAATCAAAATACAAAGTGATGTGTTTAGATTCTGAACAGAAGCTTCCCATATTGATGAAGACCCAATGGTTCCAATTGATGAAGAGCACATCATGACAATAGCCTATTCATATCTGGAGACTCCAGACCTTGTCCAAGCGACGCCAAGAATTGAGGTGTGACAAAGGTTAAAGCCCCATTAAAAAAAAATAATAAATTTATGGCTCCCAGGTGTTTGCCACTCAATTTGAAATGGCTCCATTGCATATGGATCCATTAGAAGATACAAGGCTTGATGGCTCAATTGATGCATATTTTCCATTTTCTCTATCATTTTTTAATGTATTTAACTTGTTTTGCTTGATTAGAAAGGTAGCTAAGTAATTTTGCTATTATTGAAACTTGAAATGACGAAGTAGAGAATTTTGTAGGGTCTTAAAGACAAGGATCATGTAAAATTCCTATATTATGAATGTTTACAACACCATCAGCCGATCTCCTATTCTGTCTAAAGTGAATCAGTATTTCCCTGCACATTTTCCTCATGTCCTTGAGCACATGAATCTGCCTCCATGGCGCCTTGTCCTACCACTTGCCTAGGCTATGGCATTCTTCGAAGTCCCCTTCAATGACCAAGTTGCCTGATCCATAGGAACACCACAAACGAAGGGCCTTCCTGATACCTAAGAGTTCAACCTCATTTGATTCCTTAATCTCCACCGACTCTAAAAAGAACAGGTAAATTTCCCCCTGATTGCTATGTACTCCCCCCACCCATTCCTGCTGGACTAAGTTTACACCTAGCCGCTCCATCCACATTGAATTTAGAAAAAGCTACTTGGAGGTTTGACCCAAACCTCTGAAAAAAGTTTCCTACTCACCCTTTCCTCCTTCACATGTACCCATCCCAAGAACTTAGGAAATCAGAGAAGGTATAGCCTTTAAAATCCTTGCACAACATTAGGCAAGTCCTAGCCTCCATCTTGCCCTTTCCTTTACCTCCCTCTAATTCCTCTCCTTCCATATGGAAGGAAGCCAAGAAATGATGAAAGGGAAAAGAGACCAAGAAATGAAAAGATGGCATTGAAACTTTAAATTTTGTAGCCATTTTATAATATGGCTTGAATCCTAAAAAGGGGCTTAATTTTTGCATTTGGAAAAGGAAAAAGATTTTCTTTCATTCGGAAGGGTAGGTATGCTCCACATTTTAAAAATGCAACACCAAAAATAATTTACAGTTTCAACTAATGTTGTTAAAATCGTCCGAGTTACGAGTTAACTCAAGTCGGATGGTCCAGCGAGTTAACTCGAATGTTAAATCGAAAATGGCCAATAATCGTGCGAATTTTTGGGTAAATCGCAGATCGTGCAATTCCAACTCGGACAATCGTTCAATCGTTCGATCCAGAAGAACAAAAAAAAAAAAAAGAGGAAGAAGAAGAAAAAGTAGGAAGAACTACCTTTTTTTCTCTCTAATTTCGCCCTTTCTTTCTTCCCTTTGTTTTCGCCATTGTAAACCCTAAGCCTCAATCCGCCGCCACATGTAAACCCTAAACCTCAGCAAATGTAAACTCACGTGTTGCTTTCACGTCTTTTGCCGCTCTTCCATGTGCTTAAGTTATTGGCTTTCCACTTTCATATTTCGTTTCATTTTTTTATTTGCTCTCAAATCTTTTATTTCTCTTTTTAATTAAATACCTTTTTCTCTTATTTTTCATATGTTATTTTTACCTATTTTTTATTTTTTGTCATCTTTTTTCTCTTCTTATTAAAAAACCTATTTTTGTTTATTTTTTTCAATCTTTTGTATCTATTTTAAAAGAATAAAAAACTCTAAAAAATATTTTTTATTTAATCAATACTAATAAATTTATTTAAATCTCATATTAATATATTTTTCTAGTTTTTTACTAATTTTTTTATTCTTAATAATTTCTTATTAGTTTTTAGCAATTAACTAATCTCTTTTTTTCCTAGGCTCAATCTTTTGTATCTATTCTAAAAATAAATAGTTCTAATGTTTTTAAAATATGTTTAATGGATGTTATTAATGGTTATTTAAAATTATAAATGCTGTTGATTTATAATCAACAACATCTCTCCTTTTTCAATCTTTTGTATCTATTTTAAAAAATGAAAAAACTATTTTTTATTTAATGAATACTAATTAAAATGATTTAAATGCTAAAATATTGATTAAAAATCTGATATTAACAGAAAACAATTATACACTTAATAATTATGATTAAATCTGATATTGATATTTTTTTTTTGTGTCTTCTTTTTGTGGATGATTATTTCTGATGGATGACACAAATAATTATATGTAATTGTAGTATAAAAAAATAATTAAGAAAAAAAATGTAAAAAATGTTATGACTCTTACGATTGTACAATTTACGATGTACAATTCACGATCCACACTCCTAGACCGATTCACGATACGATTCAAGTTTGACAACATTGGTTTCAACAATCTCATTTCAACCATCTATTCTGCAGTATTTAGATTATATGGCCAAATCACAGTCATTCCATCTTAAGATGTTTAATTTTTAAACAATGTATCCCAATTACAATTGAATGGCTTCTAAAATAACACTAATATAACCCCTCAGTTTCATTTCAATGAAAAGAAGAAAGGTGATGCAGGGAACATTCTATGCAAGAAGAGATAGATCTGATGCAGGTATGTAACTTCCTCTCTCTGCTTCTCTCTTTCATTCTTTCTTCTTTTTTTCAATTATTGAGAGATCTTTGCATGTTCTTTGCAGATCTGACACTAATCACATCCTCATTCTGCCTTTAATATATTTGATAAGTTTTTTCTTCAGATTAATATTAAAATGATGAAAATATTTATTTTTACTTTCATTTCAAACTTTTACTGTCTTATATTTCTGTAATTTTATTTTTTTCATGCCATTTATTCCTTAAGGGAATGTTCCATTAATGAGGCAAACTGGAATGACTACTGGAACAGATCTAACAACATTGATTGAGACAGATTACCACATTGTGTGATATCATCTTCAAGGCATGGTTTCCTCTGAGTAGTTTCCGAGTAGCGTCAATTGGTTTACTTATCTAAATCTCACTCTCACATCATGTTTAGGCAATGCTATATCATGTTGCACTGGCACTTCTCATCGTCATCATCATTACCATAGCCATAATCTCATCCATCTGAGGACAGCCTTTCGAATTCTACTTCTCCAATTAGCCCTATTATAACTACTCCACCTTATTTACAAACGGACTTTATGTGTAATCTATATAATACAAATTTTATACATGTTCTATAATGCCATCTAGACACACTTTCAGTCATATCTCTAGTACATTTTCCATCTTCTTCTTTTGCAATAGCATCAGTAAGTTCAGGAGTTGAAGATACTACTGCAAATCTTAAGAGTAACAAAGTTAAGTTTTTTATCACTGTGAATCTTAGGGTAACAATGTTAAGTTTTTATCTGTTTCTTTACTTGCAAAAGAATACCAACAACTGAAGGACCATAGAGAGCAACCGCACCTTGTTCAACAAAAAAATAGCATAAGCTGCTTTAGTCGTGTCTTGCCCTTCTAAAAATAGAGGAAATTCTGCTGTCTTCGCGTTCATGCCAACAATTGGATTTGACACTAGATCAGCTGATGTGGGCTCAAAGGATGGTGCATGGTCAAAAATGTAAGAGTGTGAACCTCCTAAACGCAGAGGGTATCGTAGAGGAACGTCCAAGTGTGATGCTATAAGCAAGACAGCCTGCAACAAGGAAGCATGTACCAACAGAGTTAATTGCCTCAAATTGCATAAACCTACAAAACCACATCAACAGAACAGAAGTAAATGTATAATCAAGGGCAAATCTAATTATATCCACAATGAAAGGCTCCTTAGCACAGAGCAGTGATAATACACAGAACTTCTAGTGCTAGTAATATTTTTTTTTTCTTTTTATTCCCAACATAACCATTTTTAGATGAAAATTATCATCAAGAAAAATATGCAGGCATCTATTTCAAAAGGAACAGAAGGATATAACTAAAAACAATGACATCAATAATAACAACAACGTTTAAGAGGTGGATCTAAAATAGAGCTCACATGTGCAACATAACCTAGAGCAGTTGCAGACGTCTGAACCTCTTTCTTATCAGTAAAAATACTAATTTTCTTCAAAGGATGCACTGTCAGCTGCAGTCCTAAAATGCTCAAAGATGGCGTCCCAGGATTATTAGTTTTTGAGGTAGTTGATGAAGAACCAGATCCATTCCCTGAAAACATAAGGTGTTTCTTTCACACTCCATATAAAATTAAATTCGAAATCAGTATAACATGATGAAAGCACATTAATAAAAGAGATGATATTCCTACAGTTTTATTACAATGAAAGTTCTTTGGCTCAAGATAAAAATCCTGTAGGCAGATAAACCCATAAATTCAACATCCTGAAGTCTTCAATGAGAATTGTTAGAGAGAGAGAGAGAGAGAGAGAGAGAGAGAGAGAGAGAGAGAGAGAGAGGGAGAGTAAAACGGAGATGCCATTTCAGTTTCCCTGGTGAGAAAGTTAATATATATATATATATATATATATATATATATATATATATATATATATATATATATATATATATATATATAGAGAGAGAGAGAGAGAGAGAGAGAAAAGAGAAGAAATATGCAAAAGGAAATAAAAAACATGAGCTACCATTTCAATTTCCCTCATGAGGAAATATCAAATGTCACACCTTCAGGTCTTGGGCCAAATAAAATAAATTACCACAAATTTAAAAATAAAAAAGACATTGCACGAGAATGGCAATGCCTACTTTTTAGAAGAATCTACATCATTCCAAGATGTTGAACAAGTTCTAGAATTTTCGTGCCCTTTCTTGTTCCGCCATCTAAGTCAGAAAAATCACTCATTTTGTCCAAAGAAAGAAAAATGAAATCAGATTGTAAATATTCCATTAACTTTCTATTAGACATAAAGGAGCAACATGACATGATGCAAGTCATTCCTATTACAGCCATTTTAAATCAAGAGGTTTCCCATAAAGTTGACTTAGGGAATCTATAAGGAGATAAATTTTGTCCCTTTTTAGTGAGGTTAAAAGGCTTACATTTTAACAAAATTCTAATCATTCCAAGGAATTAAAAAAAATTTAGAATTTGATGCCTTGACTCTATTATCTGTAAACCAGAGAGCAGTCATCTCTACCCAAAAAAAATATAATAATAAATAAATAAATACTTGAAATCAGATTCTGCATAGAACATATTCAAATGTTAATTTTTCAACTTCTCCAGGAACCAACTTTTAGTCTTTAATGCTTCAACTTCATCCCTTATAAGAGCCTGAAAAATTACTCCATAATGGTTATTTTTTCCAATGATAACTGAAGCTATAATGCGACAAACGTATGACAAGGAGTTTAATTGAAAATCTGATTGTAACAATGTAAAGGAGGTTCGCACTTCGAAAAATTCCACACAATGTTTTGCTTCAGAGATTTTCAAAGAAAAGGCATTGTACTTTTCATTTGAATGCATGTTACCTGATTTGCTGTCGTCAGAACATGAGTCTATATTTTCCCCCGGTGTCTGTACATGTGAGGAGGCCTTAACAGGATAGAGCGCTGAAACTTGTGCTATCATGTACTGCTGTCTCATCCTCAGTTTCTTCCGCAAGTTCTTTAGATGAACATAACCCCTTTCTCCAGTTAGCAAAGTACTAGCTTCCTGCAAGTAAATAATAATCTAGATATCAAAGTTCATCCATCTCTTGATTTTTGATATCCACATAGCTGTCATCTTCAGTTGGATCAGATCATGTTAAGTTGTCACTGCTATTGTTGTGAAATTGGAGTACATAAGACAGCTAGATATTGTGTTCTACTACATGGAAGAGAAAAGAGGGGTTGCCTAGAAGGTCTGCCAATCAGGTGACCTGCAGACATCCTTAATTTACATGCAGACACAGTTCAATGGTAACACACATAAACGTGCAGAAATGATCATCTGAGTAACAAAAGGAGGCCCCACAGTTGAAGCTTTGCAACTACTCCATATCCTGCCTATATTTTGGCCATAACTTGTTGAATTGTGTCAATACAAATAACAAGAAAGCATGCAAACATGGATGGTGGAAATGATTAGTGGTACTAGACTACTAGTAGTAGTTTTGGTGGTAATAGCAGATATGTAGGTTCTTTTTTTTTTCTTTCTTTTTGGACCATGTAGTAGTAGATAAGTAGTAATCATAACAGTAGTAAGATAGCATACACTGCCTACAAGTTCACATAGACACATCATCATCATCACCATAAAGCCTCATCCCTTGTATATGGGGGGTCTGAGTTCTATTTCCTCTTCAACCTTATCAAAACTTACTGCAGGAGCATACATAAAAAAATATACATAGGTGAAACAGTAACTTGCAATCACCTGCAATTGATTGCAAGCCATTGAAAGGGCCTTCCCTGCTACCCACAGAGATCGAACTGCAAGGGAAAGTTGCTCCTGTTGCTTCTTGCTGTCCTCAGCTGCAGTCTTTGAATGCATCAATATATTCCCCATCACCAACTTCCGAGCTTCCAATTTTTGACGCATCTCCTCCAACTCATTCAAATGGCGCAGCGATTCAGACCTTACCTGCCCACCATATTGCCACCCCGCTAACCAGCGAACTAATCAATTAAAGCTCAGAAGTTAAAAAAGAAAACCAAAGAAAAAGCGATCATACAGATCGAGTCCCAAACCCATTTTTGAAAAACGAATAACAAAGAGCAAAACTAGAGATATCAATGCAAACCTGTTTTCTTTTTCTCCCAACAAAACAAAAACCCATCTTTTACACAAAACAGACAATAAACAACACTCTAAAACCCAAATTTGATCAAGAACCCCAATACGATATACCAACATTCTTTTTCTTTTAGTGAAACAACAGTGTAAAAATGCAAAATTGCTTTAAAATTTGTTATTTAAGGGGTTTCAAACCCTCCAAACCCTAAAATTCACATTACATCAGGTAAATTCCACCTTAGAAAAATTCAATCGAAAACCACCCAAAGCCTTTGATCTAATAAAGAATATTCTAAAACCCAATTCTGATGGAAAGGGAAAAGCCTATCTTGAAGGGATTCAAACCCTAGATTCAAATGCTATCAGATAAAATCCACCTAAAGACCAAAATTAAGTGGAGAAGTCCTCTAAAACCCCACATTCTACATTTCTAACTTGAAGGCACAAATCCATAATAGCCTCAATGGCATTCAAGCGCTCAAACCTCAAAATTCAAATTCAATCAGATGAACTCCACCTAAACGGCAGAATTCTATCAAAAAATCCCCCTCAAACCCTAAATTCTCTAGAATATGTAAACAACATTTCAAAACCCAAATTTCACTTTTTTTTTATTTAAAAAATTCAAGGCATTCAAACATTCTAAAAACGAAAACCATTTTCTAATAAATAAAACCTTAGTAAAGACCAAACTCAATCGAAAATCCACCCTCCCTCTCCAACCCCAACTCAATAATAATAAAGAAAAACTAAAATACTACTTCAATTTAATAAAATAAATCGTTCTAAAACCAAAATTCGACAAAAAAGGATCTTGACACGATTCAAACGAAAAATCTTAAGTTTCATCAATGAAACTGCGCCTAGATACGAAAATCCAACAGAAAAGCTAACGAATACCAAAAATTCTTCTTAGATCTCGAAGGTGAAAAAAAGGAAGAGAAAAAAAAAAATCTTCAGAGAAAGAAAATGGCAAACCTGGATGAAAGATTGGAGCTTTTGCGCGAGAACTTCCTTCTTCTCTTTAGCTTTATTGAGCGCGGACGAGAGACTCCAGAGCCTCGCCAACTCCTGCTCCAGATCCTCCCATTCAATGATTGTAACACTTCCCGTACCGACCGAAGACGCTGCAAAGACCTTCATTTCCGAAGGAGATGCCATCGTCAGGAGATATCTGAAATTTCACAAAAAGATCATCGATCGACCTCATTTCTTCTTTGAGATCACGATTTGAGATGTTTCGGAGATCATCGATCCATCAACTTGGAGGAGAATAAGAAGAAAGAAGGGATTTTGAGAGAGAAAGAAGATAAAGGAAAGGAGTCAGAGAATCGGCAATGAACATCTGAACTACCGTTCAAACGTCGGAATGTATAACGGGGTGGAAGAAATTACTCGAGAGGAGTGCCAAAACCCACGTACGGCCGGACCAGTTTTACACGTGGCATATTATGATTCATGGGCTGGGTTTGGACCCTCATCCTAGAGAAAGCCCGATTGTATGAAGTCCAAGTTGATTTGGAGTTTGTTGATCTTTGCATGTTAAAAATTGAAGCCCATTCATTTACACAAGAGATTTAAAATTTGGACGTGGTTGATATTTTGGTTGAGAATTTTTCTTTTTTTTTTTATTCATCGTATCGATTTCCTAATTTACACAAGTGAAAAGCATGAGTCACATGGGAAGTTTATTTGTACATCAAGTATATTTTGGTACCGGTGTAAAAGTTCATTTTAAAACTCAAATTCAATTTTTAAAATGATATTATCAATATTTTATACATTAATTTAAATATAATAAATTTTGAATATAATAAATTATAAAAAACAACATTACATAGATTTTATACAGGACTCTACATAAGTTGGGCTTTCTCTTAAATAAACTATATGTATTTTCAAAGTTACGAGTTAAAATTTGTTTATTTACATAAATTCAAGTACAACTCCAACTAAGTTCAAGTCATCTATGCACTTAAGGAGAGTTATTAGAAAGATGTACAACTGAATATATATAATTCACCAAAAACCATTCTCAATTATTTTAAATTATTTTTTGTCATTAAATCTTAGTGATTTCAAAATGTCTTTATTAATCTCTTCCAGGTAATTTATAATGGCTCTACATTGAAGAATGGACTTTTTTTTTCTTTTCTTTTGAAAAAAATAGAGGCTCATACAGGCATGATATGTATAAGATAATATTTTATGCCCATGTACATTAGTTACTATTGTATGTACTATTAGGTTATGTTTGGATAAAGGATAATTTTATAGAGGTCACCCTTCACCTAGGGTCACCTTTAAGTTTGGGGTCACCCTTAAATACTCCAAGCAGGGGTCAAAATATCGGCCGATAAATATCCATACGTTAAGTTAAGAATTGGGCCAAACCTAAACCAACCCATTTGTTAAAAAGACTTAAAACGATCCCAAGAGTGGCAAGTGGAGTAGTGGACCACAAAATGAGAGATTCCATTCATTTAAATTAGGTTTATGCTAAGCTTGAGCCAAAAAGAAGTTTAGATAAAAATAAGGAGAAAACTTTAAGAACAAGAAAAAATGTCAAGTGGCAATGATTTTGATATTAAAAAAAAAAAAGTAAAATCATATTTATATTGATTAAAAAATAGTTGTAAGTGATTATGATGATGACATGCAACATTATGCATTAGAAGAAAATTATTTGTTGTCAAACTTGTGGATAGGGTCCTTTGATAAAAATATGAAAGGTTAATATTAGGCATCTAGACAAACTTTCTTCACAACATTGACCAATGCAAATGGAAGATAATTATTTATTTATATAAAGTAGAGATCGAGGGGCTGTATTTGGAATTTTGGATGAGAGGTAAATTTTACAGGGTTATCTGGAGTTATATTTCAGCAGGGACTACCTTTATGAAGGTGTATCCTTATCTTGTCTGATAATTATAGAGGTAAAGTTAAAATTACCTTGAGAGAAAAAATCTCATTTGGTGACTCTAAGGAGGGATAATTTTACATATTAATAATTTAATGAGAATTAATATTTTTTATTAAATTCATATAACATTAAAAATAAAAATAAAAATTATTAAATAATATTCATCAATTAATAAATATTTTAAAATATTTTTACTTCATAGGTGAAAAGAGATGGTAAAGAGAGATAAAGAGAAGCCAAGATTTCTTGAAAACTCTTGTACTCTAAAAGGATTTTCAAAAAATGAAGGAGAAGAGTAAAAATGTACATTTTTTACCGTCACCCCTCCGTTAGGACCCTGTTATATCATCCCTTACATCGTTGAAGACAAGCATAGAATAGCTATGGAGGTAGTGGAATAGAGTTGCCTGAAGTCTTTTTCTTTAGGTCTCATCTTTATCTCATGATTAGAATAGGCTTTCAAGAGAAAATGATAGAAGCCACCACAAATTAAGTACTTGGGATGGATAGAATTTTTATGTCCTTTTTTAATATTTTTTTAAAAGGTTCTTTTTATTATTATTATTGAGTTATCATTACGAAAGAAGTTGTGTAACCACAGAGGAGAATGCTCCATAAAGTAAGATGCTACATTTCATACTCTTATTCTAAATGTGTAAAAGCTATAAAAAATTTAAATTTAAATCCATTGGTTTGGTTCTTAAAGATAAGTAAATTCTTAATAGAATCTATTAAAATGTGGAGAAAGTGTAATTGATATTGCAATACAAAAAACCATAATTCCCATAGTAAACTACATCTTTATGTTGTCCTTGATAATTCTACACTATCGTTGTAGATGTAGTCACAAACTTAGTAGATACAAATTAGCTCACTTCTTCTACGTTGATAAATTTAGCATAAAGTCATAATGCGATCAAATAATTTTCTTATTATAAAACTGAATTGATTGTTTTTTTTTCCTTATTATTTCCTTACTTCTTAAATTATCTATTCTCGATGAGAGTAACATAAGGAAAGAGCATATTATGATTATAATCTATGTAACTTAAATAAATCGCGAGTTCTAACTTTTAACTAGATATAGAGATGTTGGTGCATATGAGTACATAAGATCATACTTTAATAAATAGTCAGGTCCTCTAAAAGGTCTGGATACTTTAGTTTGATGTCAATTCTCACATTTGTTAGTGAAAAATCTTAAGATCAAGTCTCCTCAACACAAAAAAAGTCACTTCTCTTAGTTTTGTACCTAGCGTAAATAGATTGGGGATTTACACATACTCCAAAGATTAGTCAGATCAGACGCCTAGAAAATTTAGGTGGAACACTTAGATACTTTGGTCTTCAAAAAAAAATTATAAAAGATATGCATAATAATAATGGTTTAAGAACTTGAAAACTTGATTTGATATAATCTTTTATTACATCAAGTAAATTAAAAAATCAATTTTGACCGAGTAAAAAGGTTAAGACTCAATCTGATCCAATGAAATATTATTATTTTAATATATTATATATATGTTAAATATTAAAATAGAAAACGAATGAAGAAAAAATCAGAAAAAACTGAAAAGAATATACAACAAAGAATAAAAACATAGAGGAACAAATGGAGGAGAAGGGAAAATAAAAATAGGAATATTATGGAGAAGAAGAAGAAAAATAAAAATAACAAAAATCAAAAGATGAGAGTAATGAGATGAACATGAAGTAGAGAAACGTGAAAAAGAAAAAGGTAAAATGGAGAGGAGAAAAATATAAAAACGAAAACAAGAAATCAAGAAGAATGAGGAGAAGAACAAGAAGATGATGAAGAAAGGGAAACAAAAGACTAAATTTTTTTCTTTTTTAAAAAAGATTGTCTATCCTTCAACCAACCCACTCATTCCCTTCCATTTCTCCTCTCGTTTCTCTTTGCTAAGCATTTTCCCTTTCTACCCTCAAGTTATGTCTATATTACATTGTCTCCTTTAGAAATTTTGAAAGAAGCAACTTGTAAATGATCTGACTAGAGGTGAAACTGAGGTCGGATTTTCCTCCGAACTCGCATGCCTCTACTCGAAAATCATACGGGTCGGGTCATGAAAAGGTGGGTCAAAATGCGGATCGAGTCGGGTTTTGAGTCGAGTCAGGTTATAATTCAGGTCGGGTCGGATCAAGACGTCCAGGTGAAAAATTCAGGTCGAGTCAGGTTGGATTCCAAACTCGAGTCGATTTGGATTTTAAAAAACCCGACCCGATTTCAGTCCTAGATCTGACTGAATCTAGTCGAGTAACTTGACTTGATCGAGTTTTTAATTTGACTCAGTGAGTCGACCGATCAGGCACAAAATTCATCTGCCAATCAAGCTTAACTTGAGCTAAGTGATCTGTCATCCCACTTAAACTTCAGAAACCTTCTAAATCTGTCTTAATCGTGAGACAATAGCGTTTTGATCAATCGGTGGAGCCGAATTGGACTGAATTAATTTCGGCTTTGTGGACAGAACAACATCTGATTTGGCCGGCATTATCTTGGACCAAACACAGACTTGTTGGGCCAAGGCAAATTTTGTTTCAACTAGTTGTTTTTGGACTTCATTGGGATGGCAAAGCTGGAATTTTGGACCTATAAACAACATGTCTTGACCATACAACAAACAGATTGGATCTAATTTTATATTGACTTAAATCAGTTTATTGGACAACAATTTGTTTTGATTAATCAGTGGGTAAAGCAGCATTTAGATTGGGGCAAACTTGGCTGTAAACACCTTTTTTTTGGCCGGGTTCTTCAAGCTTTCTAGCCGAACTGACGTCTCAAGTGGAAAATTTATAAGAAATAACTTCAATAATCCAATCAGGTTGCCTATTTTAAAGTTTCAATTTTATGCTCAGATGAACTTGAACAATGGACTTGTGATGCGAACATGAGATACAAAACTTTATAAATTAAAAAGTAATTTAAAATAAAAGTAGGTTCCAAAAAGGACACAAAATTTTAAGATTTAAAAATAATTATAAATCTTTAAAATTCGACGAGCTATGACAAATTTTATTATAACGTCTACGGGTTTCATAGTAATTATCCGTTAACATCCGTCAATTTGGCTTTTTGAAGTCTCATACTCTCACATTCACATTTCAATGGCCGACATCTCCTCCCTTAGCCATTAGAGTTTAATCCATTGGAACATTGAATGGATTAAACTCTAAATGGGGCATTTTTGGTATTTAATAAATTATTATAAGTAATTTATTTATTTAAAATCTATTTTTCTTATTTTTTGAGATGTAAAATTACTAATTAATTTTTTATATTCAAATTTTACTAAAAAAACTTTTTCAATTGATAATATGACTAATTCACTTAATCTTTCTTGCTACATTGTTATTAGTAGGTTTTATCAATTTTAATTTTAAAAAACTTATTTTTTTAGAAGCAAACTGTCTCCAAGTAAAGTTGGGTTAAATAAAGCCCAATCGGGTTCAACTGTGGTCAAACCCGAGCTATGAATATTATATTATAAATAATAGTAAATTATTAATTAATGTTTAATTGATGAGTTAGAATAAAATTTAGAATAAACAATGTTTTTTATGAAAAATTAAAATATGACTTTTACTAGTAAAATCAAGGGATTAAAAATTGAATTTTAGATTCAGTTTTTTATCTACTTTTGGTTTACCATATATAATTTTAATTCAATATTATTTTGTTATGAATGATCTTAAAATAATTAAAAAAAAAAAGAAGAAAGAAAACATTCTAGTTGTATTTTTATTTTATATATATATATATATATATTTATTATATATATATATATATATATATATATATAATGGTTAAATAGACTCAAAGTCGATTGACTTTTGTGACTTTTTGTAAAATCGTAATAAAAATTTAGCATAGACAGCTCTTCTAGGCTTTTATATCTTATATGTGTTCAGATTTATTAATATATAGCGAGTTTGACGAGTCTCAAGGGTTTAATTAAAAAATAAACCTACTCAAATATCAAAATTCTACCGTATATAATCTATTACAATTTATTAATACCATTATAAAATTATAAATAGACAACAAATAATCATATAATTACTTTTTATTTGAATTACCATTATATAAATTTATATCAAATGAAAAACATTAAAAATGAATTGAATTTTCCTATTTAATTAATCTAGATAACCACATTTTATTTGATCAAATTTTCTGCCTCCCAAGTATTCTATTTATTTATTTATGTTTATAATAGAATAAATGAGAGTATAACAAAAAATAATATTTAAATCTTTAAAACCTCTAAAATGAGTAATGTTTAAAAAAAAAACCGATATTTTAAGAACCTCTAACGGAAAACCATCTTCTACTCCATTCTCCCTCACCTCCTCTCCCTCACCCCCTCTCCCTGCTATCGGTGATAACGCTGAAATCCCTAGCCGCCGTCGCGGCCACTCTCTGAGAGGATGACAAAAGCTTGCATTTGGGGCCTTAAAAAACTGAGGGCCTAAGGCGGCCTTAATCGCCTTACGCCGGACCTGCGGTAAGGAGTACGAGCTTGTGAAGCGGGGGCCTAAGGCGGCCGCCTGACTCGCCTTATGGTCTAGACGGCCCTGTGTGCTTGGCAACTACCACGGCCAAAGCATTAGCAGACCGACAATGAAATCGGAGGCGAGAAATCGAAGGCAGGAGACCGACAGGTAAACCTTTCTTTCGATATCTCTCGTTCTTCTCTATCCCAAGCACAGCACACGTACACGATCTGCCTGCTTCGCCGTTCCGCCTCACCACACCCTAAAAACCATCTTTGAATCCAGCCACCCATGGAAACCCTAATTCCTCCCAAACCCTCCAACACCAATGAAATGGAAGAAGAAGATGATAATTACGAAGAATACATCCCCGTCAAGAAACGTAGAGCCATGGAAGCCCAGAAGCTCCTCAACCGGAAAGTCCCCAACAACAATTCTATTCCCACTCTCGATCCTTCCTTATTATTGGATCCTGACCACCAACCCAAGCTCCCCTCCGAATCCAAGCCTAGCCTCCTCGTCCAAGCCACTCAGCTCAAGCGCAATCTTCCTGAAATTAGCCCCACAGAACAGCTTGTCCAGCAAGAAAAGGAGATGATTGAGCACCTCTCCGACCGCAAAACCCTCATGTCTGTCCGAGAAATTGCCAAGGGAATCACTTACACTGACCCCTTGCCCACTGGGTGGAAGCCCCCCATCTCAATTCGCCACATGTCCAAGCAACAATGTGATGCCATCCGTAAACAGTGGCACATCCTTGTTGAGGGCGATGATGTCCCACCTCCCATCAAGAACTTTAAGGACATGCGCTTCCCTGAACCCATATTGAAGAAGCTGAAGTCCAAAGGGATAGTCCAGCCCACCCCCATCCAGGTCCAGGGCCTTCCGGTGATCCTTTCTGGCCGTGACATGATTGGAATTGCATTTACTGGCTCTGGGAAGACACTTGTCTTTGTCTTGCCCCTGATTATGGTGGCACTCCAAGAGGAGGTGTTGATGCCCATTGTCCCTGGAGAGGGGCCATTTGGGCTAGTGATATGCCCATCAAGGGAGCTGGCACGACAAACATATGAAGTTGTGGAGGAGTTCTTGGTGCTGTTGAAGGAGTGTGGATACCCAGAGCTGCGCCCATTGCTTTGCATTGGTGGGGTGGATATGCGTTCTCAGTTGGATGTAGTGAAGAAGGGCGTGCATATTGTGGTGGCAACACCTGGGAGGTTAAAGGATATGCTGGCAAAGAAGAAGATGAATCTTGATAATTGCAGGTATGGTGCTTGGAAGCATGTGAAAGTTATGAGCACTATATTTCAATGTTAGATTCATATGTTTCTCTCTTGTTCATTGCTTGCTTGATTTCAATAAGATTTTATGCCTTTGAATTGGGGGTGAAACTCGGGTCAGGTTTGGCCCGAACCCGCATGACCTGACCCAAAAATCAACAGGTAGGGTCGGGTTGAGAAGTCAAAAACCTGCAATGAATTCGGTCGAGTTGGGTTGAAAGATTTTTAAGTTAATCCGATCCAACCCGACCCGACCTAGTAAAAAGTAGGCTAAAGTAGGTTTAAAATACGGGTCGGGTCGGGTCAAGACATCTGGGTCAAAAGGTCGGGTCGGGTTCCATATATTAGTAACTCAGGTCGGGTTGGGTTTTAATACCCAGCCCGATTTCAGCCCTACTTTGAATGTTGATGGAAATGATGGAAATTAAAAATCAAATAAGGTGAGAGAGAAAGAAAGAAAGGAGAGGGGTGGGGGGGTTATTTGCAATTCCCAAATTTGAACTGCATTGATTATAGAATTCTCATATTCTAGCTAATATTAATGATGCCGGGCCATAAAAAATGTAGTGGATATTGCGGGAATTTGTATGATTGAAGAAAGATATATTCTAGTAGAATTTATTCCAAACATGCCATTGGCTTTTATTTCTGGAAAAAAAGATAGAGGTCAATCTATCCAGAGTGACTTGGTTTAATTTTGTGGTGCTCAAAATGCATGACACAATAGACAAGAGATAATTTTGCATAAGTATGCATTTCATGCTTGGTTATGGGTAGTTGGACAATTTGGTCTTGGATTATCAATGTTTTGAACTTCTTCATTTTGACCTTCAGTGACTGTTGAATACAACCTGACCTTTTGATCCTCAATTTAGAATCTGTAGATTATAATTCATTCTTAATATTCTCTCTTAATGTCGCAAGATTTCCCCTTTCTAGTTCCACCAGCGATGATGCAAAATACTTGTAGTCTTGTGCTCACACTGTGATGGTTATGAGAAATAGTTATTTGGTCTAGGAGTGGTTATTCTATTCATCATATATATTTTTTAGCTTTTTCAATGTAGTCAAAGGCAGGTTGCAGTTCTGCCTATACCCCCACCCAGGCTTTAGACCCATTTTGCCTTTGCTTTGCCAATTTGGCGTCTAGACCTCACCTAGTTTCTGTTAGAAACTTCTTTCTATGAGAAGCCTATTTTTTGAAGTGTTTTTTTTTTGGCAATAACTAGCAAATATTATAATTAACATAAAGTAATTGTTAGTAATAATTAATTAATATTCTAATTATTAGATAATATACTTGTGCAATGTATACAATACATGCTTATATATATGTTTGGAAGCTCAATTGCCGATATGTTTTGTTACTTTAGATGAGTAGTATTTTATTTTGCTAACATTGATGCTACAACGACATATCCATGAAGATGTCTTCCACTTCTTTCTTCGGTAGGGATGGCAAAGGTGGTAGACAAGAGATGGGCAAAGGTGACAATGATGTAGAAGTAATATGATTTTGTGGAAATGAGTTTGAATGATGGGTTGATAGAAGTGCATTTGTGTCTAAACGAATAGGTGGTCCTTTGTAAAGCACGAAATCTCCCACATTGAAGATGTGGTTGATTCCTAAATCTTTAGGCAAATCAAAGACATAAATGTCGGCGTTGATCTTTTTAAGCGCTTTAAAAGGACTTGTCCTTAGGGCGTGCAATTCAGTTGTGGTCCCTCTTAGGAAACGCTTGGACCTAATGCGTACTATGATCATATCTCCCTTCTGAAACTCTTGATACTTGCAGCTCATCTGTAGAAGATTTGTTATGTTCATTGTTATAGAAATTTTTCTTCTAATATCAGTATGTGAATCATGGATAATCCTAGCAAATAGCTCAGCTGACTTAGAAGGCTTACATGCAAGTGAAAGAGGTATGAGGTCTATGGGTTTCCTAGGTTGGTAACCTGTGACTATCCCAAAGTGATTGGAAGTTGTAGACTAATTAACTGCATTATTAGAAGCAAATTCAACCATGAGGAGAATATGATCCCGACCAACAACATTAACCTTCCTCTTCAGTTTGGTATGTTCAATTGGGTTCATCTTATAATGTGGAAGGCTGGGAATTGACGAATATGGGACCAAATCCATAGTGGGCTGAACGTTGCATTTAGGAGGGAGCTCAAGCAGAAGCTCCTCAGGAGTTGCATCACTATCCTTATTGAGTAAATTTGTAACCTCTTCTAGAATCCCTATTTGTGTCTCTTGGGGAGACTCTTTAATGTCTTTGGTCTTTAAAGTATGGACAACCTCCTGCTCTTTATGCCCATTCTCAAATTGTCTTTTATTGAGAAAATATAAGGGTTTCTTTTCAACTTTTGAAGTCGGCCCCTTCACATTACTCACATTAAACTCTCGAGGAAAGCGAGGTTCTATTTGATCTTCTTCCTATTTTGCAGTGCATTGCTAGCACTTCTAGACATGCATAGGTATTTTTTGAAAACCTTTGAAAATCAGTTCCTAGGGTATCCAATGTCACTTTTATTTTTGTTTAACAATTCACCCAATGAGTGAAGGCTCATGGTGGTGGTAGGGTTTTCTATGTGGTATTTGGTACTGCCATGTGTAGGCATGAACTATCATTAGTTGAATGATGAGACCAACCTAACATAACCTGTGGTTTGATTGATTTGGCTTTGATACCAAATTTGATGCAGGACAAGTTTTAGTACCAAATCTAACATAGGACAAGTCAAAATATTGGAAACCCTAGATCTAAATGATAGGGGAATGCCTTTACGAGAATGCAAAATGTGTGTAGTGAATTTTAAAATGACATGCAACCTATAACCATAATTCAAAAGTAAGATGTTAGAGGGATAAATTAATACTAAACGAAGAATAAAACAAAAGCTAAGACAAATTCTCACTCACATTTAATCAAAGAGAAAAAAGAAGAAGAATGATACCTACACATAAATCCTTCAAGGTTGTGTTGCTGACCTTCAATGTAAAATCTCTTAAAAGACTAATTAAACTATACCAAACCCTATTCTAGGTCTTTTAGATTTTAAAATTAGTCACCGAGAATTGAAATAGGGCTATGGAATCACCTAAGGTTTGCCAAAGGAATTAGGATTTGTTATTCTTTTCGTTCTTGAACAAAACTAGGTCTCAAAAAGGGTGAAAAAAATAGGCTACAGTTAAATCTGAGTCTAAGATAGGGGCATAGAAGTAGGGGCTGCAAAGTACGGCAAAACAGGGCCAAAATGGGCAAGTTTGTATGGCCGTACGGACATGTATGGATGTCTGTACGGGCTAGTGGGTCCTGATGGAGTTTTGGTGGCTTATGGTGGGGTTGTGATGCGGAGCATACAACATACAATCCATGCGCATACATGTTGCTTGCTATTTTTGTGCTTTCTTTTTTAGTTTTAGTTTTTTTATTTGGATAGGGTATTTTAGTAATTAGTAATGCTTTTATTTTTAGTATGGAGAAACATTATATAAGTGTGTAGTCTCTTTGAGGCAAATATATAGACGATGGAATAAAAAAATAAGAATTGATTTCGCTACCTTTGTGCGATTGTGAATTTGGAGCGAATCCAAGGAATTTGGGCGAGAAGCCTTGGCGAGAGGCCATCTTCTTCTTAAGGTATTCTTCATCTCTTCTCTCTTCTTCTTCTCTTCTCTTTCTTCCCTCTTACCTTTTATTTTCTTGGTTACTCGAACCCAAACCAACCTTCCCCATCCCTGCCATTCCCTCCCCAAGCCACCTGCCCTTTGTTGCACCCATTACTACCCTCTACTGCCGCCGCCAAGCCCTTTGTTGCACCCATTACTACCCTCTACTGCCGCCGCCAAGCCCTTATCAGCCTCTATCCTGAGTCGCCGTCCCCTCCTTGGCCCCTACCCAACATCGCCACCCCTCCTTGGCCCCTGTCCTATTCTCGACGCCTCTCCCAATCCTCCCACTTTGCTGCTGTAACCCAAACAGCCCTTGCTGCTCCTTTCCCAAGTTGTCCATCTCGCTGCCACAAACCCCTTCCTTCTCATGTCTTCCGCTCCATCCCAGTCTTTCCATTCATATACCCTTTTATTTTAATAAAAGCCTAAGTTATATCCTATGCCTTAAGCGCCAAGAGTCACTCATCTCCCTTATAACTCACGTGGCTATTAGCCTTTCTTTTCTTAAATTACCAAACTGCTATTGGACCATCGATAACCCATTTATTCCTTTGTTTTCCTTGTATTTGAGTGATTATGTGTGATAAATTTTATATTAATTAATTGCATTTATTATTGATTGATTAATTTCAGCCCATTTTAGATTTAGGTAGCATTATTTTTCATCCATTTTAATCTTTGGGGATTATATTTAGGCACTTAGGGTAACCCTATTAGTTGTCCTGCGTCAGGTTGGATCTTGGTTTGGCTAGAGTTGGGGTTTGGATGAAAAAGGGGCAAAACTAAGGTGTAAAAGGAGGGAAAAAATGGATAACAAGAGAGTAAAAAGGGTAGAGAAAGAAGAGAGAGAGAAGAAGATAGAGGATGAGGATTTGTACCTTGAGTCACACAAGGTCCTTTTATCTTAAACCAAGGAAGCAAGAGTCACACCTAGATCTGCAGATGGAAGAAAGTTGAATGTCTTCTATCATTCATTCATAAAAGTGTCTCTACAAGACTAGTTATAAAAAATGAGACTCTTAAAATTTTAGACACATGTGACTTAAGGCACACACGTGGACAATAAAAAACTATAAAAACAAATACCATTCTATAACAATCTTGGAACCATATAAACTAAAATAAGATGACACAAATTAAAGATAACAAAAACAAATCCTCGGATAGCGCTGGATCAATGATCAGATCAGTCCAATCTACAAATGAATGACTCAGATGATGTAAATGGATGTATCAAGCCAAGTCTTCAAATACCTTGCTTGATCGACATATAATCTGGATTATCTATGGCTAGATCTGCTTCTATCCATGATCAGATTAGTAACGATTGTGCAGAAATTCATCATCCAACCATGATGAGGTAAAATCTGAATTTCGATGTATCCTTCTTCGCTAGCGTCCAATGAGGTTTCAATCATTTTGGTTGTATTAAAAATTTAGTATAGCAAGTATTGACCCAAATTGATTATTAAAGATGTATCTGAGCCTGATGTAATCATCATTGTAGATGTGAACCTAAACCTTGAATTTATTGGATTGCTATTGCATGAGGGTTAGACCTGGCAAAAATTTGACCTAACTCTGCCCATTTAACAAATGGGTAGACTCGACCCAAACTATTTAATAAATGGGTAGACTTGATCTAAACATGTCTATAAAGGGGCAGACTCAACTGGTGGCACATCTCTATGCAACACATCCAACTGTATGGAGTCTTATACCCATTTAAGGAGTCTTGGTTGAGTCTCACTGGAAAGGTTTCGTTAGCTAGATAAATGGATAACCCGACCTGAATCCAACTCAATCGAAACCTGAAATAGACTCAAACCAGCTAATCTATTTAAATAAGACCCGAAATAGACCCCAACCAAAGCCTACCCGGCCTGACTTGACATGTTGCCACGTCTTGTCAGGTTGGCATGTCATGTAAGGAATTGCCACTAGTAGTTGGAATGGATCAAAATGGATTGGCCTTGTCACATCGACCACTATGAATACTAGGTATTGGCTTGACTTCGACCTGACCCAATTATTAAATAGCCCAAACTGAAACCATCATCATCATCATCGGTCAGTCAGTGATCCCATCTATCTGGGATTGGCTTTATGAGTTCTTTTTTTCTCCAATTAACCTATCATAAACCATACCATCAGTTACACCACAGTCTAACATGTCCTTTTTTATCCCTTCCCTCCAGGTTTTCGAAAGTGGCCCTCTCCTCATAGTGCCTTTGATCCATATCTCAACTCTATTCATTGGGGTTGTGCTTGGTTTTCTACTAAATAGCCCAAATTGAAACCATCTTATTATTTTTTAATATCACTTGTATCCCCACTTCACATTAGAAGTAAGACTAATCCCATAGATACGTGAAACTGCCTACAAGCCTCGTGTATCAGGTAACTCGAGGGAGGGTCGAACTCAAGATCTCTAGTTTATTCCTAGTAGCTCAAGTCAATTGGGGGATTTGAGTTTTCACCTCAATATAAAATACCTTAGAAAGCATTAATAAAGTAATACAACTAAAATACATAGCGAAATATAAAGCTTAAAGGATGTATTGTCCACACCTTGGTGTGGGACATATATCAGTTTTATTTATTTATATATTTCATATATTTTGAATGTTAGACATCTACCACTTTTAGACGCGATAAAAAAGGTTTTGATGACTATGGAACTGCTTTTAAATCAGAAGTCTATCAAACTATTTTCTGCATTTTAAGCGTATTCTATTGTATTTTAAAAGCAGGCACCTCAAAGCATGTGTTTTGGTCTTCTAATGGCCTTTATTTTTCAGTACATTGTATACAAATAAATATGCCTTATCTTCTCATTAAATCTTTTGCTAAAGCACCAGGTTGATTCAATTCCTTTTTTAATTTACTAAGCTTTTCTCCCCTTATTTCTGATTGGTACAAAGTTTTTACATTCTTTCCTTCTTTGTTTAACTGTTCTCTTTACTATGAGTGCATTTTTGTTACTGATAAAAAATATTAGCTTCCCTATAATATTGAGCAAATGAAATACTTAGCTTCCTAAAAATGAAGTATAAGAATACATGTCAACAAATTTGTTAGAACTTCTGCAAAATGGATGAACTGAACACCAAGATGATTATGTTGCTAGAAACATTTGTCTTCTAACAATATCTAGAAACATTCTCAAGGATATGAGAATATATCAATAAATTAATGAGAAACTCTGCAAAACGGATAATCCAAAGGGGTTAGGTGTGTTAGGCCAGGAATCTTCCTATAGAAGCGGGAGTCCTGAGTTTGAATCCCATCCCACCAAAAGGTTCACTCCCGTAGTTTTACCCGGTATGGGTGAGTAGGGAGGCTTGTACATGCCCCAAGGACTAGTTGGGTTCTCTAAGTGGCCCTGGACACCTTGGTCATAAAAAATAAAAAAACTCTGCAAAATGGATGAACTGGGGACTCTGTTATTATTTAAGTTGCTAGAATCACTTGTAAGAATATGTTTCTTCTAACAATATCTACTGACATTCTTATGTTTTATCTCATGGCTATGGCTTACAAATCCTTTTCAGCGAGCCCACAAGCACTGGAGTTCACTAATTTTTAAATTTGTTTTGTATACTGATTTTTCTGTTATCTTAAACTGCATCATGGAGATGATATGGAGAGACTAGGAACGAAATGATCCACCCTTTCCGTGATTGTCATGTTAACACATGCTTCTTCGAAACTTTTTTTAGTGAGTTTGGTGCTCTAGGATACTGTAGAGAAGCTGCTTTCAAAGTTGCATTTTTCCATTCTGATAACTCCATTAACAATTTCGACAACAACAACAATAACCCTGAGGTCCTGATGTAGAATTTCCAACCATTGGGAAGCAACAGTTGCAGCTAAGAAGTATAGAAATACCCAAATCAGCTTAAGGAGTTCTCTCCTATTTATTCATCCAAAATTAAAAGATTACTATTAACTATCAAGGGACAAGTAAGAATGGGAACCAATACCATAAATCATAGTTCTAGTTAAAACACAGTAAATCATAATCCAGGATAGAAAAATCTGTACAGAGAGACTCATTTCTGGACAAGGTAGACTGATGGATCAACAAGCAAATGGCCCAAAATCACTACTACACACATGGCCATCTAACATTTCATCTCAACTAAGAAGATTACTCCATCCAACAGCAAAATGACTGGAAGATTTACCTGAGTGATATTTGGGCCCGTTGCACATTTACTGCATGGTTGGAGTGTTGGGCAACTGGGAAGGATTGATCTCACAGTTTTCCTTGACGAAGTGTGCTTCATTACAAAGATTATATACTGTGTCACAAAGGCAAGTGTCTGATCCATTTTCCATAAGATTTTTGCATTCAATTTTCAGAAACATGATATTCATTTCTAACTACCAGCTCCTATTTTGTAATATGAAGTGCAGAAAAAAAGTTAATAGTGCCAGGTTGATGAAACCATCCAATACATGAATGTGTATATAAATATTTCAAAGCATTTTCTTTGATCTCATATGTATTTTCATCATCAAATTGATACTTTTCAAGACTTGCAACCAGTGTAATAAATACTGTCGGTATTTTCGTTTTTACCGTGAAAATATCGGGAAAATAACGTTACCGCGTTAAAAACGCGATTTTATCGCCTTATGCCATTTTTATCGGGAATTTATCGTTAAAAACGCGTTTTTAACGAGAGAAATGGTAAAATCGCGTTTTTACCGTTTAAATTTTTTCCTACTTACACGGCTATCCCATATTCACAGACACACGCCGCAGTGCTTCACGGGCACTATCCCATTCACGTACACACACGCCGCTGGACACGACACGAGCAAACATGGATTAACATTTAATTATTTAAATAATAAAATTTATTTTAAAACTTTAAAGTGATTTTTTAAGCAGTGTGTACTTTGAAAATTTCTCAAATTAAATATCCGGACTAATTACGATAACCTGATAAAAATACTTTTATACTTCAAGGTCTTTTGACACTCATAAATATTTAAAACACAGTATTTTACAAATAAGGGTATCTCTAGGGTGTGTCAAAAATACATTTAGGAGTATTAAAAGACCTTAAAGTCTCAAAGTATTTTTATCAGATTATCGTAATTAGCCTGGATATTCAATTTGAGAAATTTTGGAAATACACAGTGCCTAAAAAATAACTTTAAAGTTTTAAAGTAGATTTTATTATTTAATACACTATGCACATTATTTTTTAAGCACTGTGTATTTCCAAAATTTCTCAAATTGAATATCCGGACTAATTACGATAACGTGATAAAAATACTTTAAGACTTCAAGGTCTTTTGACACTCCTAAATGTGTTTTCGGCACATCCAAGGGATACCTTTATTTGTAAAATACTGTGTTTTAAATATTTAAGACTGTCAAAAGACCTTGAAGTCTTAAAGAATTTTTATCGGATTATCGTAATTAGTCTGGATATTTAATTTGAGAAATTTTCAAAGTACACACTGCTAAAAAAATAACTTTAAAGTTTTAAAATAAATTTTATTATTTAAATAATTAAATTTATTTCAGGTTGTAAATTTGAAAATCCCTTTATTTGATTTAAATTATCTCATAATGCAAACTTCAGAAAAAATCCCTTTATTATATTAATTTTTATTATTATTTTAAATATTTATATTTTCCGCGAGATTTTCCCGTTAAATTTCCGTTAAAAATCTGAGAATTTGAAAATATCCCGTTATTAACAGTTGCCGTTAATATCCTGAGAACGGTATTTATGACTTTGCTTGCAACCACCCTATGGCAAACATGACAGTGGCCTGTCTTCCAAGACTTGGCAAACATGACATTCACCAAGGAATTTTTTATGCGAACAGTTTGTTCTGTGTGGACCGTTGAACCAGCCTGGGGACCACCAAATCCAAGGGGGATGGCCTGCTATCATTATTTTTACTGTAGCTATATTTTCTTTAGTCCTCTGCCAGAAATGTCCTTTGTTTCCACTTAGTTGGAAGTCTTCATTGGTCTTCCCCTTCTAATTCCTTGTACCCTTCACCTCTTCATATTGGGTCCATTTCGGTCTTGTATGAGCCAAAACCTTCTTTAGTGGTGCTCCTTGATCATCTTAGCTTCTGTTGGTGCAATCTGATTTCTTCGACTCACTGTCTTAATGTCTGCTACAAATATACTACTTGCTTTTCATTTTATATTCATAGCAAACTTGGTCCTTTGGAGTGTTGTTATTTTGTTGTTTGCTTAAATTGCTTTCTGTTGCAGGTACTTGACATTGGATGAAGCAGATAGGCTGGTTGATTTGGGGTTTGAGGATGACATCAGGGAAGTCTTTGACCATTTCAAAGCTCAGAGACAAACCCTTCTTTTCTCTGCTACCATGCCCAAGAAGATCCAAAACTTTGCGAGAAGTGCTCTAGTTAAGCCAGTAACTGTCAATGTGGGAAGGGCAGGGGCAGCAAATCTTGATGTCATACAAGAAGTTGAGTATGTAAAGCAAGAGGCAAAGATTGTTTATCTTCTCGAGTGCCTGCAAAAGACATCACCGCCTGTACTGATATTTTGCGAGAACAAAGCTGATGTAGATGACATCCATGAATATCTTCTGTTGAAAGGAGTTGAGGCAGTGGCCATACATGGTGGCAAGGATCAGGAAGAAAGAGAGTATGCCATTGCCTCCTTCAAATCTGGGAAGAAGGATGTTCTGGTTGCAACTGATGTTGCATCAAAAGGACTAGATTTCCCTGATATTCAGCATGTCATCAACTATGATATGCCTGCTGAGATTGAAAACTACGTGCACAGGATTGGTCGTACTGGAAGGTGTGGGAAGACGGGTATAGCAACAACATTTATAAACAAGAACCAGAGTGAGACTACACTTCTTGACCTGAAGCATCTGTTGCAGGAAGCAAAACAGAGGATCCCACCTGTACTTGGGGAACTGAATGATCCCATGGAAGATGTGGAGGCCATCACCGATGCCAGTGGGGTGAAAGGTTGTGCGTATTGTGGCGGGCTCGGCCACCGGATTCGTGACTGCCCCAAGCTGGAACATCAGAAAAGCATGGCAATTGCTGGCTCAAGAAGGGACTATTTTGGGTCTGGAGGTTACCGAGGGGAGATATGATTTTTTTTTATTTTTTTTTAACATGGGTATCCCCCCACCCAATATTGAAAGTAAGATTAATCCGATGGATATGTGTAAACCTTCAAATCTACACACTAATTTAGTTGATGAGAAGTAACCAAAGCGACTATTAATACCCTTAACCTTTGTTTCGATTTCAATGTTCATTCTAACTGCACTTAGATTGCAAAGTAGTGCCTTCGAATAATTCTTGATTTGCTTCACAAAATTATGAAACAAAATATTCTTATGCTCGTGTTAAAAGTTAAAAAATAAGCCAGCATTTTCTTAATTGGCCAAAATACATGAAAGGAGTGACTAAAGATAATCAACATAGAGGATCTTAATTAAGAGAAAGATAAGGAAAATGGAGAAAGTCAGCTGCCTCCGTCCAAACATGTCATGGACTGTTAAATGGGCAATTGATTTACATTATAATAAGCCAAATTCCTCGTCAATTGAGGTCTTCAGTGTGATTCACATTCAATCTTCAATGAAGGGCTATTCTTTGTAGATTTATTCAGCGTGTGGATTTTTTTACATGGTGAGATGTCTGGACACCTTCAAATTCTGAATGATGATCTTCAAAGATTTATCAGTTTCTAGAATTCAAGTATCTAGCTACTTATGGAATAGATGGTTGGTTTGCAAAAGAAATAATTTTAAATATAATCATAAATAAGAACAATGTCAAGAAACTAATTTAATTGGTGCCATAGAGTGCGAATAATAATATTTTAGAATTTGAAACTGGACAAACCTATTTTTATGGCAGTATGATAATTTGAAATGTTTTTTTAAATAGGGTATTTTAAATAGGGAGACTATTATTAAAGGAGAAATTGATCTTATGTAAATCGGTTCACAGTGAATCGGTCTAATGTCCATGAGACCTATATTACTGTATTTTTATTCTTTATTCTCATAATTATTTTATGAATTGAATTTATACTTAATATAAACTCATTTCGAGATGCATTCATCATTTGATTAAGCTCAAGTTTTATCAATAGCTAGAACTTTTTGATCTTTAAAACTATAATTTAATAATTTTACTGTCTAAGTAACTCATTTTTACTGTCTAATACAAGTCTTATAAAAATATTAATCATTCATGCTGAATGAATAATTTTTTTTATCAAAGTGGGTAACTTGGTAAACACATTTCAGAAAATAGACTCAACCGTTAGATGATAAAATTGTGGTGTAAAATCACGTGGGTAATAGAATTACTAAAATGGGTCCAATTAGATTTTCATATGATATATATTTTTTAATTTAAAATTTGATCACTAAATAAATAGTAATTTCTTATATTTTATCCTATGGTGCAGATTAGTTGTATGAGTCTCGTCTCAATCCATATTTAAATTAGTAGATCTAAATCTAAATTATCTAATCACAACTACCTAGTCAGTTATGCAGTTGGCTGACTTAAGTCAGTAAAACACTTCTCTCTCTATATATATTTCTGGGAAAAAAAGTAATACATGATTAAATCTGAGTTGGACTTATTTAAAAATAGATTAACTTGACATAATCTCCAAAATAAATAAATAGATTTGATTTATCTGATTATTATCACGCCTAGATGCAACATACCAACCTAATGAAATCTATATCTATTTAAAAGATAGTTTTGGCATGTGTTTCATTGGAAAACATTCATTGACATGTGTTTTCTGGGTAATAATTTGTGCACTATGAGTTTTTACTATGGTGCACCACTTTTAAGAGAAAAAGATCATTTTGCCGTTATTTTTCTTCTTTTTCTCTTTCCTCTTTCAAAAATTAAAGGCAAAATGGTCTTTTCCTTTTAAGATAGTGCACCATGGTGAAACCTTGTGATGCACGGATCATTATTCGTGTTTCCTTCTATTCTCTTCCCATTTTGCTTAGTGCCACCACTCTCTTTCTACTCAGTATCAATGGTTTCTTCTGTACTTTTTTTTCTATTTCTTCCACTTACTTTTCTTGAGTCGGCATATAACCCAATCATCTAACTGCAGATTGAGAATCAGAAGAAGCAAACAGTGAGAAACATCCATCTGAAATTAAATGTGTCTTACAAATTCTCATCGAATTCAAACTGATTATGCTTATATGAAAGACAGAGAGGAGGAAACAAAGAGTTTTAATGGGAAGTCTACATCACTTATGCTAATAATTTTATTTCCTTTCACACTTCGAGATGTCTATTTTATATCAAAGGACAAAATTTCCTCAATGCTTGCTTTCTTTGTCCACCGATTAACAAGCAATTCCAATTGATTTTTTTTTTGCTAAATGCACAAAATATTGTTAAGGATGTCTGTGCAAAACAAAAACGATGATGTGTAATACCTAGACTTTTACGTACCCTCATGCTATTACTCACTTCAGGTTTTCTACTATCATCCTTTTTATTGACAATCATGTACTCTTGGTCCTAGTTACTCTTCAGGACGGAGCGGAAGAAGGGAGGAGATTCTCAAATGAGGAAAATGATCCAATTACTTCAAAAGATTTGAACGAGGAGCCGTATGAGGTGAAAATCTCATATGGTTCTGCAGAGTGACAATAAAGGTTATTTATCTGTCAACTTTTCCACTATCACCCCAAAAAACCAAACTCTGTCTTCCGTAAAGTTGCCAGAGTATGATTAACCTCTGGGTGTGAAATCACTGCTTATATGCATACTTGGTATTGGCCATAATTCACAAGAACATTCTATAGTTTTAATAAGAGGAGGAAGGGTTAAAAATTTACCCGGTGTGAATTATGCACCAATTAGTTTTCCCTCCATTTGAAGCCTTCGCCATCTATTATGGGCTGTCTCTCTCGCTCCCAATTGGATATCGGTGCTAATACAAGATAATTTGATGAAAAAGTTCGAAATGAGAAGCTTCCTAAGTCATGTGATGAAAAGAGGCATTTGTGTACTCCTATCACCCAAAGAGCTACTAGGTTTGTACGAACTCTCTATCTCTCTTTCACATGGATAGATTATTTTTATTAGAACTCTTGAATTTGTAGTTTAGTTGTAAAGAATTAATTGAACACCACATTATTTGTTCCTCTCATATCACAGATTTTGAGTTGCCATACATTATGTTCTAAGGTCAATTAGAGAACAAGAATTCAAAAAGCTGACCATGTATAGATGGGATTCGGCTTTGATGATCATAGGTTACGTTCTAACAAATGCCTTTCTTTTCAACTTGCACAAATTTTTCCTTTTACATTTTTGTCTTAAAACTTGTATTATAATCTTTCTTAATCGTGTTTCTTGTAGCTAGATCTTTCATTTCCTTTTCATATCCATGAGGTGCTAGCTTTAAGAAAAATTATTAAAAAAACAGAAAAAAAGGTCATAGACATCATAATAGTAAACCTGAAGCGAGTAATAGAATGAGGGTATGTAAAAGTCTATGCATTACATATCATCATTTTTGTTTTGTCATAGACTTCTTTAAAAATACTCTGTGCATTTAGCAATTTTTTTTCAATTGGATTTGCTTGTTAATCGGTGGACAAAGAAAGAAGTGTTGAGGAAATTTTGTCCTTTGAGATAAGATAGACGTCCTCTTGAAGTGTGAAAGGAAAGAAAATTTTCAGCACAAGTATATTTCCATTAAAACTCAAATAGATTCCTCGTTTCCTCCTCTATGTTGTTCATATAAGCATAATGAGTTTGAATCCAATGAGAATTTGTCAAGACATATTTAAAATCAGATGGTTGTTTCTCACTATTTGCTTCTTCTGATTCTCTATCTGCAGTTAGATGACTGGGTTATATAGAAGAAAGAGAAAAAAAGTGAAGAAACCACTGATACTGAGTATAAAGAGAGTGGCTGCATAGAGCAAAATGGGAAGGGAAGAGAAGGAAGCAACCATACATGTTCATAGATTTCATATTCTCTAGGTTGTTTGTGTGCGGTTTTGTAACATTTTATTAGATGTAGATAGCTCATGTATCTGTCTCGAAGTGCAAAAATGAGTCTCTGTACTAAGTTGAAAGGAAAAGAGGACCATGATAGGGTTGGATGAACAATGGATCTCTGTTCTAACTTGAAAGAAAAAGAGGATGATGATAGGGTTCGATGAAGAACGCTGTCATGCTTGAAAATATTTTAAGGCATTGGTCTAACAATATGTTCATCTCGCTAAGATTAATGCTCCCTTTTCGGGTTGAATAGAGTAAAGCCTTAGTAAGTCCAATCCTCTCTCAATGGCTTGACTGTTATCAAACAGCATTCGAAAAAGTAGCATTAGAATTGAAACCTGAAAATAGCATTAGTATTGAAACCTTGTCACCCGTATATGGAATCCGATTTCCAAGTTTTACTTTATAACTCAAGCCTCACCTTATAATAATAGTAAAAACAATTCTGCCCTAACTTCGTAGTACAATGAGCAAAGCATGTAAATATAACTGAAGAAACAGAAAGTGGTAACAATGTGTATATCATGTCAAACTAATATGATAACTAACCGATCATAGTTTGCAAATGGCAGAACAACAACACAATAATAACAATAGTTGGAGATAATCATGAAAACCATGTCATTCTGCATCAACAAAACAAGGAACTAACGTCTCAAACTATGTCATAGAATCCATCAAACAAATGAAAAAACTTTGAACAATGATATTTGACATCAAGAGTTCACAAGCTGTTCCTATGGATAAGAGAAACCAAATTGTACCATCACAAAATCAATCCTACAACCAGATCTTGCATGGGCTCAATCCTAGGCACAAGAAGCATGAGTTGCTACATGTAGGAAAGCAAAAGCCACAGCAAAATAGCCAAGTTAAAAGCCACAACGAAATAACCATTAATCTCATCCTCACTGAATGTTTTTCAAAGATGAATCAGGTCTCTGTTTAAACCAACCCATTGCCAAGAAAGAAATCTTTACAACTCACAAGGAAATTCTGGCATGTGACAAGCAGCAGGCATATTATTCCTTGGGTATGTACCGAGTGTGCATCCCTGACTAGAAGTCCAAGATGCCACATGCTTGTAGTCATTGCAGAAATCTTCACTGAGAAGGGCAGCTAGGTCGTTTGCATAATCAGAGCTTTGCTCAAAGCAATCTGCACCTAGTAAAGCATCAGGCCTGAGAAAATCCAACTGCATAGATATGTCCTCTCCTCCATATAGCATTGCAACACCTTCAGCTGTTTCAGTCGTGATGTCTGAATCCGAAGAAACTGTATTTCAGTAGTAGCATCAAACAACAAGGCCTGATATAATCAAACAGTGACATATTTTGATCAATACCCTAGGTGAGCCCCCTATGTAGAGACCAGATCCGTAACTAGAGGTCCCACCTTGGATACTGTAGGCTGCAAATGGTAAGTTAATAACCACATACAGTCCATATATAAAAATAGAAAGCAAAAACTACTAGATGATTTGGATATTGCAATCATTGCCAGATAAATGACACTGATTGCTAAGCAATGTATGTCAACTCAGAACAACATTGCTAAATTTTTCAACATTTAAAGAACAAAAAAAAAAGTGCTCACCTGCAAGTTCCTCCTTAGCAGGTTGAGATTTATCCAATGAACTGCCACCGACGGGAGTACACTCACTGAAGGCTGATGCAGCAGAACAACCCAAGGAAGAAACAGGACCACCCAAATCTTCCCACTCTGTTCCATTTAAGTTCAGAGTTGAGGAGTCAATTACATCTGCAGGTGTGACAATAGATGAACTAGAACTACTCTCAGATGTTTGATTCTTGCCATGCGGCCTGTGAACTACTTCATCCAAAAGACCACTGTTCCAAGGTGGGGAATAGTCAGACAGAACCTGCAGAGCAGGAAACTGGATGTAAGCATCGACAGTCTCAAGAGAAGATAGTGGGGCAGGGCATGTTCCCCAGCTGTTAAGATCAGTCTCTGGATATTGGAGTGAAGGGAGCTCCAACTTCACAGCCCTGGTAAAAGGCTTAGAAGTAGAGAGATTGCCATTTAAAAGGGCATGGCTACCTGTCACGGCACCACCATAGGGAGTTGGATTCTTCTTGTTGGGGTCAGGATCATAGGTAAAACCCAGACCATGTGATGAATGGATCTTACTGAAAGAGTCATTCTGCAATGGGAGAACTGTGGGAAGCCCATTTGTAACACTACCCAGAAAACCAGGATAAAAAGCTTCTGATTCTTGAGGTTGCTTGGGCTCATGAACTGATGGAAGCACAACATTGTAATTTTGAGATGATGCCCCCTGAAACAATATGCCATTCCTGGAAATATGTGGAAATGCTGGTGCATAAGATAAATGACCATGACTGACTTTCAAATTGTCAAAGACAACATCAGGGATATCATAGCCATTCGTTTGCAAAAGGGTAATGCTGCTGTGCATCACTGCTGGCCAATTCACTAAAATTCTGATCCTGCTGACCTCCATTCATCGCTTGAAAACAAACCTCAGGAGGGTAAAGTGGTAAACCAGAACGTTGCCTTCTTTTGATTCGAGTGTTCCAATAGTTCTTTATTTCATTATCAGTGCGCCCAGGTAACTGAGACAAGAGAAGTCAAATATCATAGAGAAGCTGAAAGGGACCAGGTGGATAAAGGAAAAATAATTTGGAGTTACAATCAAACAGGTGTAATCAAATCCTTTTTCCTCTTCTTTTTATCAATATTCATTTATCATACTCTCAAAAAAATTATTCATCTAATAAAGCTGTTGGATATGAAGGCATTGCAAACAGGATTTAAGCATGCCATTCATTTTCCTATTACTTCTTATACGAGGAATGATTATCTAAGTAGAGTGAGGTGCAACTTTCATGAATGGCAAAAGTTCGACAAAATCGCCCTCATGAAAAGTCATGTTCTCAAACATATGACTTTGATGATCATCTTCATGCTTGGATTGATTGAGAAAGAACATAATAAAATCTCAGTTAGCACCAAATATTTCCCTCCAGAACAATTCAGCTGAGAATATCATTTGAGTTAAGAGAGACATTCAAGGCCATCATTCATCATAATCATCGTCATCGTCATCGTCATCGTCATAAATCGAACCATTATCCCATCTATCAAAGATTGGTATTTTTAGCTAAAACCGGACCCAAAATTACAATGATCAGATGATCATAACCATATTGGACCAATTTCGATGATAACAAGTAGAGAAGTAAAAATAAAAATAAATTGAACCAATTCAGAAAAGCCACCAATATGAGCTAGGACTTGATGCTCACATTTTCTTTTTAAGTTTTCTTTTCTCTCTTTTAGGAGTGGCCCATCAACAGTAGGTAGTAGGTAACAAAATATGAATGGGTGATTGCACGTTTTAATCTCATTACATAGATATAGTGATTCTAACGAGGATGAAGGAACAAGAAGAGCTAGAAAGTTGGTCACCAATGGATGGGACATGGTTTTGACAATAATGAAGATGAAGGTCCAATGACTTTTGGGTAAGGTGCTTTTGAAAGGAAAAATGTAGAAATTGAATAAAATAATGAAAAGAAAGGACGAAAGCGAGAGATTAATTTTCTGAAAACACACACACACACACACATATAGAATATAATGAGCCAATCAAAGCAACAAATAAGGAAAGAAAAATCAATTACAAATCAATTACATCTAATGACATCTGTAGGTCAACTCTTCAATTAGACATGTGAAAAATACACTATCTTCAATATTTACAACACTCCCCCTCAAGCTCGTGCAACGATATCAATTAAGCCCAGCTTGCCTAAAATATTATCAAGTTGTGATCGAGAAATGACCTTTGTGGACATATCAGCAAGTTGATCATTGAATTGCAAATAAGGAGTGAGGATCTGTCTCGTTGAAATATGATGGCGAAGATAGTGATAATCAACTTCAATATGCTTCATCCATTCATGAAACACAGGGTTAGATGCAATGTTGATGGCAGCCTGATTATCGCAGAACATCAATAATAGTTCAAAGGAAGCAAATCCTAACTCGGTTAGAAATTGTTAGAACCAAACTAATTAAAAGGCAATATTGGTTATAGCACGATATTCTGCTTCACACTAGAACAAGCAACAAAATTCTGTTTCTTGCTTTGCCAAAAGACTAGATGAGATCCCCATAAAATACAACATCCTGTGGTCGAGTGATGATCGTAATGAAAACCAACCCAATCAGCATCTGAGTAACCACGAATGACTATTTCAGATTGTTGTCCATAGAATAATCCTCGTTCAAGGTGAGTCTTAAGATTACGAAAGATCTAAAACCAGATTGAAGATGGGCATCACACGAGACATGCATAAATTGATTGACCACTCCAACAACATACGATAAATTTGGCCCAGTGATAGTGAGATAAATAAGTTTTCCCACTAATTTCTAATAAAATGTATCATCTAGTGGAATTTCATCTGAAGCTAACAGCTTAGTATTAACATCCAGAGGAGTGTCCGCGGACTTGCATCCAAAATACCATGCATCTTGTAAGTGGTCTAAAGCATATTTTCTTTAAGAAAGAGAAATCCTTTTAGAAGAACGAGCACCTTCTATCTTTAGAAAATAGTTGAGCAACCCCAGATCTTTGATATCAAATGAGTGCCTTAAATGATTTTTGAATGCATTAATAGCTGAAGCATCATTCCTAGTAAGAACAATGTCATCAACAAACACAACAAGAAGCATAAAAACAGAGTTGACACGATAGACAAACACAAAATAATTTGCTTGACAACGAGAAAACACATACTACAATTAAGCATTACCGAGTTTGTCAAACCATGCCTATGGAGATTGCTTGAAATCATAGATAGCCTTCTTGAGTTTGCAGACCGATTCTTGCTCCTTTGTATCACGAACACGGGAGGTGGAAGCATGTATACTTCTTCCTTTAAGACACCATGAAGAAATGGATTTTTGACATCCAACTAATGAAGATGCCCTTGATGTGTTGTAACAGTTGTGAAACCCAATTTGGGAAAGTTGACAAGGATTATATCATTAGTTGTAATTAGATTAGTGATTGATGTAAATTGATTCTTTCCTTTTTTTTAGCCACCTTTATTGGCTCCATGTATTTTATTTATACGACTATGCACTCTCCTTACTAGACACAGAATTACAATACAAAGAATAATTTATCTCAACTTTCATCCCTGCTCTTCATTATTTTCCTCTTTTTTTTTTACATTTTTACTTTCAACATGGTATCAGCCAGAACGACCGGTTCATGATCTTTCCTCTTCTTCTAGAGACTGTTTTTCTTTTTCTGCATTTTGTGGGTGGTTCATAGGGAAATCTTTGTTTTTTCCCTTAGATCTAGAGTCTTCCTTCATATTTGAACCTAAAATCCCACAACTCTATAGACGTTTTTGGCCCTACATCCCATCTGTATGGCTCGATTTTGAGTTTGAATGCTTGAGGAACCCTCTTCAACATGTTTTTGGTCTTGTTGAACCAAGGAAGACCAAACCCAGTCTCTGCAGGAACGCTAATTCTTGGTTTGTTCCCAAGAGGCGGCTCATTCTTCCTTCCTCAGACAATTTTTCTTTGATCTGCTTCACCAGAGCTTTGATCCTGATGAAACTTTGTCGTTGCCTTTGCCCCTAACCCTACTGTCTTGGCCTAAGGTTGACTTAGGGCTTCGGTTGGAGGTGGGGTCCCTTTTGCTGGTTTTCATTTTCGTTTCCAGCAACGGCACGTACCTCAGTTTTCTAAAAGTTTGGCTTGCTCCACCAACACTCGAATCTTGTTGCAACTTCACACGTGTGACCGCCACTAACCCAGCTCCCTCTCCATTTGGTTGACCAAGGGTTTCGGTCAACCGCATGGCCCACTGAGCTGGATTTCCAACACCGCTATAGGGATGCCAAAAACCCCACTTTTCTAGCTTTTCTGCTCCGATCCACAAACTTCTGAACCCCCTTGCCTTGAGACCTCTTTTATTGGTGTCTCCCCTGGCTTTGCTTTCGATCACCCCAGATTTTGTTCTCTTTCGTGACCGATGGGGCCCATTTTTACTTCCTTCTTGCTTCTGATTTGTTGTCTCTTTTGGGATTGATCTGCTGTTGTGGCCCTCAGTTTCCACTCGCCCCTTCACTACTACAGTCGCTCTTGGTGCTTCTTATCGTCTCACCGGCTTGATCTTGGTTTAAGTCTTCACGGAGCCCCCTTATCGTCATTTTTTGTTGTTGTTGTACCAGGTTCTGTTATTTTTTAGCCTTATTGGACCATGGACTCTTCTCCTCTCTTAGATATGGCATCTTCTGCTCCTCATCACACTCATATCTCTTTTGCTGCGGCCAATGAAAACATTCGTGTGTCCAAATAGGAGTAGGCTTCATTATAGCAACAGTTGCAGCGTCTTTAATCCTTTGCAGTCTCTAGTCTTGTCACGGAGCAATCAGGTACTACGTCTCTCGCACAGAATGTCTCTCCTAATTATCGGATTATCGATTCTGGAGCCACTGATCATATAGTTGGTATATCTAATATCTTTTCCTCCCTTTCAATAGTTTCATTTGATAAGGTTAAGTTAGTTGATGGGTCTTTTACCGATATTGGTCGTAAAAGGACAATCCATGTCTCCTCTACCCTTGATTTATCCTCTGTCTTACATGTTCCTCTTCTATCACACAATTTATTATCTGTTAGTGCCCTTACTAAATCCTTGAATTGTTCAGCCACCCTTTTTCCTTCTCATTGTGTTTTTCAAAATCTGGCCACGAAGCAGACGATTGGTGGTGGTTGTGAAGTAAATGGCTTATACCTCTTCGATCCCCACGTGGACAATCACTAACCTAATTATAACTAATGATATAATCCTACTCAACTTTCCCAAATTGGATTTCACAGCAGTAGCAATGGATATCAAGACCCAAAAACAGATGTGATTTTCGCCATAGGAGAGAAGGTCTCCTGATAATTAATCTCATATGTTTGTGTAAATCCTTTGGTAACTAATTTGGCTTTATATCGAGCAACTAATCTATCGGGATTGTGCTTTAGAGTGAAAACTCATTTACAATCAACATGAGCCTTTTCTAGAGGAAGAGAAACCATCTCCCATGAATGATTTTTCTCTAGTGTTGCAAACTCTTCTTCCATTCTCCAGGAGGGGTCTCGAAGAGTTGTATCAATCCTCTTTGGAATCTTAGTTTTGTCAAGAGCAGTGAGTTAGCAATGGTAAGATGGAGAAACAGAATGATAGGACATAAATTGATCAATGGGATGGTTAGTACATACACGCTTACCTTTACGAAGGGCAATAAGAGGTTCAAGTTCAGCAGGAGACGGATCTAAGCCACTGGCAGATGGTTGTGGTGTCATGTTGAGTTGGGCTTATGGTTCCTTCATTGATACACAATACTGGGCTTGGAATGGACAAAAGTTTAACATCTGTTGTGAGAAGAGGAAGAACTGATGGAAGTGAAGAATCAGATTTATTATGATTAAAATAGGGAATATGTTAAAAAAAGGTGACGTCCATGGAGACAAGTCTTACCAGTGATAGGACCAAAACACTTATACCCTTTATGAAATGGTGAATTCCCAAAAAATAAACATTTCAAAGAACGGTGAGAGAGTTTATTAGCAGAAAACAAATGAACAAAACAAACACATCTAAAGACATGCAAAAGAATGGTGGGAATATGTTTATGCAAAGACACAATATCAATAGGAGATTTGTTGTGTAATACTCTTGAGGGCATGCGATTAACTAGATAAGATGAAGTTAAAGCAGTTTTTGGCCAATAGGACATAGGTACATGCATAGTAAACAGTAGTTAATGGCTACGTCAAGTAGATGACGATTTTTTTTTTCTTTCGGCAACACCATTTTGTTGAGGTGTGTAAGGGCAAGAGATTTGAGATTCAATACCATGGTCCTACAAAAATTGCAAAAATGAATGTAACAAATACTCCCCCACATTATCACTCTGCAAAATTTGAATATGCCAATCAAATTGGGTTTTAACCCATTGATAAAAGGTGTGGAAGTGAGGAAAAAAAAACCTTAGATTTATGTTTCATCATGTATACCCAAGTCATACGAAAATAATAATCAATGAATGTAACAAGACAATGAAAACCAGTATGTGAAATACGAGGAGACATCCAAACATCAGAATGAATAAGAGAACAAAAGTCGAAGTACATTTATTAAGTGATGAAGGAAATGCAAGTCTACGATGTTTGCCACATTGGCAACTTTCACACTCAAACTTATTAAATGGCAAAAAAAAAGGATTAGGTGCTTCAAAACATGATCAGATGGGTGCCCTAAACGACAGTGCCGAAGCCACACATCCTGAGAAGAGGTCGAACATGTTTCAGATTGGTTGTCGGCTCGAGGATCAAAGAAATACAAGTCATTGACTTCACGACCACCACCAATCGTCTGCTTTGTGACCAAGCCCTGAAAGACAGAGTAAGAGGATAAAAGGTAACGAAACAATTCAAAGATTTAATAAGGGGCACTAACAGATGATAGATTGCGAGATAGATGAGACATGTAAAACAGAGGATGGATCTAGAGTAGAGGATACAAGGATAGTCCACTTACTAGCAATATCAATAAAAGACACATTAGCTAACTTAACCTTACTAAGTGAAACAAGCGAAAGCATGAAAAAGATCAGTGGCTCCAGAATCGATAATCCAGGAATGTTTAGAAGAAGCACGGTGCGCAAAGGCATAGTACCTAATTGATCTGTGACAACATGATAAACCTCGAAGGATTGAGATGCTTTAATTGTTACTATAAGGAACCAACTCTTGTTTGGACACACGAATGGTGTCATCTTCAGTAGCAGTGGAAGGGGCGTCATTGTGATTAGCCTGCTTAGAGGGAGGTCAACCATGAAGCTTATAGCATGAATGCACATAGTGATTGTTCATCATGCAATATGAGAAAAAATGGGGACCTTTCTTCTTTTGTCCTTTGGTTTCCCGCCGGATATCAATCACCATTCCCTTCCCTCTGAGAGAGGAAGGTCCCTTAGAGGCAAGAGCTGATCGGTCAGCGGGCACAGAAGCAGAAGACATAACTAAGCGGCACGTTCATCCCGAAGTAATGTAGAATAGACCTCATTTAGGGGTGGAAGAGGTCGTTTGCAAAAATCTGGGCTCGAATAGGCTCAAAATCGATGTTAAATCCTGCCAATATATCAAAGGTACGCCATTTCTCAACATATTGCATGTGTAATAAGTTATTTGCAGGATGCTCAAATTTGATGGTCTCCAACTAATCAAGTTCTAACCAACAACTCTGCATTTTGGAATAATATTGAATAAGGGACAACTCCCCCTATGGAAGATGGGCAGCCTCCTGATATAGTTCATAAATATGAGCGAAGTTATCATCATCGAAATACAAGGCTTTAACCATATCCCACACATCTTTTGCAGTGGGAAGGGTATATACTAAGCCGCGAACATGCTCGTCCATGGAGTGTAGGAGCCAGGATTGAAACAAAGGAGTTCTTGGCTTTCCATTCCTTGTACGTGGGACTGTCCTTAGCAGATTCCATAGCAGTACTATTAATATAACCAGATTTCTGCATGGCATCGAGGAACATTTTTGTAGAATGAGACTATTAGAAGTAATTGGTCGCAATGACTCATTCAAAAGTACAATGGTAATCTTCCAATATGAAGGGAATCAAAAGAGATAATATCCATCAGATGAGAAGAATTAGAAGATGACATTTTGCATAAAACAAATCTGAAATAAATAAAACATGGTACAATGTCGGCAAAAACCGAGATAAGTGGGCCCCACAAAGTACAAAACCAAGATCAATCCAGTGGGATTGAGAGAACCACTAGGGGCGACCATGGTAGTGAAGAGGCAAGCTGAGAGGAGGTGGTCTACAGGAGCAGACCACAAGAACATTCACAGGCTGCAATAAAGTTGGGTCAACAGCGGACCCCACACAGCCCAAAACCCTGATGAAACCAATGGCGATAGAAAAGGAGCCTCGGGCGACTAGGGTGGTGCTGATTTACATTCAAATCATGCAAGACCCAAGCAGATCTAAGCAAAAATCTTGAAAAAATAGGGTTCTAGCATCCGCAGATCTGATCCAAAAGCGAGGTAGAAATTAGGCGCCGCGTTTGAGAAAACCCCAAGTGAATGGATGAGTTCCTGGAGAAAAGGTGACAAGGGTCTTCTTGGGGTCTGGCACCAATAGTCCAACATTAGCTAGATCATAGGGTCTGTTGTGCCGTCGTAGAAGGGAGCCTCGTCGTAGATGGAAGCCAAAGAATAAAAAGGAAGAAAACCAATAAAGAAATCCAAGCAACGAGTCTTTGCAACAATAGACCGAAGAAAAAGCACCTGAACCCCAGGTTACACTGATGAAGATGATGGAAAGACAACCAGGTCCGAGTGTGTGTATGTGTATGGTCAAAGGTACAAGTTTCCCAAGGATTTTGGCTTTCATAGAGAAAGGACCTGAACCCCAGCCCCTAATGAGAGCCTGAAAAGAAATGGGGGTCACCCAATAAGAAGAAAAGAAAGTTAGGAAAAAGGACCAAATAGGACTCACATGACCAGATTCACCCAAGTTGTACCCTTAGCTTTTCAAACACCATATTTCAAATCCATACAGTGGGACCCACCTGCCATGAAGGCTATGATATTACGTGCTTGGTTGACATCCACTCTAACAATGAAATCATTCCAAAGAAAGTGAGGATCATGATTCATAAAACTCATGGGGGTTGGTGTGGACTCGTGATATCAGTGGGCCCATTGAAGTGACATAAATGGCAACATATGAAAATTACATGAACTGAGGTGGGTTCAAGATACACTAGTTGATGGACGTACGTAGCACTTAAATTAGCCTACGTCAAATGTGATAAAATAAATGCAACAAGGCACTGTAGCCTAGAATTAAAGAACAATATGATATTCCAAACATTGCAACTTATTTGGAAATAACCATCAATTCAAAATTCAAGAAAAAAAATCAACTTAACTGGACATTAAGTGACTAGACAAAAAACTCAGTATGATGGTTGATGAGCTTCAGCCCTGTTTCGGAAAAAAAAGGTGCTTTTAGCTGATCAGTCGACTTTCAAAGTCAACCAAAATAGTCAGTCAAGTTGTTTTGCAGGAGAGAGACAGAGCCATTCAAAAATCATCTATCAGTGTTTCATCTTCTACAGCTCCATCTTAAATGCCTCTTCCATGATGGTTCACATTTCCAAGTACCTTTGGTGCTCCCCAAGTGAATTCAGCCTCAACCATGCATGGATTCTTTTAAATATGCAATGTACAGTTGTACACACACTGAATACGTTCTAGTATGTTTAACATTGTATTTTCCAAGAGACGAATATTCATATGTTCTTTTTTGGAAACTGAACTAAATTTATCAAAGTATTTAAGTAAAATGAATGTCATTTAAGATGGTTTGGGCTGTGGGAACATGCATATAAGATTGGAACAACAAAGAGCTAGAAAAGGCAGACCTATACAGACTTAAATTGATGTGGTAAAACAGGGCATGTTGATGGTGGAATAACACACACAAACTTATGTTCTGGGATTCAGATAAATGTTGGCCCCAAGAAGCTTCAAAACGAAAAAGGCCAACCCTAAATGGATGGGATAATGGCTTTAATGAATATGATGGTGACAGTGGTGGTGATGATGATGACATTGATATGTGTCTCTTATTTTACTAGAGTTGCCCAGTGTTGACTTCTGTCCTCTGTCAAGATTGAGCCAAGTGGCAGGGTTAAATCAATGAGTCTAAAATCGAATCGAGTACACTACTAATAGACACGGCAATATTATTGGACCAATACATGACAAATAACAAAGGAGCTTCTCTGGACCAGGAGAAAGAGAATCTACAAATAACAAATAAAAATAACTAAATAGCGACAAATAAAAAAGAGCAAGGAATAGTTACATGTGCAGCCATTCGCGCCCATTTGTTCCCCATTTTAGCATGAAGTTCCATGATTAATCGTTCTTCTTCTAGTGTGAAAGCACCCTTCTTCAAATTTGGCCTCAGATGATTTGCCCATCGCAGGCGACAACTTTTACCACAACGGAAGAGACCTGAGTTCTTCTGGACGGCATTCCAATTCCCTTCGCCGTGCTTCTTAACATAATCCACCAAAATCGCATCTTCTGCAGATGTCCAAGGTCCCTTTTTCAAGACACCTGTTGGGGCACCTGCTCTCGACCCTCCTCCACAGCTTCCTTCATTAGTTGATGTAGAACTGGTCTGATCTTTTGACACCATATCGTCATCACTCTCATTTATTGTCATATGATTAATCTGCTTCAAGTAAATCATATACCAAATCCATTCAATCGATCACATTATTCAATAGAAATCAAATGCCCAAAACCGAGACAGAGAAATGAAACACAATAATTATTAAGAAGGCATACAAGTAAATCTACAACTTCAACTTGAACTTTGGACATATTAGATTTTAGATTAGTTACTTTTCTCTTATGGCTTTAGTGCTTAGTTGTACAGTTTGTTTCTTATAACTGGTTTAGTCTTAGCTTTGTTAGCTTCGCTATTTATAGCTGAAGCTTTGTACTGTACAGAGAAGAAATGAGAAAGATATTTTTCTCTTCCAAAATTACTCTGTGTTCATCGTAATAGGACATCCCTAAATCAATCAAAGAGTACTAGAACAAAAAGATATCTTTTACTGAGAACCCAAAGGCAGCAATTCTAAAAATTTAAAGCCAAATATAAAGGGGAAATTATAAAAAAATTGAAGAATAAATACTTGAAACATTCATGTCTGAAAGTAGTGAGGCAGCAGCGACTAATTATTGGTGATTTAGGAGATTGTTTATCATAGCTTTTGTGGCTGGTTTTTTACTCTGCCATGGGCTTTTTTGCTAAGCTGTTGTACTTGTTCCCTCTTTTTGAAAGGTCTAAAGAAAATAAAATTACCATCATTGAAAAAGAAACATTCAAATAGAAAAAAAAAGATCCAAATGAAATTTAAAAAAAGAAATTTCAACATAACTTCATTGTAAAATGAGAAGCTTCATGTTGCAAAATGAAAAGCTTCCAACAGTTTTAAGATGAATGTACAACCCATCAAAATTAGGTTCCATTTAGACATGGGATGTAAATTAATTAGTAGACTAGGCATATTCTAACAGAAAGAAATCCCGCCCATCAACTGGGTTGATTCCAAAACAAAATGGATCTGAGAGAAAATTTTCCACACATTGAGCTTCACCATGAATTGTGATTGAAAAACCTAAGCCTTTTTTTTTTTTTTCAATGAATTCACGTCTTTGCACTTCAGTGATCAATTAGAAGTTCTCATGCTCCAAGAAGGAAAAGATTAAACAAGCAGCAAGGATTAAACAAAAACCTTAATACTTTTCTATAAGTGAGGGGTAAACTAAGGGCCAATTTGATTGTAAGCCTGGGGGGTTTATTTTCCTCAGAAAATGTTCCCTAATATGGAAATTTTACCAGGAATGCTTCATTTCAGTTTGATTGATAGCATAAAATTCCTTAAGGGTGTGCCTGTGTGTCTGTCTAATGTTTTGGAAAATTTCCCCAGGAAAATATTTTCTGAGTTGGGGCTGCTCCCATGAATGCTAGGTCCTTTTCCACCTCTCCTTTTTCCTAGGAAAGCATTTCTCCATGGAGGATATTGGAAAAAAGCCATGCATTTCAATAGGAAAATTCCCAACTTGGAAAGCATTTTCCTAGGAAAATTTTGCAAAACAAACAAAGCTTCAGGGTCTGTTATGTGTATGTATTTTTCTGGAAACTTACAGATGCAGGAAAAGAGATTTCCTTTTAGTGGAATTGAAATTCCAGAATATACATGGTTAAATCCAAAGAAAACCAGAGTTTATTCCACTTACAAGTCCCACACTGACAAACAGGCACTAACCAAAAAAAAAAAAAACACCATCTAGAATAAAATCACAGAAAACAATGCAAATGATTGAGATCCTCAATCAATTTTATCCAACCAGATTATAGTATAATTATTCAGTATACACATATATACATGCATACAAACATACTATAATTATAAAGAAAATAAATTACCTGAATGAACTCAAGACTAGAGTAGCAGAATCCGATAATCAACCACAATTCACTGTACAAACCTTAATTTTCAAGCCCTTTTTAGTAGAATCAAACTCAGAAAAGCCCCAGACAATTTCAAGCCAGTGAGGAAGTGAACTTGCCAAAAAAGTAAAATTTAAAAACTCAACAAATCAAACCCAAAAATTAAAAAAAAAGGTTTTTTTAATCTGAACCTGCAACAAATCCATATTCAAACCCTAAAATCCCTCAAATGCCCCAAAACAGTACTCCATCGTTCGAAATTCCCCCTTTTTTAGCCGATTCTCAACTCGAGCAAAAAAAAAATGAAAAAAAAAAAAAAAAACTTAAATTAAAACTCTATAACGTTTGCGTCTTTATTCCAAATCACCTTCAATTCACCACAATCCAACCCCCAAGAAAAACCCAGAAAAGAGCGGAATTTCTGATATAATTCACTAGAGTAGCTTGGTTCTGTCAAGTTGACGAATGTTATAACTCGAATGCCTCCGTCCAATGAAATTACACAATTGATCCCATATAACCAAGAAACTAAGAAAATCAAGACACAAAAAAACTACGTCAGATCAGGAAAAGACGTTTCAGGAACTGTAATCCTAAATTGGGAAAAGAAAAAACCAGCAGAGAGGAGAAAAATGAAAGACATCCAGAGAGAGGGAGCTTAGAAACCCTAATGTGGAAAGCAGATGGAGAGAGTATGTGTCGATTGCAGCGAATAAAAAGGAGAGAGAGAGAGAGAGAGGCAGCTCTCCTTAGCTCTCTGGGGAGAGCGAGAGAAGAGTGGGAAATGTTGCTAAAAGCAATAATTTAAAAAAGCATTATTAGATTTAAAAAAAAAAACTTACGATCCTATCAAAATGAACGACATAAATGCCAAATGTATATATTTAAAATAGGCAATAGTATAAAATAAACGTGAATTTCTAAATTAATTAGAATATAGACTAAGCTACAATTAAAATAAATTAGTGCAGCTTAGCTATTGAATGATTAAAATTTTAGATATAGTTGAATTTTGTTATTTAGTTAGTATAGAGATTCTATATATTTTACATGCTTGGAATATACGTCATATAATTATTTTCAAATTTTTTTATTAAATTTTCCATAACAAATTCTAATTTTTTTAACAATTTATAAAAACATTTGAGGGAATTTTATAATATAATGGACTTTTATATTAATTTAAGAAAACTATGCTTCTATCAAAATATCTCTTATAATTTTTTTTATAACCTATTTTAGATATGTTGTATATAGTTTGCAAATAGTTTCAAAATATGAAGTAAAAATGGGAACTTAGGTTGTTTACTACTCAATAATTTGAAATCTACAATGAATTTAAATGAAATGATTATTTATTTCAATGTATTTAGATTAAATTGAAGTTAATGACATATGACTCTGAATTACAGTGATAGGGTACTATACAATCTTCGACTTTAATGTTGTAGGTTTTATCACAAAATCAATATGAAAAAGTTGTCACTAGCAATATGATTTTAAGTGTTTAAAATTAAAATAATTTCTGTTTAGATCATATTACTAATAATGACCTTTTACTTAATTTATATTGTGGGATATTACAAAATCATGACACTAATATGGTGGATTTTTGGACTCAGCGCATTCCACTTGTTAAAATTTACATTAGTTTAGCATAGATTGAGAAGCTTTTTTTTCATGGAAATTTATGTGCATAAATTCATGCATTTGGTCAATGGTTAGAAAAAGGAAATTGTCTATTTAAAAGAAATTGTTTTTTTTTATAAGGATGAAACTCAAGACCCCATTTCTCTCAGAATATGAGAGAATTGGATAAAACTCTTGATACACGCAACTCCTGCAATATACAAACTCGAACTTGGGACATCTGGTTCTTGAACCAAAGTGCATCTATTTTAATAATTATAACATTATACATGTCAAATATCTAAATGGTTGGTGAGATATGCCATGATTATATAGAGAAGAGTCAGTGGAGATTTTCTCCCATTTGATCATTAAAATCTTTATAGTTTTTGTTAAGAGATAATACTTAGAATTTTATTATTAAAACTATAAAGCTAAAGTACGGGACAAGAACATAATGAGATTGGGTTCCTTCACTTATCAAGCTAGTCTTTTAGGGCTGGAAGCCTAGTCCCTATCAATGGTATCAGAGCTATGTCCCCAAGCCACAACATGTGGGCTTAGGAGATCTCCTAGCCAAACGGGATGGTTGACGATGTTCTATTTGCCAGAAGCCTCGTTCGAGGCAGGGATTATTGGAGTGCAAACGAAAGTCCCACATCGGTTTTGAGGGAGGAAAATCTAAGGACTTTATGAGACTAGGTCATTCTACCTATCAAGCTAGTTTTTTGGACTGGAAGCCCAATCCCAACAATGGCGCTAGAATGAGGACATTGATTTTGAGGAAATCTCCACACCTGTTGTGAAGATGTCATCTATATGAGTGGTACTTGGTTTGGCTACAAGTTTAAATTTAGAGATAGAGCAACTTGATGTGAAGAGAGTTTTCCTTCATGGTGACTTGGAGGAAAAGATTTATATGGAGCACCTTGAGAGCTTCAGGGTAAAAGGCAAAAAGAACTTAGTTTGCAGACTAAAGAAAAACTTATATGGGTTAAAGGCATTGTGGTAATGGTACAAGAAGTTTCATTCTTTTATAGCAGATCATGACTACTGAAGGACTACTTCAGATCATTATGAAGAAATTCTCAATTGGAGATTTCATTATTTTACTGCTTTATATAGATGATATGTGAATTGTTGGGCAAGATGCTATCAAAATTAACAACTTGAAAGTAAAGCTCAGTAAATCCTTTGTTGTGAAAGACTTGGGGCCAGCAAAGTAAATACTTGGTATGAAGGTCACTCGTGATAGAAAGAATGACAAGCTTTGGCTCTTACAGAAAATATACATTGAGAAGGCACTTGAAAGATTTAATATGGACAAAGCTAAGTCGGTAGGAATTCCACTTGCAAATAATTTCAAACTCAGCTCCAAGCAGTGTCTTGTAATACCCTGCCCCAGATTAGGCGTGCTTTAGCTCGTTAATTCCTGTTTAAACGGTTAATCTCGAAGATTTTGGTTAGGGCTTCGAGGAAAGCCCAGGTTTGGCCCGATTTGAGCCCGAAAACTCAGTGATTCAGCTCGTCAAGCTGGAGGGGCATTTTGGTAATTTACCACTTGTTGTGTATATTTTTATAAATATTGTTGATATGTGTATATTATTGGTAAATAATATTCTCCTAAATAAAGGATTTGCATTTCTGATTTTAAAATGAATTTATTTTCAGAAAATGGTATTTAATCCCGCCCGTCAAAACCCCGAAAGGGAGTATTAATTATTTTAAAGGATTTTGAAAATGAAATAAATTTTGAAATTAGTATTTTATGGTAGACCATTTTAAGAATGGTCTAGTTATTTCATTTCATCTCAAAATGATGCTTCTAAATTGTTTATTTTAATAATTCTTTATTTAAGTAAATAGTGTAAATTTATGATTTTTATTTAAATAAATGGTTTTTAATAAGAGTTAAATTCCAAAATTTTTATGGTGATTAGGATTTTTAAAACCAACCTATCTGTAAGGTTGGATTAAATTTTTGAGCTCTTGAAATTATTTTTTTAGTTAAGAATCCAGTTTTTGACAAAATGGGGCCCTTTTTGCAAAAATGGAAAATGTGGAGGGCTGATTCGCAAAGACCAAAATTTTTCTGTAGCAGCGTCAGCGGCGTGCTGCTGCCTGCTCGACCCTATTTTTCGGCGTCGTCCCGTCCCATCACCGGATTTTCCGGCCAAAAATCTATATAAACCGGCTTACCCTACGATTTTGAACTCCCAGCTTCTCTTCTCCCTTCTCTCTCTTGCAGAAACCCAGCCGAGACTTCCGTTTTTTTCAGTAACAGTAACTTAGAGGAATTTTTTTTCAAAAATCCGGATTTCAGCCCAGGAATTCAATCCAACGTAACCATTGCATTCCCCTTTCAATTTCGACCGGTTTTGAATCAAGAAATTTTGATTTTGGCTCCGTTTTCAGTGAGAAAAATGATTTCAAAGTTTAGGGAAAATTCTAGGGTTCCTCGTATCAGTGAGCTTCCGGTGCTAAGATCGGATGGCTTACTGAGTTTCAAAGCTCCAAACCTCTCCCTATGGAAAGAGGACTCCCGGAGGAATCCATTGGACCGGTCAGATGTAAAAACCGAGTCCAGAAAATCCCCCTTTTCCCAAATTCATTTTTACTGTTCCCGGCCGTTCACTGTCTGTTGCAGACAGTGAACGGGGGAGGAAGAAGAAGAAGAAAAAAAAAAAAGAAAAAAAAATTTATTTTTATTTGAGATTATAGTTACTTGTGATTTGAAATGTTGCTTCCCTTTGAAAAAAAATATATATATATATATATATATATATATATATATATAAATAATTAAATAAATGATTGAATAAATAAATATTATTATTTTATTCAAAAAAAAAATTATTTGATATTATTGTTGCTTGTAATTTTTAATGTTGGTTCCCATTGAAAAAAAAAAAAGAATAAATAATTGAATAAATAAATATTATTATTTTATTCAAAAAAAATTATTATTTTGTTAGATTATGTGATATGATGTTTAGTACCCCTTTTTGTTAATTAAAATTGTACTAACCCTCTTCTCTTATTACTTATAGTGTAAATATTATTGTATCCGCTTCTAGGCCGACCCTATTGGTCTGGCACTGAGTGATTCACTTTCAGGCCGACGCTATATAGTCGGGCACTGGGTGACCTCGAGGCCTACTCAAAATGTCAGATCTGGTCCTATCTAGAAGACAACCGAGAAGTGACCTGAGAATCTAGACCTAACTCAATAAGTCAATCTGGTCCATGCCCAGAAGACAATATGAGTTCGGACTGAGCCCCTTTTTACTATATTATTATCTTGTGGATGATTTAAAAAGGATAGAAACCAAGTAGGAGACTCAATTCCATGAACCCTAGATATTTGGTGGGAAAACGTATGATTTCCAAATACTATTCGTGTATATGTATTTGATCTGTATATTGATTGTGCACTTGTGTGTTGTTTGAACAGAGACCGCGTAAATCACACATAACGGTGAGGGAACTTAATTCTGCAGATTTTGTAAACAGGTTTTATGATGAGATAAATATTGAGCAATGAGTGGTTTCAGTTTTGATGAACCCACCCATGTGCCTATACATGATGCACTATGGTAAGAGTGCTGATGTTGATTGTGATATTACGATGTTGATCGTATGAGTATGTAAGACTGCTTCCACGTACCTGGACTATTGAACCAATATCGGCTATATGAGAGATGGTTTATATCTATTGGACCATGGGCGGACCATGCTGTCGTCAGTTGCTGACTTGAGGGTGTCAGTATCGGCTAAGTTAGAGCCGGAGATGTACTTGCAAGGATGTATTTTGACCGTGTCGGGACTTAATACTGGTCTCAGTGTAGTCGGCAGGCGTTATAGTGGATAATGGCAGTGATTGATGATGTTGATGTATTACTAGAGATTATGCTTATTGTTATCAAGCATGTGATATTGAACTGTTGCTAACCTGTTTAATATTTACTTAATGTGCATTGTTATATTTCCTTCACTGGGCTAGTTAGCTCACACCACTCACCTTTCAGGCGATGAACCAGAGGAGGAGGACCCTCTCTTTCATGCGTAGGGTGATTTAGCTGCGACGGTGGTTTGGGATTCCCATGAAGAGGGAATACCCTTATTTGTGCTTTCTGGTTCTTGGAACCTTTAGTTTTTGTGAAGTACCAGTTGTGGTACTTAGTTCTTTAAAAACATTATTGTATCGAGACTACGACGTTGCTGTAGTCTTTTTGTTGTGACTTTGAATGATGAATCAATGGATGGTTTTGTTTGATGATATTATGATGTTGTTTATGTATATTTTATTGGGGAAGCATATGATACATGTTTGAGTCTACATGATAGGCTAATGTGTAACCGCTGGGCCTAATTGTTGATCCGGCCCAGTAAGAATGCTTGTGGTTTAGTTTACTTATCTTTTCAAAAAAAAAAAAAAAATCAGTCACGTTCCGGGCCCACCCTTCGGGTCGGGGCGTGACATGTCTAGCAAGTGAGAAAAAAAAAAGGTGAAATGGAGGAAGTTCCCTATGCATAAGTAGTTGGTAGTTTGATATATGTTATGGTGTGTAATAGGCCAAACATAGCTCATGCCATTGTTGTTGTGAGTAGATTCCTTTCTAATCCTAGCAAGGAACACTAGGCTGCAATTAAATGGATTCTCAGGTATCTCCGAGGCACTTCCAATATGTGTTTATGTTTTGGAAATGGTAAATCTTTGTTAGAACATGGCAGAAAATATTAATTTTAGAAAGTTCACGCCAGGTTACTTGATGACTTTTTCAGGGAGAGTTGTATCTTGGCAGTCCAAGTTGTAGAAATGTGTTGTATTATCTATCTACTATAGAGGCTAAGCACATTGCACTAGTTGAGGGATGCAAGGAGATGTTATGGATGAAGAGATTCCTACAGGAATTGAGATTAAAGCAAGAAAGATATGTTCTCTTTTATAATAATCAAAGTGTCATCTATTTGATTAAGAACCCAATATTCCTTTCAAGATCGAAACATATTGATGTGATGTATCATTGAATATGTGATGTGTGGGAAGAGAAGTTGTTTCAACTTGAGAAGAATCATACTGATGAGAATGATTGGATATGATGACTAAAACATTGCCTAAGGAGAAGCATGAATTGTGTAGAAGCAAAGTGGACTTGGTTGAGCCCTTCACATGAGTCAGCAAGGGGAGATTTGTTGGGCGTCCATTCTTTTATGAGGTGGGGCCCACATCTAATAAAAGAAATAAAAAAAGAAGGTGAAAAGAAAATAGGAGAAGTAAATCGTGTATTGTAGAAATATGAAAGGCAAGAAAAAATGGAAGAGGGAAAGAAAGAAACACACGGGCAAAAGAGAGAGAAAATGAGGAAAAAGAAAGGAGAAGAGTGAGATCCAGACACCATCTTTGCTTCGATTCAACTCAAATTTTGAGAGTTTGTTTATGATATCATGGAGAATACATCTACTAGTTCAAATTGTGGATTCAGCATCTCCATAGGCTAGGTCCCATATCCCTTTTGTGAGATCTTTTCATATTTTATTTTTCATTATGGTTGGAATCCACCTTTAGGTGAAGAATTGTTAATATTTTTGAGCCTCTAGTTTGATTAGAGAGAAAATGTAGTGGCTTTTCCCAACACGTAACTCCAATAATTACTTCTTGGTAGATTGAAAACTCCTACCAACCTTATTTTTATAAACCTAAAAAGGCACTGATTTTTTTTTACTCTATTTAATCTAACACTAATATACAAGATAAATGGAATGTGTCGAATAATAAATAAATTATTATTGATTGCAGTTTAATTAATCCATTTACCTTGATCATTTCAAATGAGACTGAGAAAAAAATTGATTTATAAAATCTAAAATTTTAAATGAAATCACAATAATTAAGACAATTAAATAAAGATAACTACATATCCACTTATTGTAATTGACATAAATTTTTGATTAAGCAAAACCAATGGTCCAAATATCGGCCGATACGATATATCATATGGTTTTGACACCGCATCATATTAACCGATATCGGCCTTTTTTTTAAAAAAAAAAAAGAGAAAAAAATATCGATCCAATACCGAATTTTGAACTTCTGACCAAAACCATTAGACAATTTTAGTTCAAACCACCTTTGCGGAGCCTTTTTAAGCAGAAGTTGTAAATGCCTTTCAATTTGGTTGAAAAAGATGAGCTTTCGATGTATTGTAAGATAAGAAGAAAAATATTATTTTAATTTAATAAGTATAATAAATTCACTTGAGATATCTAAAATCAATTGCACTTTCAACCAATTCTTCAAATTATTTTTTATTAAATTTCTTTACACATATACATAAATATGACCAAATGAGCGCTACAAAGTTAGATTATGAGTTTGGAAAAATCTGGGTTGTGCTAGCATACAAAGGTATTTTCATTTTAAAGCGTTCGAGTACTAAATCAGGGATAAAAATCTCGGAAGAATGAGTTCACGGTCATCTCGGTATCGCCCAAGATATCTCTCTCCTTTTTTTTTTCTTTTAAAAATATCGGTATTTTGGGGTAGTGGTTTTTGCACCCCTACCTTTTACCCACCGTGCACCCTTTCATGTGAAATTTCGATTTCGCCCAAACTCAAAATTCCTCTTTCCTCTCTCTTTCCTTGCTTTTTTGGCCAAAAATCGAAATTTCACATAAGAGGAGGGTGCACAATGGATAAAAGTGGGGTGCAAAAATCAGTTCCCTTATTTTTATATATTTTAATTTTTCTGAATTGAAAAAAATGAAAAGAGGGTTGTTTTTGAATATTTTTTAAAATCGCAAATATGCCATAAAAAATGAAAAGAGGGTTGTTTTCAAATATGTTTTTGAAAAAAATTGATTAAGAGCTTGGAGGAGAGTTGGATGATCCTCCTAATCACAGCCCTGATCCTGTCATCATTTATTTTTAAAAACTATAATTAGTTTTAAAATAACAAAATGAATCTTCAATATAATTAAAACAAACGATAAGGGCCTAAATGCAAACTTTCCCTTATTTTATTCCTTGGTTTATGCCGAGGCCCATGGCCGCGGCGCAGACTCGATCGAACACACCGACGCCACGGCCAAAGCACCTCTTCATTTTCAAATTTAAAAGAGAGAGGAGCGTAGTCCGCGGACTATTTATTGTTAATGTAGCGCGCAGCTCCTATCATGTGACAACGTGGACCATGGAATTGTAAAACTTTTATGCATCTTCCAATCACGAATTTCATAGGGCTCAGTTTATGCCACTCCAATTCAACGGCTGTGATCAGCAGTTTAGCCCTCATCTAGTTTCATGCTCAATTTATTTGATGATTGAGAAAAAATGTTGCATAAAAAATTGACGATATTTGAAATTTGAAATTTACAAATAAATAGAGGAAATGCAAGATCTAACCACATTAGAGGTAGAATCAATCCTCTAATATTTGTAGGGTAAACATTTTCATAGGGGAGAATCCTTTTATCTCACACTTGAATTCATTTTTTTTTTTTTTTTGAAATTTCCGTATTACCTTTCCACTTCTGTTTTATCCTTCCACTTTCTGTGTTGGTTGGAAGGGTAAAAATAGAAATTTCAAAAAAAAAAAAAAAATGTATTATCGTATGAGAATGTGTACCCTATTTGTAATATGATGCAAACATCATGTACCAGACTTGACTGAGATGATCGGTTTGACTCCATATAAACATATTTGATCGCGAACATTCTAATTGAATTTTGTCTAATTAGCACAATCATATTTTTAGATTTGGATTATTAGAATATTCTTATTGGCCTCATCCACTAAATGACTCAATTATTCATCTCCTAACGACCTAATTACCCAAATATGTGATCCAAATGAGTCCTACCCAAACCCATTTACCCAAACAAATTCCCCACTCCTTTCCAACGTCCAAACCCTACTTTTTCTCTCCCCAATTCCCTTGAGATTGCAACGTGGAAGTCAATAACGTGTGGTGTTTTACAAAAGCCAACAAGCAAGTGTATGTGTGGAATAATGGAGGACCATCCATGGTACTCTATTTTACAAATTGCATTTTCTATTTTCATAGATTAGAAAGGCTAGGATCGAATATTGCAAGTAAAGATATGAGTTTTCATCTTTAGTAATTATTTTATACTTTTTCTTTATAAAAGCAATATTGTATTTTTTTATTTTGAAAAGGGAATAAACAAATATTTTTGGAACTATTTTCCTTCTCCAATTTCTGAATATTGGAATTGTGAAGAATTTATTCAAGTTTTGCCTAGGGGTTTTAGTCGTTATCTAAATCTTCAGATCTACCTTCGGTCATTGTTTTAGGCTTGAGTTTTAATTATATGTTTGAAATTTCTGAATCTCTTTTGTTTAATCATAATTTAATAAAATCTACGAAAGAGAGACCATTCATCTTAAGTCATCCCTAAAATGTGGATTTGTGGGAACTGGGCCTCTTAAAAGAATTATTAATCGCACTAAGAGAAGAAGTATGATTGCTTGAAATACAATCGGTCTAAGCTTTCAAATTTGCAATTAATTTGAAACCCTCAATTCCGGACAGGCGTAAGGAACGACGCTTTGTCTTCCCCGCTTTGCATTATAATATTTGAATAATGATAATGATTGTGCACACTTTTTAGCAATATTTTAAAACTTCACTCTTTTAAGTGGTTGAATATGGTTTAACATTGATCTTTATTAAATACATGAGATTTATCCACCGATACTTTATATCGAGAGCTAGTACTTAAATAGATATAGACCACATAGAGTTGGATATGTAACATATAGACGTAGCAATAGTTAGCTTAGTCGGGTCTACTTATTTATGAAGAAATTCAGCATAGGTCTATTATTTATAAATGAGTTCGAATCTAGTCTACCTTTTATTAAATAAGTTTAGTCAAATTTTCACAAGTCTAATTCCAAATCACCCAAACACCTATCCATATAGGTTTTATATGGATACACGATATAAAATAGTATAATTTGAAGGTAAATTTAGTATTTTCTACTCCATCGTTTCCATTTTAATTGTCTCATCTGAAACATTTATATTTTTTAAAGAACTTTCTATATAAGAGTAGCACTCCATGTGATCTTATTAATTTTCAACATATTTTATATTACTCCAATATAAATGGGACAACTATTTTGGGACAATTTCAAAATCCATATAAGATAACTAAATTGAGACAGATGAAGTATAACATACTCGTGATGTCTACAAAAGTTGTCACTACTATTATTCGAGTGAAGCTTTGGCTTATTCCAATAAACATGAGAGAGCAGTTTGTGAATGTTTTGAAGTTAAGAAGGTGGGCCTTTCATTAGATGAGAGGGAAACAAACACTAAACACCACAATTGCATGTTATGATTTAGTTCCCATACACCAGCAAACCCCAAATTCATATAACTGTTATATACATGGAGAGAAATAAAATACAATACAAGAATCACATTGAAACCATGATTTTAAATTTCTCTGACTTGATGTCTGACTCGGTAGAGACTCAGTCCAATTGAATATCACTAGAAATAAAAAGGGTAAAAATATCTGATATAGCAATGGTAACACCAAACTGATATTGACCAATATTTAAAACTATATTGAAACACAAATTCTGTATTATTTTCTAATAAAAAAATATGTAACTGTTACACTGTTTGATACCTATCTTTTTTTATAACATAGGGTATTTCATACTCTATATTGAGGTGAGACTAATCTCACGAGCGTAAACCTCTTGATCCACACACATCAGTTAAATATATGGGGAGTAACCCATTGAGATTGAGCGTGAATCGAACTAAGACTCCACTTCATGAGACGGACTTCTTGACCGTCAAACCAACTCCTCAAACAATCAGCAATTTTTACAATCTGCAAAATACTTCCTCCTTCAATGGAGCGAATTCTTGTTCTTGTTGGCATATCCACAAGGCCTTGAATCATTACCCTTGCGAAGAAGAGATGCATTCGACAACAGCAATCGAGCATGGCCATTCAAAAAAAAAGGCTGATCTAAAATATCTGAGAGATTTCGTCGGCCCAGCTCATATCTTCTTCTTCTGTCATTCTAGATTGGCTTTCTGCTTATCTTCTTCGTCTTCTTTCTACTTCTTCTTCTTCTTCACCCTTCTCTCTACTTGCTGCACTCTCATTCTATGTGAAAAGCGGACTCAAAGTGGGTGGTGCCAATGAGAATGAGGTACCCAAATTCTTGTCCCATCTTCATAGGATTAGTTTCTACTGGCAGTCTACTAATTTACAGAAAGTCAGGATTAGTTCGATCGCTTAGAGGAATGCCTATATTAGTTGTTATTGGCAGTTTATAATTTGGGGTGGGGTCGATTCAAACTGGAATGACTCAGTCTGAATTTGAGTCTGAGTTGGAGGGGAGTAACTTGGCATAGATGGGTTAAAATTGGGTTAGGATTGGACTTCTCAATCAAAATTGAAAACTGAATTTCCTAAAGTTTTCCATACGTAAATAAAAAAAAAAAAAAAATTGAAAACTGAGACACTGGATTGGACCCAAACCAAATTCTATAGTTTGTGTCTATAATATAGAGAGTTAGTTTCTAATTTATCAACAGTTTTTTTTTTAATTTATGAACAAAGTTTACATATCCGCCGCACCAAATTTTTAATCTCAGATTCTAAACATAGAATAGAGAGACATGTAATATCTATATTTGCTATGCTAATATAATCTAATTCTACTACTTATCTTTTACAAAAGAAAAAATGTCTAATATATAAAATGTCCTATACAAAAAATATATATAATATGGTGTTTTGAGCATAAAACAATATAAACCCGAACTTAGACTTATAAAAATATATATAATATGGTGTTAAAGAGATATTTTGAAGTCCCAACGGTTTGTTTTTATTAAAAGTGAATCCAAATATAAAATTAATTGTACTCGTTACTTAAGTTCATATTGCAAGTTCGATGTTAGAGATGTACTGGCAGGCCTATGTTAAGTACATTAATAAGCAAGGCTATTAAATGCTTAATATCTTTACAATAGGTGTTGAGTTTAATTTTTTTCGGACTAATTTGCTACACGAGGCTTAGAGGTGATTTCATGTATCGGTAGAATTAATCTCACCTCCTATGTAAGATGAAGATACCTATGTGATCCATAAAATTAATTTAAAATATCATTTTAACATATTGTTTTATTGAAATTAGAAAAAAGGTCAAATTTTATACACAATTTGTATTAGGGATAAAGAAATATTTAAGATTATGTAAGATATCAAATGATAAAAATTTAATCTAATAACTATTGCTAGCTATTTCATCCACCATATTAAAATTGATAATCACATTTACAATTCATCACTTTTGATTTTAAATTAATAGTATTTTTTTTCTAAGAAGATCAAATTCAACTCTACAAAAAAGGAAATTACACTCCAAAAGCTAGTGAATGGTTCGACATCTGAAAATCTATGCACTAATACAAATGAGTTATTTTTGCACCATGAATTTTTCTTATAGTACACTAAATTTAAAGAAAAAATAACTTTACTCTTATTTTTTGTAAGGAGAAAAAGAGAGAAGTAAAGACAAAATTAAAATTTCTTTAAATTTAGTGCACCGTGAAAAGAATTGATAGTGGAAAAGCATGTTATTGAGTGAAGGATGATATGAGTTGACTTTAGAAGTCTCAAGGAAGATGCAGCATGGTCTTGAGTTTTAACTCGGTATTCGATGACAAAAATCTGACTAAAATTAGAATCTCGAACTAAAATTTAAACAAATTTAAGCTGTCCAAACAATAAAATAAACACTTGAAAAACTGGACTCATTTGACCAAGTCAACTTAACTCGATGTGAAAATGAAGTAACTATAGCAAACTCATTTGAGCAACAAGTTTTCATTGACTCAGTGAGTCAGGAGAACTTTTCTCAACTCAAGTCGGCTGAGTGGAGAGACGTGTGGGTTGTAGTTGAAAAAAGATATGAATGCCAGTCATTCATTTGAGGATATGATGGAATTTTCTTCAAATTTATAAAAGCCAAATAAGAATCCCTGCCTTTTGAGAGTTTATTTTGGTCGGAGGTCTCCAAACATTGGAATTGATAAGTGTTTTGAGGTGTGTAAAAACCTTTCAATCGCACACATTGGGTAAGTATGTGGAGAGTGGCCCTTCATTGGAGTCACGAGAGATTGAACCCAATACTTCAATCATGAAATCTTGTGTCTCAACTACCAGGCCAACCCTTTAGATTTCCACTTGAGAATTTTGTGGAAAAGAATTCAGAATCTAGATTCTACACTTACAAATTTCGCTGAAAATCTGAAATATCAGTCAAAATTTTAATCTAAACTAAAAAATATACCTTTCTTAAGATATCGGCAAACATTTCTGAAACATCACTGGTCTTTTCAATTTTAGCTCTAACTAGAGACTGAAATTTCTCTTCGCTATGTAACTAAGGACCTATCGAAGGAAGGGAAGAGAAGAGGGGCAGAAAGATGAGGGGTCTATCTTATTTTCTTCTAACTTAACTGGCTTCCTTATCTTCTTTTTCTTTTCTTTTTTCTTCAATTTTTTTTTTTTCATTCTCGATTTCTGCTTTCGTTTCTTTTTCCATTTTCTTCATATCTTAATTTGATTGCCTTTTTTCTATTTTTGTTCTTATCATTTTCCTTTTTATTTTAATGTATTTTTTTCTTTTTTCTGTATTACATATCTATGTTCATTCTTTTTTCCCATATTAAATAATATTATTTTAATATTTAGACAATTAGACCTCAAAGTCCACTTTTCATACCATGGTCTAAATCTAACTTGGAGCAGAATAGTTCAGTCGCTTGACAGATTGACAGGCTAGCACATTGAGGGCATCTGCCATTTCTTTTCCTTTATCCTAATTCAATCTTAAGAGGTAACAAAATAAAAAATAAAAACTGACAAGAAAACTAATCAGGACAGACCTTTTCAGCATTGTAATTTCTATTACTATAATATAGCAGCATCCATGCACAAAAACGCCTTTTCAGCATTTCTTTACAGTATTCTCAAAGATGGAAAAATGAGGGGAAGGGGAAATGGCTTGCAGTGTTTCACCTGTTTTCATCTCTCCATGAAGCAAGACTACCTGATGAGGAACAAGGTTAAAAGATAATTCCACAGATTTTTCCTTCATTAGCTCCATAAAAGAAATTGATATTTCAATCTTTTTAGTAATTAGATTCCCTATTTAACCAGCATGACACATGAGCAGGGGAACCAATACACTCTGCACGAAGTAATAAGAGAACGAAAGAGTTTCTAGAAGCACTCTTTTTATCCAGCAAATTGTCCTCTAGCTTAGTTTCTGGCTTCCTATTAACATAAATATTCAAAAGATTCATTAGACATAAATGTGAATCTACCAATCACTATTTTGCAGGCTGCCACTACTGAGGAACCAGTGAGTGGCATGCATATAGCCAAACTAGATTAACCAGAACATGGACTAGGTCCTAGTTCAAAAAAACAAAGGCAGCATGATCATACCATACATTGAATACTCATATAGGGAAGTATTATTTTCTTATTTTTGAATGGTCCTATCTAGGGAAGTATTATGAGGAAAAGGAATGATAAAAACGAATCTTGTGGGGCCTTGTTGCATGCCACACAATATACATGGTGACCGGGAGGTGCAAGGATCAGGGAACCACAGAGATACAGAGTGCTGCAGTTTTGCCCTATAGAGTCATCCTTGCCCTGTGGTTTTATTTTAAATTTTTGATCTATACCATTGTTTTGTGTATGGTCCATCTAAAAATGATACGATCAATGAATGGGGATGAAATTTCACCTAACTCCTACCTGTGCAGCACCCTACACATCTACGTACCCTGTGAGGCCCAGGTAGGCCTTCAAGTCATTGTTTCATCATTCCATCAACCCAAAACACTTATCTATAACCTGCACTACTAGATGCCAGATCATATAACTTAAACCACTCATTTGGTTAAAAACTACATGAAATCAACAGTTGAATCATTGCTCTATTTTATTTTAACCATCTAGCACAGGCCACCAATCAACTTGGATCATTCACTTTTTAAGATTTTAGATTACGTTGTCGAAGTACACAGAGTATTGGTGCTTGGATGAGAGAAACTTACAGCAAGTTCCCCAAGGAACTTGAAAACAAGTGGTTCCTATGCCTTGTCACTCACCTTGTTTGGCAAAAACAGAAGAGAGCATAGATTTAAATGAGGGAACAGAACATGGGTGTTCCTTTGTGTTCCCCACCCTTGGAAGGGCGAGTTATTTTCCCCACCTATAGGGGAAGATGTTCCATTTAAGAATTGTCTTCGCCTCGCTAATCCTCACCCCAAACACAGTAAGTCGATATTCCCTGGGAAATTGCCCTTCGCTGCTCCAAGTTTCCCTCATTCAAACACGCCACAATGATCTAAATCGCATTGATCCCATATGGTGAATCCAATAATGACAGTTAACTGTCTGAAGAACCACACTTAACCAGATATCTTGATAAGGTATACTTGACAGTGGGAGTTCCCGACTCCAGGACAGTCAAGTCATTTAATCCCTAATTCAGCTTGTTATGCTATGTTATACAGCTTCTGCACAGTAAAGGGCAGCAACCAAAAACTAACTGGCCAAAGGAATATTACTGCTCAGAGAGATGAGGGATGAAATTTACATTTCATCATCATTATCATCAAATGCCAAAATCCCATATACTTCTCGAGTTCTGCTTCTCCATTTAGCCCCATTATAAGCCATAAAGACAGACACTCTACTACCTATCATGTCTTTCTTTATCCTAGTGAATTAACATTTGGCCTTCAATTTTAAGATTATTTATAAGTTGACTGGAAAGCAAATGGACCAGTCATCTCAGAAGGGTGAAAACCAGTGCAAAACATATAGAGCAGATGTAGACTATTTTCTAAGTCACTACTTAAATGGAGATGGTTACCTCAATCAGGGAAAAAGATGTGATCTAAATATAAGAGGGTACGTACAGCACCAGCCACTGCTCCAGCACTGCATCAAAAGATGTAGAAATCTACTTAGAGAAATAACAGGGTAAGCATCAGCAAATATTTGGTCTTTCATGCACAGGCCTCCATACATGATGGGTCCATGCTGAAACCGAAAGCATCTGATCTGGCCCTACACTAGATGGTAGGCACCTCAAACACAAGCCATCCATTTTATAGCTATTTCCAGGGTGGTTATATCATATTCAGAAAGCATGAAACTGAAACTAATTGGTCCTATGGCCCTACCAAGATGGAGGCACCATAAAAATAAGCCAGATGGCAAGTCCATAGGCATCCATTCTGTGGCTACTTCCAGGAATGCTGCTGTATTATATTCTAAGAAGGTATTCTCTTGGGATGTTAATATTTGTCCTTTTTTCACTTAAGTAACGCTGTTTTTTCTAAAAAATGGGGTTTAAAATAAGTGCTGCTTTATCTTCCAAAATGGGCTATAATGGGCTGCAAATTGTATATTTTCAAATCCTCCAATTAGAGACTTCTAGAACAGCCATCAAACAGTGAATATGTTGCAGACCATCACCATCAATAGTTTAGATTTCCAAACCACTCAAGATCATAAAGAAATACGGAATGGGAGGCCCAGCAGCTCTATAAAGTATTCAAATAAGCACATGAGCAAAAATAATTGCAGGATTCAAACAAAATGGAAGACCAAAGAAACACAAGAAAGTGAGAAATTAGATCTTACTACAGATAGCAAAGGTCCCTCTTTGAACTTGTTATGAAAGGAAAACCCAAGTGGCTTCGGGTTTTCTCCAGGTCCTCTAATGAAACCACTAGAAACATACAAGATAGATAATTGTTAGAGAGCTCAAGATGATTTAGGAATAAACTAATTTATAAACAAGTGAAGTGATCAAGTTTACCAAAATAGAGCAAAATGCAGGTGGTTTAAAGTAAACTGAATAAGAAACTAACATTAGTGATGCCGATACAAGCGGTGTCGTCCTAATGTCGTATACTGCAATAAGACCATTGTAAATCTCATTGCCGTCTTTGTATGACAAAGCCAATCGTTCCCCTGAAGCATCCCATGCTATCTTCTCAATGCCACTACTGCTTTCATAGAAATAGTTATGAAATGTGTGTAAAACATCACAAGTGCCAACTAGAATGAAATATTACAAGATACTGCAGGTTTTCAGAGCTTTGGCCCTATGGTCAACTTAGATGCACCACTAAATGCGGATCAGTGCTTTCTCACAAAAATGGCAACAGATATTCAGTGTTTCATCATCATCGGGGCCCTTATCAGAAGGGACTCAGCAGATCTATTCATCATAAAATTAAAAAATAGGACAAATAGTTGCCCTTCCCCAAAATGTGGATGAGGCAGAAGTTCACATATCACCATTAGGGATAGAAATTTGGCCCAAATACTAAAAAGACAGAAAATCAGTCTGAGAAAATAGGGCTTCAGCATTAATTTATATACCAATTGTGGATTGGGCTGAGGCTTGAGCCTAAAAGAGAAGCTTATTTAAAAACCAAGTGAGACTTAGACATATCAATGCTCAAGCCAAAAGCCTGATATTCAGCCCAATTATCTCACACATATTTTATATATTTGGTGTATCCCCTATCTACACCATCCCATAGTTTGAAAACTCAAAATTGACTTGGCTAAGTCAATTTGACTCAGTAGGGAATACCAATAACTCACCTGAAAACTTAACTATGTCTCGAGTTCTTTTGTTAGACTCAAATGACTCAAAGTCAGACAAAAAACTTGAACAGCTTGGTCAAGTACTAAAGGATTCAGTTGCTATATAAAAAGAGTAGAATGGGAATTAAAAGGTACAACATAAAAGCTAAAAATGGTAGTTCCGAACGCTTGACAAAACTTCCTTTTTCAAAGACCTTTTTCATTCTTTTTTCTTTTTCTTCCTTTTCTTAATCTCTTCTTATCTATTTCATCGGTTCCTTTTCTACTTTATTTCTTCTTCTTTATTTCCACTTTCATTTTTCCTCCCTTGCTTCTTCATAAAAAAAATTCTACAGTATTTCTTTTTTCTTCGTTGTCTCTTCTATTTTTTCCTTTTCCATTTTTTTTCATGATTTTTTCAATTCCATCATTTTTATTATATAAATATCTATATATAATATATTGAAATATTAAAACATTTTAATAAAGTTGACCAAATTTTTAATTGACTTGATGAGTTGAGAATTGAGTAGAGTCAAATTTGAGTTTCCAAACCATGCATTGACTCTTCAAATCACACCAAACCATATGGGCCACAATCAATGCCTAGTCTATCTCCCTAACCACTGATCAATGTAGATAGGTGATGCAAGACAAGCTTTGATACGAAATCTAACGCAAGACAAGTCAAAATATTGGAAACCCTAGATCTAAATGATATACGTAGGCCTATATCAGAATGCAAAATGTGTATGGTGAATCCTACAATGGCATACAACCTATATCCATGATTCACATTAGATATTAGAGAGACGATTAATATTAAACAAAGAATATAACAACAACTATGCAAATTCATTTAGACAATTAATCAAAGAGATTCAAAAAGAAAAATGACAAATACACTTAAAGTTCTCAAGGTTGTATTGCTAGACTTCAATGCAAAATCCCTAAGACTAATTAAATCATACCAAACTCTGCCCTAGGTCCTCTAGATTAAAAAATCAATCACCCAAGGGATGAAATATGGCTATGGGATCACCTAGGGTTTGCCAAAGGAATTAGGGTTAGTTATTTTTTTCAATTCTTGGGTAAAACTAGGTCTCAAACAGGGTGAAACAATATTTTAGAGTTAGAACTATGAGTTTAAGACTAGGGATATGGATGTTGGGATGCAGAAAAACGGGCATGTCTGCATGGTCGTACAGACATGTAAGGACTAGTGGGTCCCAGCGGGTCCTTTGGTGGCTGATGATAGGGTTGGGTCCTGATTTGGTTAGGATTAGGGTTTTGATGAGAAAAGGACAAAAATAAGGTGTAGAAAGAGGAAAAAGTGGGGAAAAAGAGAGGAGAAAAGGGAAGGAAAGAAAAAGAGATGGAGAAGAAAAAGAATGAGAAGGAGGAGGAGTGAGTCACACAAGGTTCCTTGATTTCACACCAAGGAGGCAGAAAGAGTCACACCATATCTGCAAATGGCAGAAACTTGAATTTCTTCTATCATTCATTTATCATTAATTCCCTCATAAAAGTGTCTCTACAAGGCTATTTATTAAAAAAAGACAGTCTTAAAACCCTAGACACGTGACTTAAGGCACACATGTGGACAATCTAAAATCATAAAAACAAATATAAGTCCATAACAATCTTGGAACCATATAAACTAGAACAATATGACACTAATGAAAGATGATTAAAAAAAAAACCCGGGTTGCACCGGATCAACGATCAGATCGGTCCAATCCATAAATGAATAATTCAGATGACGTAAATGGATGGATCAAGCCAAATCTTCAAATCCATGCTTGATCAACGTACAATCTGGGTTATCCATGGTTAGATCTGTCTCTACCTATGGTCAGATATATTAGAAATACACGCAGAATCACCATCCAATTATGTTGAGAAAAAATCTAAATTATGATGTATCTTTCTTCGATGGCGGCCCATGATGTCCTCATCAATAGGCATCACAATCCTATCATTGATCACTTCAACATGGTAAATTGCCATCAACATAAATTATTCCCCATCGAAGAACCCCATGTGTGTGTGCAGGGAGGTGTGCACACACCCCAAAGGATTAGTTAGGTGAGACGCCGGACACCTTCAGACATCAAAAAAAAATGCCATCAACATAAACACAGTGAAAGATACATGACAAGGGGTTTGAACTCCAAATTCACAAATACAAGGTCTACAAAAGTGAACAAAAAATAATGAAGAAAAATAATCATTACCTGCCCGTTAATGATATTAATTCTGGTAAGTCAACTTGCAATAGATGTGCATCTGTTAACAATAATCCAAGGATAACATGCTCAATATCATATCTCTTGACTTCAAAAATATATTTGGTAATAATATTCCAAAGAAAGACATTCAATGAAGGATAAATCAAAACAAGAACAAAAATGTACTGGGAACCATACAAATATATGTAAATGTAATTGCAATAAAACAATTTCTTGAGTTAAAAAGGGAAAAAATAAAAAGAAAGAAAGAAAGTATAGCACTGGAAGTGGCGAATTCCCTCATATTATGGTTTTGTTTGATCTAGTTTATTTTATTAAATTGCACTTTATTGGAACTCAAGCAATAACATGATCCTCAAAAAGAAAGACATCACTTTCTAAAGCCTTGAATGTGTGCATGATGGCCTAATGGTTTAATGACCCATACCCCTGATCTTTTCTTTACTTAATCACCAGAAAAACTTTACTCCATCGAAAAGATCAACTAACAAAAAGATACAATATAAGAGAACCAAAAAAACTAGAAAAATCCAATGAACCATCAGGTTATCCTCTCCCATGTAACCATTAATAAACCTTAACTAATTTTTAGAGTTGTTGCCAGAACAATATAAAATTTAGCATCTTCAGCAACTCCAAGAAGATGAGAGAACCACAAGTGTCAAAGATCCCATTGTGTACCAGCAATTGAGTACATGAAGATGTTTAAGAGGTTCAAGTCTAAGGAATCTTCAAAAGAGAAGAATAAAATAGAAGAAAAGAAAAGAGAAGTTGGACTGGTTGTTCCATGTAAATTAAAAAAGAAAAGAAGAAAAAGAAGACGAAGAAGGAAAAAAAAACATATGTTGTTAAAGATAACTCCAAAACAACAGGAATATGAAATGAATGATAACCAATGTCAAAACCTTTTTGTTGTGGAATATATAGTGGTCAAAATGTCATATTTCGAATCTTTCAAAAAAATGTCTACAGGAAAAATTATTCTTCCTAATAATAAATCATACATTGAACAAATGAAGAAATATTATTTTAAACATTCACACATTGAAACCAAGAATCACGAGTAGGATAAGATACCCAATGATGGAGGCTTTGAAGCGAAGTGAATTGAAGCCAATGTCATGGATTCTGAGAATGCAATCAGTATCATACGACCAGCTGGATCCCACAATGCTCCCTAATGGTAAAAGCAGAACATTATTAGAAACAGAAATGATATAGACGCTTTCATTGTATTATGGACATGTTAAACATTACAACATAGTAGTAAATTTTCAAACAGAGAAAGGTAATATGCATTTGCATTAAATTTGGTACAAACAACTCGATGGTCCCACATGGGTCCACATGGATGGTGGTTTGAAAGGCCTTGGCTTGTATAATATGTCTATAAAATTTCATCTTGATGACAAGTGAAGCCATGTTTTTTAAGCCCTCAAAATTTCACATTTATTTACTAGTGAAAATTCATCGAATTAGATCAATGGACTTAAAAGTCAAATTAGTGTCAAATTGGGTACGGGTATATTTCAAGGGCGTAGGTGAGTGTAAGGGAGGAATGGATCGAATTGATCCACTATAGACCCCATAATCCAAAGTTTACATAAAAGTTCATGCAAACTAGTTTGTAGGTGAACATTATTAATATATATATATATATATATATATATATTTCACAATTAGAGTACACATCGTTCAACAGAAGCTGGCAGATTACAACAGCCATAGGCTTAGAAGAGAACGGTATAATATGTCGAAAAATATCAGTTCAATGTGTTTAACCCAGAAACCAACAAATGTAGAAGAATGAAGGAAATTCATCTCACGTCTAACTTCAGTTGGCTAGGACTTTTGAATTGACAGCCATACCAAAACATTTCTTAGATCGCTACAGTTGGACACAAGAATATAAAAAAATTATCCCTTTTACATGCTTCGGAGTCATGAGATGCTATCTGATTCATCATATGAACTTACTCTGACATAGCCACCAGAAGAAGACCAGTGCTCTGATGTCCAGGTATTTGTCTCCCAGAGATAAAATGTTCCATCACTACAACAATAACAGGCTTTCAATTTATAAATTCATCAAAAATGAGAGTCAACATGCCTCTTACAGAAGCAACTGGAAAAAATGGTTATAAAATGTTAATTGACCATACAATTTTGCAGTGAAGAAATAATCTCCAGTTGGTGACCATTTCAGTATTGATATGCCCCCTAAGCCACGTCGAATAGGCGTTCCCAGCCCTAAGGCAGAAAATAGATTCATATTAGAACTTAAAATGAAAAATAATGTACTAGCATTTTATTTAGTCGAACTCCATAATACCAGTACTATGGTCTGTATGGAGGACTGGAAATAGGAAATATTCATAACAAAATCATTAACTTGGTTCATGATGGCAGATAAGTCAAAGGTGAATGCCATATTTTGTGTGTTAAGAAGAAAAGAGTTGAAAGGTCCATTCTTTCCAGCATATGAACAGAGGAACTCAAGTAGTCAGGCTGTATAATTGATCTGCCACTTTTAAGTTCTCCAGGAGCAATCAAGTCAAATTTAGACAGGATTTCTCTCCATAATCCAAACTCCACAAGGATAGGCAGCATAATCAGAATGAATGAGGCATAAACTATCAAAATTTCCTTTCTTAAAAAAAAGAAGGAAAAGAAAAGTCAAGAAGCTATCTCAGTTTATTTGGTACCAATCAGCATAAGCAGCGCTTCAAATAGACAATTACCAATTGCTAAGATTCCTTTTTATCTAACTGAGCAAAGCCTCTTTCATTCTGCTCAATCAATAACTACAAATCATAACCACTCATTGGCGAGAATTATGACTTGATTTGGATTTAGAATCAAATTACTGTTTCGACATCACTTTAGGCTCAACCGTAACTACCATATAAGAGAGAGAGAGAGAGAGAGAATTATGACTTGATTTGGATTTAGAATCAAATTACTGTTTCGACATCACTTTAGGCTCAACCGTAACTACCATATAAGAGAGAGAGAGAGAGAGAGAGAGAGAGAGAGAGAGAGTTACTGGGAAGCTGAAACTATACTACAGGCTTTCATGAGTAACTAGCCCAATGGGCACGTGTTTCAAACAGATAGAAACATGGGCCTATAAAAATATTAAGATAAGAAAAAATATAAGCAATAAATTTATGTGAAAATTAAAATTAGATGATACAGTTTATTTAATTAAGATTGAGTGATGAACTCAGTTATGTTATATTAATTTGACATTCATATAAAGCAACTAAAATTTAAAATTTCGGCCTATATAACCGAAGGACCGAAAATTTTAGGAATTTTTTGGTCAAAATACCTGAAAAATAGGAAATTCTAGTTGCAGTGCCTCCAAAAAAGATTTTTGCTCAGAGTTTTTCCGAACAAACGTAGCCACCCCAAACTTGCGCAAGCGCGAATTGGATGTCTTACAATAGCACAGATTGGACAATTTGGGCTAGCATAAAATACCGAACTTGCACTAGCTGCAGTGACTTGCGCTAATGCAAAACATCGAACTTTCTTCAATTTAATGGAGGATATTGAGACAGACGTGTGCGGATGATCAGAAGGGATTCATGGAGGATATTGAGACGAATGTGTGCGGATAATGGGGCAGGCATTCATGGAGGATATTTAGACAGACATGTGCAGTGATTTCTACGACCACATCGACGATTTGCTGGACTTCCCAAACAAGGACATTGGAGGCAGGGCTTAGGCCGCTGACAGCCTGGACGGTTCCTGGCCCACGGCTCCAGACCTTCTCTCTATCGCTAACTTTGCATTGTCTGCCATGGCAACAACTAGTGCTTGATGTGGACAACGACCATGCTGCTAAGCTCTCGGTCCCCGTACATTTATGGATCCTTGTGTCATTTTACGATCACTAGCGCAAAAAAAGGGCCGGCCACATTCCCCCACCTTTACTTTCTTCAATTAGATTTCGCCAACTCCCTCAGCCTCCCATATTCGAGTTCAAACTACTAGACAGGAAAATTGGCAATGTTTCCGATCTGGGTTTCGTTACAAAGGGCAAAGGAGAGGCAATTGTAGTGCACTGGATGCAGCACTGCTTGAACAATATCACTGGGTCTAGATCTTCTTCTTCTATTTAAATTCAGGGTTTTTTTAAGAATCTCTGAAAAGGTATCGATTTTGGACTTTGATTTTGTTTCAATGGCTCTGATTTAGTATGACGGTTTGACTAGAACTGGAGAATTCATGGAGCAGAAGAAGGGAGGATTGGAAGATGTCATTTTCTCGTGGTAGAAGATCATTTTTGTCCTAAATATAGTACAGGGCAATCTGAGCTAAAAAAATTGCTTGGAGGCACCACCACCCTAATTCACGATTTTTTAGGTATTTTCACCAAAAATCCCAAAACTGAGATAAATATCAACAATATCAATATTTAAAAAAAAAAAAATTGCATCAACAGAAATTGTTAGATTTTAGCAAATTTTACTAAATTGCAATCTGGGTATGAGCAAAAATATAAATATCAATATATCAATATTTTTTTTGGAAATACTGCATCAGACAAAGTTTTCAGACTTTGGACAAAAAATTTATGCCTGAGTATGGAATGAAATAGAAATATCGGTGACAAATTTCGGTCGAAAATTCAAAACATTTCGGTAAATTTTGGTCAAATTTCAGAAATTTCTGTGATGTTCCTAATTTACTAATTTTCGCCTATGGATTCAAGGAAACATAAATTTGACCAAAACGTTGTTATTGTAAATAATTCAAATGATGGTAAACTCTTGCAAATGTCACCTTTCAAGATGCTCTTATATATTATTAAACCCGTCGTTAAGGTTATTCTATTAATCTTTCTCCCCCCTCCTTGTGGTCCATCTGTGTTATGGGCTCTCATCATAACGTATTCTTCAAGTTCATTATTTAACCTACACTAAGGTTTTAGGCTTTGGAATTCATATATGATAATACTAAAAAAGCACCAGTGCTGGAACTTCCTTACAATTTGGGAGGGATTCCAATTCTTGACAGTAGATCATAAATTATAATATGCTTGAATGTCGGACGTGTTTGTGTGTGTTTGAATCATATTTGAATTTGGGTAACATGGAAAAGCAAACTTCATATCATTTTTTACTTTGGGAAGCATGGAATGGTAAAGCTCGTCCATTCCACTACAACAATGCTTGTCAGGGAGATAAGGAGTTCTTGGGACGAATGAAGGGGTGGTGGCGCTCAATTGAGGTTGAAGGATGGGCCGGTTTTTGTTTACAAAGAAAACTGAAATTGCTTTAGGCCAAAACTAAAGAGTGGTTGAAGGATGAGATGGACAGCTTGCATGAGGAGAAAGACCATATATCAGAATTAGTCGGTGACGGGGAGAGCATAGAGGAAGAAAGGGACTTTACAAAGGAGGAAATTAAAGAGAAATATTTGTGTATGTCTAAATTGTGGGGACTATTAAGGAGGGAGGAAGTGGAGTGGAGGCAAAAATCCAGGGCTACTTGGTTGAAGGAGGAGGAATGAAACACCAAATTCTTCCACCGATGGCTAAAGCAAGAGCTATGGTGAACACAATGAAAGTCGTCATGGTGAATGGTAGAGGGTGGAAGGGAAAAGGGAACTAAGGGTAGCAGTCAGGAACCACTTCGTCTCCATTGTTGCTCCAAATGGTGAGGGAAATTCTATTAGAATGAGTACAGAGTATCTTGCTACACTGTCAATGGCTGGTTCTGATTTGTACCCCCATGCTCAACTCCATCCTTCAGACGCGAGAGCCAGGATCTCTCCTCCCACAAGTATCTCTACCTTTTACACCTCATATGTTCTTGCCTTATAGTTATGCACCTCTCATCCCTAGCCTTTCAGAGTCGGGGCCTGTTTTTCCTCCTTTTCAACTTAGATATGCATCGAGAGTGATCCTTAGTGGGGGGAATATGCTGCATCTTTCGGATCAGCAGGAGACCTCGCATCTTTGGCCACAATATCCAGCAGCAGACGCGGACCTGAGCAAACGATAACAACACATGGAGTCGACCCTAGCGGATCGACACATATCAGGGGAGATGAGAGGCAATTATTATTTCATCATCATCAGCTCTCGCATCTTCGGCCACATCATCCAGTAGCGGGGGCGGACCTCAATAGTCGGCAACAACACATGGAGGCGATTCTAGTTGGCTCAAGTGCTACCCATCGTATTGCACTACTCCACTTTGTTTCCTCTAATGCGTATCACACCACGGGGAGAATCTCTCCTAGAGCTAGTGGGGGACATGAGTTGATCCATCTAAAGCGGGGGTTACCGCTGCTAACCTTAGATCTATATTTGTACCACTTCTATTGAATCCTAGTGTTGCCTCGAGTGATAGGATCGGAGACAGGGTGGGGACAGGGTCTCCACTACTAGAGGGGGTTACTTTTGGTACTCTTCCAATGGAAAGGGTATCGTGGTTAGAAATGGAGTTTGAGGAGGCAGAGGTGATAGAGGCACTACATAGTGTGGATGGGGATAAGGCTCCGAAACCCGATTGGTTCAACTTTAAATTTCTAAGGAGTTGTTGAGATATACTTAGGGATGACTTCCTCAATTTTTTAGGGAGTTTCATAGGAGGGAAGTCCTGAACAAGAGTCTGAAACACTGTTTGGTAGCTCAAATCTCAAAGAAGGAAGGGGCTTCAGAGCTTTCTCACTACAGACCTATAAGCCTACTAGGGTGTATATATAAACTTTTGGCCAAAGTCCTAGCTGTGAGGCTTAGTTTAGTCCTTGGGGGGTTAACTGGGGAGTCGCAAGGCGCATTTATTGAAGGAAGACAAATTCTGGATGGGGTGCTGATAGCAAATGAGATAATCCACGCTAATTAAAAGGAATGCCTAAGGGGTGTGCTTTTAAAACTAGATATGGAGAAGGCCTATGATCATGTTAGATGGGAGTTTGTAGACTACTTGTTTTGGAGAATGGGCTTCGGTCCCAAGTAGAGGGTTGGTTAAGGGCATGTGTTCAAGATTCTTCCTACTCCATTATGGTGGATGGTTGGCCTAAAGAACCAATCAGGGCAACTAGGGTCTTATGACAAGGCGACCCATTATCTCCATTCATGTTCACCATGGTAGCCAAGGCACTCAATGGTCTGATGAGATACGGAAAAGAGATAAACCTCATCAAAGGTCTTGTGGTCTCCCCAGGTAGCTTTTCAACCAATCACCTACAATATGCAAATGATACTTTATTGTTCTGTGAAGCATCTAGTGAAGAGCTATTTAGGATAAGAGCGTCCCTAAGGTGTTTCAAGCTAGTATCGGGACTTAGAATAAACTTAGGAAAGAGCAACATTATAAGCATAAGTGTAGAGTTGGAGGAAGTTGAAACTTTAGCAAAGGAGATAGGGGGTGGAGGGGCAAAATTCCATTTACTTAGCTTGGGCTGCCAGTAGGTGAGAATCCGAGATCCAAATCTTTTTGGCAGCCTATACAAGAAAGGATATCAAAGAAATTGAACGCCTGGAGTAAATCTTACCTCTCACTGGGAGGTAGACTGACTCTAATCAAATCATGCTTGGTGAATCTTCCCACCTACTACCTCTCTCTGTACTAAATACCCAAGGGAGTGGCAGAAAAGATAGAAAAAATTCAAAGAGACTTCCTTTGCAAAGGAAAGGGGAAATCTATGAAACTCCACCTAGTGAAATGGGAAGTGGTTGGAGATATCAGAGAAAAAAGGTGGATTGGGGATTTATAGCATCAGAGATAGGAATCACATCCTACTATGTAAATGGTTGTAGAGATTCTCATCAGAAAAAGAGGCCATGTGGAAGAAGGTATTAGTAGCTAGATATAGTGAGGAGGGAGATCCCAGGGGATGGAGAATAGGGAGTAGAGCTGCTAGGGATGGATCCGATAATGAAAGCCTTGGTGAGATTAGGAAACGGGGAGGGTAATATTGGTGAGGTATTCCAGAAGGGGGTTAGGTTTCTGGTTGAGAATGGCAAGATAGACATTTGGGCAGGGGAGAGACCATTAATGGAAGTATTTTCCTGACATTTTAGAGTGGCTCTAAATTGGGAAACACTGATTAGTGACTACTACTGAGGTCAATGATGTACCACAGTGGTCCATCTCTTTCAGGACCCTGCGTAATTTTGAAGAAGATATCCACCAAGCATTGATCGGAATCCTAGGAGACACTAGACTGTGGCTTGAGGATGAGGACAAGTTGATTTGGTCCATGGAGTCATCAAGGTCCTTTTTGGTAAAATCAGTCATAAGGCCAACATATGCAATAAATCCGAATTCACCACCTATATGCAACCTTGCTTGGAACAATAAGATTCCCCTAGAATCCAGATCTTTATATAGACGACCTTGAAAAAAAGGATCCCAGTTAGACATAATCTAAGGAGAAGGGGTGCTCTTCCTGAGGAAGCTCCTATCGTTTGTCCATTGTGCGAAGAAGAAGAGGAGACAATAGACGACTTGTTATGTAAATTGTCGTTTCACGTGAGTTGTACGGTGCTCTTTCTTGAATTTATTCGGTTGCTCGTGGTTTATAAGAAATGCAGCGGAGGATGCAATATCGGCGTGGATGAGAGGGGCCCTTTAGAGGTAGACATAGGGTAGCATGGAGAATGGTACCGTATGTGGTATCATGGGCAAATTGGAAAGCGCACAACAAGAGGATTTTCGAGGGGAAAATGGGGGCATCTAAAGAGGTTTTTGAGAAGGTGAAATGGCAGTTGATAGGATGGTTGTCTATGCGTTAGGATTTCGGGGACAACCGAAGATTTCTATTTGTCTTCGAAAGGTTGCATGAAAGAGGTTGGGAAAGTTAAGAAAGTAAGGTTGAGTGAGTAGCACCACCCCAAGGATCGTGTAAATTCAATGTGGATGGGGCAGCAAGGGATAAACATGGGCCGGTAGGAATAGGAGGGGTGTTGCATGATGATAGGGTAGGACGCTATTAGCATTTTCCGAGCCATTACGGATAATGGAATCAAATGAGGCAGAACTGAAAACAATCAAGAGAGAACTCCATGTTTTGTCTAGGTTTAGGGACAGTAACCTTATTATCGAAGATGATTCGACTAATGCCATCTCCTAGGCAAATAATAGGAAATCTCCCCATGGAGGTTGGTAAGCATTACTAAAGACATTAGGAGGCTATGCAGGACGAGAGATATCACTTTCATACATATATCTCGATTGGCAGTGTGGCGGACTTCTAAGCGAAAGTGAGTGTATACAACAAATACCAGCTATAGAACTGTTTTCATCATATCAGCTTTGGGAGCATGGAGAGTAGGGGACTCATTGTATCTTTTGTTGGGAGGGATTTTTGTACATATAGCGTTGTTTGATTTTTTCTTCTTTGCCTAGTGTTTTTTTCTGTTTCTTTTCCTTTTTCCTTTATTTTGGAACCTGGTATAAATCTTCTATACTTGGTTCCATCTCATGTACACACACTTCGTTTTTTAATGAATTAATTTGTCAATGTTTCAAAAAAATGGAATGGTAAAGCTCAAGATAGCTTTCAGGTCATGTTCCTTTGTTACGTCAAAAGAATGGTTAGTTATGCCATGTTATGGGGAAAACAACCATGCCCACCCACTTACTATGGTGTTCCCAACCATATCCAAAATTTAGTGAACTAAACACTAACTGGTTGGTTGAATATTGTCAAGGGAAAGTACACTAACCAGAGGAAAATAGAATTTAATATACAAAAAATGAGAAAGAAAAGGAGTTGAAAATACCTTGAGCAACATCCCATATGGTAAACGATGAGCTCTCAAATGAGGCAGATGCTAAATATGTGAAAAATGTCAAGGATAACGTAAATTAGAGGTAGTGAATAGTGCAAACAAGATAAATGACAAATTTGCTGGCTGTAACAAGTGATTCCTTTCCATCCATATGAATGAAACATAGAAGCTTTCTGAAAAAGGAAAACTAGGAAAACATGTTACATTAACATTATTTTAGAAAGTGTTCAAAGAATCATAAACCATAAGACAATGGAAGACAACACTATTAATGTCTAACAAGAAAGAAACTGGAAATTGCGTTGGATATCTCCCATTAGGACTCCAAGAGATTGCACTGACTTGTTCACCATTATGACTTTGAAGGAAATCCACTAGAGTCCATCGAATTCCAGAGCCTCTAGACAAAGTGCCCAAGAAAGAGGCAATTCCAGATCTTACAGGTGCTGCATTGCCAGGGTAAGAAGCAGACCAAAAGCAAATTCCGCCCCTGCAAAAACAATGTTCCATTTACATTATCAGATGACCATTCAAATTTAAGCAGTTTGTAGTCAAATCACAACGAATCAGATGGGTTATCATGATACTCACTTGCATGCTACAGAGAGAGTCTTCCCGCCATTTGGCCTCCATGCAAGCATTTTAATGTCTCTTTGAGTCTCACTAGTCAAAATGCATGGATCCTTGCTTTCTGTGACAGAGAACCCAGGTAGTTTAAAAAGGTAGCTGGTTTACCATAGGTGGCAATTGGAACACATGGTGAAAAAAATAACGGAAATTCCATTTCTGTTGTTGCAATAAAACTAATGCCAATACACCTAGCAAAGAAAAGTTCATTTCCAAGGAAATACAAATTCATTGCCAACCTGAATCATCATAATCACGTATAGTAACTTGATTAGGCCCAGATATGAATGCTAGAATATACTTATGCTGGTGCCAGCTCACTCCTTGAAGATCAACATCATTTAGTGAAGCCATCTGTAAGTTAAGGGTGTGAGGAAAATCCTTGCAACTTGACAAGCATCACCATGCTATGGATTTCTAAAACTACTATTCATGTTCTTCATTATCAACTTATATAGAAGTTAAGACCCTGAAAAAGGCACAGTATCACTAAAGAGAATCTTAATAATGCATAAATAAAAAATAGAATGTTTTATTAAAATAAATATGAAAAAGAAAGAAAAAGGGATATTTCATTGTCAACATATTTACCTAATACCGGTTAAAGGAAGACCTGTATTTCATCATTATACAATTGAAAGGTGCTGATTATCACGTGACTGTTCCAATTATTAAAAATTATGTTTGTGTTCCTGTTAAAAAAGGGAATGTCTCCCTCAGCTGGTATCCTACCTCCTCCCTCCCTTCCTCTCCCTCCCCCTCCCCCTCCCCCTCCCCCTCCCCTTTCCAGGCGGTAGGAGGATCAGAGGAAATCTTCCTTCTCCCTTTTCATCTCCAATCTTCTAGTTCTTTTTTCAAAACTCAACATCTTTACCCTTTTCAACAAATCTGGCAAAATTGTAGATAGTTTCATAACTACATCCAAGGAATCCAGGAGTCATAGGGGGGTTGCCTTTGTTTGCTTTGGAACTGAAATGGAAGTCCTTCAAGCCATAGTGGATGTCAATGGTAGACTCTTCAACGACCAGAAGCTATCAATGCAACTGGCTTGTTTCCCGCCAGCTTCTTTTGCTCGATCTCCAACAGAATCTCCTGTCCCTCCTGCTATTAATCAATAACCCTCCTTTTCCCAAGTCCTTTCAGCTCCAGTTGTATCAGGGAAAGGCAGATCAATCATCTTGGGGAAAAATCTGGTTGACAAGAGGACTGAATCCTCTTGGGTTTATGTCTCTTAGACCCTTTAGTGACATCCTTTGTAAATTCTTTCATTATTAATATATTTTCTATTTATTACCGCTCAAAAAATAAAGAGGACTGAGTCCTTGAAAAAATGCTTTGTAGCCACTCTTCCCTCCCCCGCGATTGGCATTCCGACAGTAAAAGCATGGATCTCTGAGTGGGGTTGTATTGGAGACGTCTCCATCAGCAGAATTGACCCATCTCACGTTCTGCTCTCCTTTGAAGTTGTAGAGGAGGCTTCCCGACTGCTGCACAAGCTGCCAGTTCTTCATAATGGCCCCTTTCTACAATCTTGTTTTTTGGTCTGCAGAACTCAAGTCCATATCCGGCTGGGTTAGGGTGTTTGGGCTTCCTCTCCGTGTCTAGTTTCCGAAAGCCTCAAAGCTGTTGGCAAATCCCAAAAGCCCTATGGAGTTGGATCCTTTCACTTCTGCTGTGAGGCATTTCCTCTTTGCTAGGTTTTGAGTAGTTTGGTTGCCTAGCCTCCAAGATATGAAACCTATCCCTCTGAAGGTTCACGAAGATTGGCTAGAGCTGGAAGTCATGGTCCAAGAAGATTTTCTTCCCTCTACAACTCCTTTGCAACAGTATTGCAATCGTCCAGCCTCCGACGGATTGTCCGGCAAAATTTCACCAAAGATTCAAATTCAGAAGTCTCCATATTTCAATCAACGGCAAGACAAGCTTCTTCAAACCCTCATATTGGAGATAAACACAGAGCAGTACCTTTTCTACTCAGCATCCCACCTACCCCCATTTTTCCCTTTTCTTCTCAGCATCTGTATGTGCCTCTCTATCCTTCCATCGAGACCAAATATCCTCTGTTAGTGCCCCGGCTCACCAAGTCACCTATTTGTCAATTCTGTGACTTGAGATAGGCCTTTCCTTGGAAGAACATTGACATGAATCAAGACTCAAGTGAAGGTTGAATCAATTCCAAGATTAGAGGAACATTTGAAGATTCAACATCATCATCAGAGTATGGCAATAACTCAGGTAAATTGGCCATAAATGACCCTAGGGTGGACCCCACACCTCTAGGATGACCATGCCTAGGCTTAAATATCACATTTGGATAACTTAATGAAGCCTAAGTGAACACTGACATCCAACAGAACCAAGTGGACTTAACTTGGAAAACTGATGAACTGTCAGGCCGATCTATCGTGTCCCGATGATCTATCGCCTTGGACAGGGACGACCCTTCGTGGTCATACGATCAATCATCCAAATTGACAGAAGTTCTGGTTGGAAAAATACTGTCAAACACATTCAGCCTCAGGACGATACTATCGTGGGAATCACAATCCATCGTGTTGGACAGAATACAACCCATTGTGGTGTGACGACCTGTCGACATGGAATTCCAGAGTTCGGGATTGAAACAACTCTATAAAATCCAACTGGTCTCAAGACGATACTATCGTCAGAGCACGACCCACCGGCACTGGATGTCACAATCCATCGTGAAGCACGACCAATCGTGAGTAACTGTTTTCGAACCTTTGAGGTGCATTAATGTGCAACAATCTGGTTGGTGGATGCCACTTTCAGAACCTCATGATCCATCGTGTGCCACGATTGATCGCCGACTTACTGTTTCGAAAAATTCTGGTTTGCCTCTATAAATACTCCACTGTTTGGAAATTTGAAACATCCCTTCTTGAGCATTTAAGAGCCCCATCTACCAATCTTTATTGGCAAATTTCAAAGGCTAAGATCAGTGGATCATATCTCTCTGTGCTCTTCACTTGGTGAATCATTTGAATCCAATCATACATTGATTGAGATTGAGAGAGAGGAAGGCAAACAAATCTAAGATCAACTTGTATATCCATATCCTAGAAACCACTCCCAAGGATTGTATATACATCGGCGCATCTACTTCAATCAAGCGAGATCACATTGGGAGAGACTCTTCGGAAGCACTTCTCTTGTTTGATTTATTTTTAGATCATCTTGTTAAGTGGATTAAAGAGCGTTCTTGAACTACTATAAAAAATAAAGGGATAAGGAGTAGACCGGGGTTGGTCAAACCTTTCAAAATTAGGATTGAGTTAGGTGAAAGTCCCACTCTATTTGAGTAAGGTGTAATTCCTTCTCTATTTGTGAGGGCGTAATTCCCCACATAGTGAATTTGGGATAGCCCAAGGTTGGGTGAGTCCATCAGTGGATGTAGGAGGGATTTACTCAGAACCACTTTACATTGGGTGTATTTGTCTTTGCTTATGTGATTGATTATTAATCTTGTACAGTCTTGAATCACACAGTTGATTAATCTTATAACTCCGCTGCATATATTGTTGATTAATCAAGAAATTTTAGAAGGCCATTAAATTTGGAGATTGCCCTATTCACCCCCCTCAAGGGTCAATCGTGCTCTAGCTCCAGGAACTTTCAGCCTCCTCTTTTATCCCCTGTGGAGTGTATTGTGCCTAACTCAACTGAATTTGCTTCAGTGCCTAACTCAACTGAATTTGCTTCAGTGCTTAACTCTCTAGAACCAAACTCACCAGCTCCTCTTAGACCTGAGCCTCTCTCTCAAAAGCCCAATCTTGTTGACCCACCCCATATCCTTTCGCTTCCCCTTTTGGATTTGGGACGAACATGCGTCCAAGCTCCAGCTCAGTCAATCCAACCTCCACTATCAAGCTAAGACCAATAGGCCCAACCTTTTTTTACCAACGAGGCCATCGCGAAAGGTGTCATTTCCATCGTCTCCTTCTTCTCCACCACCTCTGCAGTTCCATCCTTTTAGCACAAGTGGCTTCCAACCATGTCCCTTTCCCGCCACCGTGAAAAGCCTAGTTTATAGCCCTAGCACCTCTCCCGTCACCGTGAAGAACCTAGCTTACCATCCTGGCACCTCACCCACCTCTACCTTTGATGATTTCCCCTCTCCTCCTCCTTCTTTCCTCTTGGCTCTCGGCAAAAGGCCTTTCGGTGGTAGAAGAGTGCTCTATGCACTCTACTTGGTGCCATCCTCTTCATTTTAGCAAGCTCTAGGACATTCTTCTTTGTTGAGACCTCCTCTGAGATTGGCGAATTCTCCTATGGTGGAACCTTTGTCCGATCCTCTGTCTGTGATTCAATTGGAAGTTGCTGTTGTTGATCCTGGGTGTGGAGCTTCTTGCCCTTCTAGTCCAGCTGGAGCTAAATTCCTTTCTCCATCCCTAGTCCAAGTGTCCCATCAATCTTCCTTCCCAGAGTCTGTGGCAGTAAGCTTGATGGAGAAATTTGAAGCTAATATCTAACAGAGGAACCAATTATTCACTTCGAATCACATTTCTTCAGGCTCTGAAGTACCAACTAATCATCTCTCTTCCCCCAATTAGGTCGATCTCAAAATTCTTGAGGTTAAAGCTCGGGTTAATAGACAATGGCCAAGAACTTCTCCTCTAGTATCTCACCAAAATCTGAGCCTTTGGGTCCCTTAAGACTAAAAGAAAGGACAAAACTTCCCGAGAGCTAAACAGGCTTTGTTCATCAGTAAATTATTGTTGTCACAAAGAGAAAGTTGTTGATGCATCCTTGGGCAATAGCAGCCATGTATAGGGGTTGCGTCAGGTTCTCTATGAAGATTTTTTCTTGGAATGTTAATGTTCTCGGTGATCCATCAGAAGGGCAACAATAAAGAGCTTCCAAGACTCTAAGCTGGAGGATCCCTCTGACATAATCATCCAGTTCTTTTGGAGTGGTCTTAGAAATTGTTGGGAGGCTAAGGCTTCCTAAGGCTCCTCTGGTGGGATCATCATTTGTTGGGACCCAAGTAAATTAAACAAGTTGGATAGTCACATTACAGAATACTCTCCTTATATTCACATGAAAGATCACATTTCTGCACAAGCTTGGACCTTAACTTCTATCTATGGTCCTTGTGATGATTCAAGAAAGCATGCTTTCCTATCGAAAATCCAGTCTCTTAGTGGCAAGTGGTGTGACCATTGGTGTATTTGCAGGGATTTCAATATTATTTGATTTTCCCATGAAAGAACAGGTGTTACTAGAGCCACAACCATCATGTGTCAATTCTCCGATTGCATTTTACTCTCAATTCAGTAGATCTTTCACTCCCAGGAGGCAAATTGACGTGGTCCAATAGGTATGAAAGGCCTTGTCTCTCTCGTATTGACTGATTCCTTGTATTGACAGAGTGGTTGGAGAGTTTTCTTGATTCCCATGTCACCATTTTCCCTAGGCCCATATCTGACCATTGGCCTTTGGTGCTTGACACTTTTGAGGCCTCCTTTCCATTTTCAGCTTTGTTGGCCTAAAGAAAGAGGGTTCAATAAGCTAGTTGCCAGCTGGTAGGCTGAGTTTAATGCCATTGGCAAGAAAAGTTTCATCCTCACTTAAAAGTTGAAGTACTTGAAGGGCAAGTTGAAAGATTGGTGTCATTCTTGCTTCGGCTCTTTGACTGAGTCTCTTGCCTCCCAAGTTGATAGCAACCAAATCGGCATCAATGAACAAGCATGCACTCTTTCTAAGCAAGACTATCTTCTTTGTCTCGACCTACAAGATTAATGACGCAGGACAAGACAAAAGGTGACCCTAAATGACTAAATGCGATTTATGCAATAATAAGAAACTAAATGAGGCTGAAATTAAAATTAAAATTAATAATAACAATTAGAATAATAAAATCTACCACAAATAATCAATAAAATTCAGAGGATTTAATGTAAGTAATAAAATCACAATCCAAACCATGTCATAGCTCAAAATTAGAAGGCTCTCAAAACCAAGGAGATTATCAGATCACACAAACACAGATTCCTCACCAAACAAGGGTAAATTTAACTGTGTAATATGAAAAGGAAGTCAAAACAGCTTGGGACAGCGGTATTTGAAACTGTATGGGATATCTGGGACAGGGGAAATGCCTAAGAAAGATGTCTGGCTGGGTTCTTGATGAATGTAGAATGTCCAAAAGGGGCTAACAGCACCTGTAGAAGAACTGTTTGGGGGTAACAGCAGGTGTAGATGTGAGTTTCGGGAGGGGCGGCAGCAAGGGAAGGAGATTAGGGAGGGGTGAAAGCTCTGAATGGTGTAGGAAGGCAGATCTGGGCTGAGAGGCTGGCGAAAGATCAAGGACAGGCTATGGCTGGCAGTGGCAGCAGGGTAAGGGAAAGCAAACAGAGAAGAAAAAGGGAAGAGAGAGGAGAAGAAGAGGAAGAGGAAGAGGAAGAGGAAGAGGATCAAGTACCTGGAAGGGAAACAGCTTCACGCCAAACTCTCGGATTCGCTCCAAGATAATCACGGCAGAGGATTTGCAGAGAAATTCTCAATCTTGATTTTATTTCATTGTAAAAACTGTCTTTGCCCAAAGGGCTACAAAGCCTTATATAAAGAATCACTTACTTAAAATAAAATAAAATAAAGCAAAATTACAACACTACCCTTGCTTAAAATAAAACTAACTAAAACAAAAAATAGCAAGTAAAGAAAAAGGCAACCCTTGCTTAAAATAAAACTAACTAAATATAGCAATAAACAAAATAGAAACTAACTAAAACCAACCTCAAAGAAAATTAAGTACAACAACTACTAATTATAGAAAGCAACTACTAATTATGGAATCTGCAATGAATGCTCCGCATCAATTAATATCAAGTAAAAAGCATTCAAGAAGAGATCAAATGGAGGCAAAGGTCTAAGGACAGGTGGATGAAAGAAGGTGATAAAAAAAATTCCATGCCATAGCCTCTGCTCACAGGCATGTCAACCGTAGCAAGTCTATCACCATTGATAACATCACTATCCTAGATAAGGATGCTACATTTCCTCCATTATGAATTACTTTCAAGATTTATACTCTGCCATCTCTAGGAAAGATTTCCTATTGTTGGTCTCCCTTTCAAGTTTGTTTCCCCATTGGGTGCTTCCCATCTTGAGACCCTTTTACTGTGGCGAAATCAAGGCTGCGATTTGGGACCATTAGTGATGATAGAGCATTTGGTCCGAGCGGTTTTCCCATAGCCTTTTTCAAGATCTTCTAAGATGTTGTCAAGCAAGATCTAGTAGCTTTCATTGAGTTCCACCAACGGGAGTGTCTTTCTAAGGAGCTGGGCGCAAGAAAAAAATGCCTCAAAAGTGGTTTCCAACTCCCAATTAGGCAAAATAGTTTGTCACTCCATTAGCTATTCGGCTGATCTGAACAAAAGATGCATCAAGCCCTGAAGCGAAACTTCTGATCTCCCTAACCGTATTGATCAATCTCCAGGGAGGTGTTTTTATCCCATGGCCCATTTGATTGCATTTGCCGAATCCCCTTCAATTACCAGTTTTCCTTGCCCATGAGTTTCCAGATGATCAAAACTATCCTAATACTAAGAATTTCCACCGCATTTGAATCTTTGATTCCTACCGACTCATTAAACATGATTGATGTACCGCTAACGTGATTTCTAAGCAGACCGCCTATCCTTGCTGGTCCCGGTTTCCCTCTAGCTTCCACATTTAAATTTGTTAGTTTTACACTAATTTCATTACAAATAACTATTCATTTAATTTTATTCAGATATTATGTCAAATCCAGAAATCTTTTGTTTTGGGATTTTCCAAATCAGACAACTCATACCCATGTACTCACTACCACACAACTTAGAAGGGTGCACACAATGCATACATGTGCTCCAGTTTTATCCCATCTATATGTAATCAACTTTTTTACTTGCATTTTTCCAATAAACCAATACCATATGTACTGTTATTTCATCTACTCTAGTTCTGATTGTTGAGATAGTTTTCTTTCACATGCCATTTTTTAATTTTCATATGTGGTATCCAAATCTACCTGACCAACATATATACATTTTGGACACCAATATTGTTAACAAATTGTTGATCACTGATACCTTGTAATTTCAACATCAGTTAGTTGACATAGACCATGATCCATTTTTAATGTGACCCTTTCTACAATGGACCATCCAATTATCCATAGTAAGTACAAGCAGTCAAGCACATGTAAGGTCTAGATTCAGCTATGCACTCATTAGTATAGTGGAGAAAATGAATCAAAGGTAAACTGCTCTGCTGCAGGGTGTGCTGCAGTCAGCCTAGAACCTTTAATGCAATGTCAACAGTAGATTTTATAGATACTTGCAGGCCATGTATGCAAACTTAGTGGAGAACAAACTTACATCCTTTTTTTTGAAAGGTAACAAACTTACATCCTTTGGAAGAAAAAAACGCTTGAATGAGTCATTCAGGATCAGTTTAAGAGTCGTTAAACCCCTTCTTGGAACATTCTCTCTGTATCCTTGTTCTGATCCTTGCTCAGAATTGGCCAGGTATACATCTGTCTGAAAAGGAACAGGACTGAAAACAACCCCCTGGAATACCAATTCTATATTAGCAACCAAACAAGAAAATATGTCAATGATCGATAGTAATGAACTGAAATAAATAAATAATACATAATAATACAATCTGGCCCCAAAACATGAATTATAGATTGTAGAATCATCATTTCAAAAAAAAAAAAAATGTAAAATCATAAGATTCCTGATTTCTCAAAAAAAGAAGTACAGAAAATACAAAATAAGTCATAATCAACGATACAAGGTTATAGACCAAAGTATAGTGCATAGTCACCAAATCAGCAATAACATCTCACATTGTCACTAAAGACCATTAATCTGAATTGCCACGTCCAATAACAACCAAAGATCGTAAATTCACAATCAACAACAGAAACCCATAAACAAAACAACAATTTGGATGTAATGAGAGATAAATAACATAGATAATACTTGAAAAGATTAAAGAATACAAGATTCATCAAATAAAAGACGAAAACAGCAGAAAGGGTATAAATTAATCCCACCTAAGACATTATAAGATATATAAAAGAATACTCTTTCAAGCTTCAAAGAGAAAACTTACAAGAATTTTTCCATAAGTTTCTTTGGCTCGATCGCTGGAGATACTTTCGGCAGTGACTGTAGAAAGATGTAATTCAATTAAAGAAGAGACAGATACAGGAAAATAGCAAACAATTCAAGGAACAAACCCCTGGAAATTCTAGGAATTGATGAGATGAGATTGGAGGAATACTGAAATCGCGATTAATTTCGCAGATAGTAACGGATCCAAGCGGAGGGAGAGACGGCATTTTGTGCAACTTTGGGGTCGTTTGGCCCCTCGTATTGCCTGATAAGAGTTGCCTCTATCTGTGACGGGAAGATTGTATCGGAGAAAAAAACATAAGACTGCTGATTTTTGAAAGGACGAAGGCGCGTTTTTTTTTGTCTTCACAGATTTTTTGGTGCTGCTAGGGTTCTTTTGGCAGCAACGGATGGTTGAATACGCAGTCACATTTTAAATTTATTTATATATGATATGAATTTTAAAATTTAAAGTATATTTTGTATGCACATTTTTTGTATAAATGAAAAAGATTTTTATGTAAAAATTGTTTTCAAATGATCCATGCAAATCTTTTCTACGAAAAAATATTTTTAGGACAGTCATTTCCATAAAAAATGTAGAAATGAATCATCAAAAGAATGGGTTGAAAAGAAATTTCAAAAACTTGTGGATTTCAAGGCCTAAGATTCAACCCAAGGGACTATCTATATTTTATGTGAACCCATGACCCAAGAAACAATCTAACCATGACATTGTGATTTGATCCATGACTTGTGATCTGATCGATGATCTAATTGATCCATCAACCCAATTTATTATATTACTTGACTCATGATCATGACTTGTGATCTGATCGATGATCTGAATTGATCCATCAACCCAATTTATTATATTACTTGACTCATGATCTAACCCAACCCAACCCACATCTAAGGGTGGCAATTTTTTGTCCTACTCATGAACCCATTTGACCCAATTCGAAAAAATCGAATTTGAGTCATTCATTTCTTAAAAGATTTTTAAATTGATCTGACTTGAAATAATTTTAGGTCAGGTGAATAGAGGGGTCCCAAACTTAAACTTGATTCGAAATTGAATTAAAATTAATATTTAAATAATTTTTTATTTTTATTTATTAATTTTAGCCCATGTACCTCTACCAAGTTAAAAAAAATTATCCTATTACATCAATTTTCCATATTCCAATGTACTCAGACGAAAACGTGAGCCCTTTTATTCTGGGTCTAGTTGAATAAAAATAAAATCTAGATCAGTTTGGGTTAGTAGTTAAAAAGTCAAGTCGGGTTGTATCGAGTCAAATAAAATCTTTATTATTACATATAGCTAATTCAACATCACCTTACCTTTTGTCACCCCTACCCATGTCACATGCCTAAACATCTCGATCCCATAAACAACCTCACTAGATCGAGCATCCATAATATTACCATTTTTAAATAAATGTAGGTTGAAATAACTCTATATTACATTTAATTGTGTTATTGCTATTTTTGTTGTTGTGATTATAATGATGATCATCTTCATTGTCATTATCATCTAGAATTAATTATAACCTCTCCTTCACCCACCTAACAATTGAACAAAACTTCATTGATGAATCATTGTGTAAACATTTTTTTGTTGAACAAGAAAAAAATGATAACCATGAAAAACAGATTGTATAGATTCCAATTCTACAGACAAAAGAAACAGCCTCAAAGATTGTTTGTCTATTCCTTAAGGAAAGTAACTCTATGAAAAAAATTAATAAATGTGATGAAATTCAGCCTTATGTCGAGTTGTGAAAATCCAACATTTTAATTGTCAGTGTTAAAATAAATGAACCAATGTCTTGCCAAACAAGAAAAATCTCTCCTTTTTCCTCAATAATTTTTTCTATACCCCTTTATGGAGAACAGATCCTTAAAAGGAGATGGAAATATCACACTTCTTGTAGTGTGACAATGAACCCTTATTCAATAGAAGAAGAAAGAAACTCATTTCCACATTTCTCATTTTCAATATTTTGAAAAATGACAAACGAACTCTTAAAGAACAATTTTCATAAAAAAAAAAAATAGTTGCTAACAAGCATGGTCTTATAGTCTAGGATTATAGAATATTATTTGGCAAGCCATACATACACCCGGTTATTCTTTTCCTAAGGAAGCATTCCTTTGGACGAAGGATCGACCGAATACGCAGAAGAGAAGAGAGGGGGAAAAAATTGGTGGGCCCCACCGTTGATCGAAACCCAGGGTCTTTCTTAGCCGTAGATAGATGGGCTAGGACAATCATTGTGGTGTCGATCCTAGGGTCAAAAGTGTATGATCTACTTGGATCTAAGAAAAAAAGGCATAAAATTGGGTTTCGGTCGCCCAAAGCAGCAGCAGAAGAAATTGGTCGGAGGAGGGTCCCACGCAAGTCCGATCAGAGATCTGAGGGTACAGATGGATAGACTATCAAAAAACAGAATGGGTATAGTGGGTCCGCTGGTAGAAACTTTCTCCATCACCTGATCTAAGGCCGAGAAGAAGATCTGGTAGTAGCAGATCTAGTCACCGCCAGATCTTCTTCTCGGCCTTAGATCAGGTGATGGAGAAAGTTTCTGCCGGCGGGACCCACCATACCCATTATGTTTTTTGATGGTCTATCCATCTGTACCATCAGATCTCTAATCGGACATGCGTGGGACCCTCCTTCGGCCAATTTCTTCTGCTGCTACTTTGGACGACCGAAACCCAATTTTATGGGGATTTTTTTCTTAGATCCAAGTGGATCCTACACTTCTGACCCTAGGATCGACACCACCATGATCGCCCTTGGCCCACCTATTTACGGCTAAGGAAGACCCTGGGTTTTGATCAACGGTGGGGGCCCACCATTTTTTTTTTCCATCTCTTCTGTGCATTCGGTCGATCCTTTATCCGAAGGAATGCTTCCTTCGGCGGTTTTGTCTACGGATGAATTTAGTGGAAGGGCAAAATGGTCATTTCACTCAAAATTTTGAAAAAGGGTGTGTAGGGAAAGAAAAACCGGGTGTCTGTATGGCTCCCTATTATTTGGAGAAAGTTAGAATATAGAACATTTGGTTTCATGAACAGCCTATATTCATTTAGTCATTCTATTCTAGCTTCTATTATTCTTCAAATCAAAATGGGTCCCATGTCTAACTTAGTATCATGCATCTTCTCTGTAGGTGGGTCCACTTAAAATTTTGATTAACTCGGTTGGACATGTTTATTGTGCTACTCTACACTAGGGATGCAAAATTCGGCCATGTCGAGATATCGGTTGATAAATTTCTCTCTCTTTTTTTTAAATATCCATTAATTTTTTATTATTTTATTTTTTATGAATTAAAAATTAAATAAAAAACCCAAAAAGAAGCTGGTTTTTTTAAAAAAAATTGAAAACGAAAAATATCGGCCGATATCTGGGCCAATATATGGTCCGATATCAACTCGGGCCCACCACCGTTTTATTTTTTAAAAAGACCGATATTATGAATAGCGGCCGATATATCAGCCATATCAGTCGAGAAATACTGTGTATGACCGATACAATATGCATCGGCCGATATAATACGGTGTTGATGTATCGGCCGATATCTTTACCCCTGCTCTACACCATCTAATGAAAAAGGATGAGGCAAGCATTCGTCGGGCCTATTGTGGGGTCCACAAACCAAAGTTTGCATGTATATAGTTATTATTTAAGTTTTTACATTGCTCTTTTGCAAAGCCACTTGTTAACATTAGAATATTCTAAAATTCAAATTCCCTGTAATCTCTTTTTTCTTTTCTTGAAATGAAAATGCAAACAATTTATATACATCGCATTTTCTTAATATCGGAATAAAAAGAAAAGGAAAAAAAAGTAGAAGAATGCATGGAAGAAAACATAAAATCACAAATGGAAAAAAAAAATAGAGCAATGCAAAGTAAGAAAACAGAGACAGAGCTCAAGAAAAGAAGCAATTGCGGTAGATGCCCGCTATAGGGCCAAGAAATCTATCAAGTGTATTTTCAATTTGTGCAATTTCTAAACCCTTAATCTAAATTGTTGATCCACTGTGTGCATTACCTATTAATTTATGATATTGTGATTAAGATAACTTACATGCTCTTTGAATGATTTTTCTAATTTTTTCAAGAATTTCTTAAATAAAAGATCTTTTGAAAAAGGTTTGATAAATAATATAACAAGCTTATATTCATTTAATTCTAACTATATGATGTTTATAGATATTAACTGAGATATGAATTTTCTTTTTTTTTTTTTTGTTCTAGCTCTTAAAATTTTGTTCTAATAATCTTTATTTCTAAGTTTTTGTCAAGATTTAAATGAAAGCACACTTTAGATAGTGTTGTTTATCTACATAATTTTAAACAACTTTTCACATTTTTAACATATTTTATTCATATTAAAATATCTATCTTCCACAATCTAATATTCCATCAAAATGTTTAAGCTTTAAATCCTATATTTTATTCTTGAAATTTTAAATTAACAAAAAAGGGCCAATACCTCCAGGTCGATTTGGTAATGTACATGACCCATAGTAGTAAAGTATATAATCTTAGATCCGACAGACTGCATTAATGTATGCTTGTGAAAAAGTGGAGACTGGAAAATGGTACAGGCCCTGAATAACAAATTATCCAGGGCAAGTATCATTGGTCTCTAAAATTTATGAATTTATAAATATTGATTACTTATTTTTTTAATCTTTAAATTTTTGTAGTCTTTAAAAAGACAATTTAATTTTTTATATCATATAGGAAGTTCCGTGTATCCATGGGATCAATCTAAGAGAGAACCCCCTCCGTAGGCAACCATCTAAATCAATCATCCATACACTACAAAGCAGCAAACATCAACCACTTCGCTGCTGAAATATCTAGCCCAGTGTCCCCTTGCAACATCCAACATGGAGCCCATACATGGTGAAACCTGGTTGCCTTCGTAATGCTTCCAACAGCCGATCGGGTACGGATACCTATGTTATAAAAAGAAAAAGGCAATTTAATTGTTCATATTGTAAGCTCCTTTTAATTAATACTTATGCACTTTCCAATTAGTTTGGAGCGTGTTTCATTTTAGAAATAAGTGAAAATGGAATGGAATGAACTTAATGTACTTGAGTTGGGTCGGGTGTTCATTCAACCTATTCTATTCTATTCTATTCTCACTTATTCTTGAGAGCAAGCACAGCCGATGCCGTGTATGTTTACGAAAAAAATTATTTGTGAAAGATGCATGGGATCTCAATTGGGTCACATTCTAGTATTTCATCTTTATGCTGAGCAATTGCTGGTGGAAATTTTAAGCAGACACTTGGTTAATAAAGGCCGTGAGAAAACAATGTTGGCACCCTAAGTCTGAGAGAAGAATATACAGAGAACTTGACAACGGAAAGAGTTGAAATTTGAAAATACACCTTCTCAAATCAAAGTACATTGGAGTCAGATTCAGCCGTTGGCAGTGGCAACATAGAAGAACTCAGACCTCCTCATGGGGCTTGATGATATTGTACTTGCAAAGTGGGCAAGTGGCGTTTATCTGGAGCCATTTGATGATGCATCTCGAATGGAAATGATGCTTGCAGGGAAGAGAAAGCAGCTCTGCCCCATCTTCATATTGACAAAGACAAATGCAGCATTCCTGCAAATATGGATAAAATGCTTACAACAGTATTTCTTGCATGAAATGACAAAAATGAGTACTGGTATCTTTCAAAATAGGAGATGTTATTCGTTTATTTATTTTTACATGAAAGCAGTGAGTAGTGTATACATGGGGAAGTTATTGTTGCTTCTGTTCAGCATCCACATGAAAAAATTAGAGAGCAACTCTTTCCCATGTGGATTTTGCGAGGGCAACGGCGTTTTCTCAACAGTTAAGTCTATTTTCTCTTAAAATGGGAGAGAAATTAGACATGAGAGAAATATCAAGAGCTGGGAGAACTAAATGGTACAGAAAACAGTGTAGGTAAATGAATGAGATGCCTCAAGCAAAATGTGGAAGATGCTCCTGCCTTTTAGTTTTAGACTGACAAAAGCCTTTTCTCATGCGACGTGTTAGCATACATCTATATTGTTCCAGATATGCTTATCTGTAACATACAGCTATATGTAACACCGATATTCTCTGTACTTGTATCAAGCCAAAGAACAACTGCATCAGACTGCTCGTCAGCTATTAAAAAAAGAAAAACAGGCCTACCTTATACTGTTTATCATGAACTACATGCACTCAACATTAATGCCAAAAGCTGAGCTCAAACAGATGGCATATAAGCTTCAATGGCGATAAAAATGATGTTGGCACTGCTGATCCATGGTGATAACACAACCTTAAACAGGTTACTTAAATAGCAACAATAATGGTTAGTTACTATTAATTTTAAAAATAAACACCCTTCTATTGTTAACTAGAGATAGTATATGCATGTACATTAACAGGTATATATGCTTGTTGATGAGTATTAAACATTTTCACCTTTGGACCTTTAAATATGCAATAGGGTGTCCCATGGCACCCTATAAGCAATTTCATATGCTCAGGTTCTTTGCGCAACCTTTAAGCAATCATCAAGAAACAAACGAGGAAAACTGGAAAGAAGATACTGACTGAGTCTTCAGGGCAGAGAGCAAGTTCATCTATGGAATCTCCCACATTCAGTTCTGCCTCTGCCAGGTTAACCGGTTGCTGCTTTTCTAAATCAAATCTGTCCACTTGGTTAAGCTGACGAAATCTAAACTTGGGAAGAAGGCTGATATCGGCATCAGACGCACCCTCCTCACCCACAGCAGCATATAGAACTGCTATGATGCATGGCAAGCAACAACACAGAGCAATGCCAATGATACAAGCCAATGCAATACAAAATATTGCAAAAAACACATCAAAGGCAAGAAACATCACCATTAACCTGAAATGTATTTACAAGGAACCACTGTGAGCTAGTTTAAATTCAAATCTTGAGCTGATTCAACCATAAATATCCAATGAAACATGGTTGGAAAACTATCATATAACCTCACCAGTACAGGCGAGGAGCATCTTGCAGAAGTGCTTGACCGCCGGCAACGATCCAGTAGAATCCAAGTATCCACCAAAACAATGAAATCAATGTATTCACAGTTTCCAGCCTCTTTGGAATACTGGAAAAGAAAATTGCCCATTAGCAACGAAGTTAAACTTCCTTTTTATTTCCATCGCATATATATTAGCAGATGCCCAGGTTGATGATATCATTGAACAATTGGAAAAAAAATTACATATATAATAGATGTCCAGGCAGAAAAGTAGATAGTAGGTCCCACCTGATGATCACAAAACTTATATGGATGGATAGGTTATCATAGGAACTATCATACTGTCAAAATGAGACCCATTGAATGATCTTAATAGTTGACTTTTTAAGTGGTCCCACATGGGGCCCTTGTGCCTAATTTTCACCTCCGTGTCATCACGATTCCTTGGTCCTTCTTTTGGGCTTCATTATTGGGTCCAGTTCATGTATAACCCATCTTTTTGGCAGCAACCTTTTAAGTGTGGTGGTGTTCTCATTCCTCACACTACTTTGTACCAATTGTAGGATCACACACCATGACCGAAACTGGGATCACCTTTGTTATCCAAGTCCAAAAGGCTCATGCATTGAGGATTGAACTTGGCGCTAGAACTAGGGGCTTTCTTTGCTTATGTGTTACTAGGTGCTGCCGACATCACATACTACCTTGAGAAATTCTCCTTAAGAACTTCTCAATGGCATTTTATCCTTTGTGTGCCTCCTTTCCTTTGGGTTTGCAGAACTTTTGGTTTACCCTTTTGCCACTGGGGATTTGATGACAGCTTCTTAGGACTCTAATGACCATCTGATGACAAGTCTGGTTGATCTTCAATTAAGCATGCTAAAGTCAGCGAATAAGATACGATATTTTAGATCTAACTTGTGAAAATTAGATCAAGGATAATCCTAACCCAACTCAATTTGAGTTAAGAAAACCCTGAATTGATGAATTCACCAAGAATCTCTAAAGTCTAAACAATCCTCAAAACTCCTTTGATTCCAATCGGCAATTGCTAATCCACTCAATTATGAGAAAACTGGACCTGAATTGGAAAATTAAACCTAGATCTAATTTTTCTTTAGAAAAAAGAATCAAGGCTCAAAAGTCAAAATCTCACTAGGTGATGGTTGACTCAGTTGGCATCTCTTCAGAAGATGTTCATTCAATACATGAACAACAACAACAGTTTATGGAGTTCGTTGAATCAAAGATTCTACATGAGGAAAATGATTCAAGATAGTAGTGATGATTGTTGGCTCAATTGGGATTCTTTCTAAAGATATTCTCAATCAAATTTTCCAGTACAAGTTGCTACAATCAAAGTTTACTCCAAGACAATGGAAGACATGCAACAACTTCTGGAGATAGTTAATGCAGATGTCGTTGTGCACCTCTACATAAATCCTGTGTGGGAAGGCATCCACATGGCCATCAATGATTTCATACGGGTGGAAACAGAGGTCATAATAATAGTTTTTTTTTTTAAAAGGCAGTCATAATAATAGTTGGGCAAGGATCTAGGGGGCCAAAGAAAGCCAGTCTACACGTTCCAGCCCAATTGATAGCATCAGCAGGCCGTCATGTGAGACCTTGACCCCAAAGTTATAAATGAACCGGTTGATCCAAAAATAAATAAACGCTGCCAATTCATAGTCAGCGTCCACTAGATGTTGGGGGTTGGATTGATAGAGAGAGGGGCAAAGACATGAACCTATTGGGCCCATGAAAGCCGGCCACAAGGGCCTTTATAGTATATATCATCTTTGTGCTTCCAGGAGTTGTGTATTAGAGTTGACACACCGCTAATTGAGAGATTGATTGTACATCAACAGATCATAATTGTACAACTTTCCTTATTTGTAGCTTGATTTATGTATTCATTGATTCTATTTTCCTCTGTAAATAATATATCCTCCGCTCTTCCATCAATTGAGGAAGAGACAAATTTGTCAACTCTAATATTGTGGAGAGAGAGAAACTGCTGCTCCACGCCTTCATCAGGCTCATACATGCACACATCCTTTCCAAGATAGGAACTGAAACAAGCATGTGCAAATTCAAAAGATTAATCTCAACTTCACCAGAGAGGAAGATGAAGGTGTTCCTCTCCATGACAAGAAAGACGCCACAACCGACAATAGTGTCAAATCCAGACTGAAAGGGTGAAGAGTTGTGCGCATCAGATCCAACAAGTTGACATTGGCCAGAAGGGCTCTGTGCCACTCATCAATCAAGATCCTCTCACCCCAATGATGAAACTGGTCCATGCTGGGGAGGCATTGCTCATATATCTTCACAGGCACTTGGGCTTTCTGATGCTGGAACTTTTGGTATGCCGTAGGATACATCAGTGGATTGAACTATGCAAGTGGCAGAAAAGAGAACAGGGAAATTCAAGCACAAGACAACAATCATTTCTCACAGCAGGTGAAGAACTATCAATAACAACACCAATGTGATTGAACATTTGGTGTAAAACAAAGTAAATTTTCTGATACTGGTGGACTGTTAAACGAACTATAACTTGCAAATCCTTTTGGGTGTATTATTGTCCATGAAATAAATATAGTTACCATTTCAAAAAAAAAAAACTTATACAATTACTAAATGCAATCAAATTGTGTCCTAAGAGAAACCATGTACACAAATTAAAAAGAAAATGTAATTTGAACAAAACTAACTTGCCCATCACAAAGAGAGCCGGATCATCGAAGACAACATGAAAATTATTCAAACTGCATTGAAGACAGACTCAATAAATAAGAATCATAGGGCCTATCTGGTAGAAATCAGAAAACTCCAGCAGAAATTATAGCTCTCCAAATTTTGGATTCAGCAAATTCTGTTTTCTCTAGAAGCCTAAAACTTCTAAAGTAGCCCCTTACATATTTTATACAGGTCAAAGGCCCTTTTGTGCGCTTGGCAAGCCTTGAACCATCAATTGAATTTTCCAGAATTCCTGATCAAGCTTTGGGATTCCAAATAACTTTTTAAGATGGAAATTTTATAAAACCCTGAAATGAAATGATATAGAATTTCAAAATAATGACGAATTGGGAAACTGGGATTTTTTATGAAATGCAACACCGACTTTTTTTCCTTCCAATTATTGCAGAACTCTGGTGTTTCATTTATCAAAAATGTTGGCGTCTCAATAACTATTTACTCAGACTCTAGAATTCCCATTGCACCAAACATGTAATGTAGCTCTTCGAATAATTTTGTAAATTCTAAGAAGAAGAAAATAAGAGCAGGATACGAGGAGAAACGATACTCGCTTAGGCTCATATCGTCATCTCCCCGCGGAGAGAGATGCCGCCTCCGAAACTCGAGATACACAAGACCAACGTGCAGAAGGCACTGAAGAGCGTATCCAGCGATCCAGAGCCTAAGGGGAGTGGACGGCCGCTCGTGGGCGGTGGCACCCAGGATAGCGATAGACACAGAGACGAAGGCAAGGTTCCAGATAAGGTCGAGGACGATGATGGAACGGGAGTAGCCCCAGTCGGCCTGGCGCTCCTCCAGCCGGAGGGAAGCCCTCTCTCGGATCAGCATCGGCGGCTGTGGGAGGATCCAACGGCTGGTGGCCCTGCTGAGCAGGGATGATAAATGGGTGCTGTTGGATCTCTCCCTGGTGGGGTTCCTCAGCAATGGTGGGGGGTCCACCACTCTTGATGCCTCTACTGCTCTTCTTCATCTTCCATTCTCTTTCCCTTTATCGGTTATTGCTATTCTCCGAGAGAGAGAGAGAGAGAGTGCTTGGAGGAGAGGGGGCTTCGGTGACGCCGAGAAGAGGGGGGAGAGAGACAGACAGAGAGAATGATTAGAAATCTGAACCAACGATGTGGATGGTGATCAAACAAATGGACGGGTTGGATTTAAAAGAGGAAAAAACCCATTTGCACTGCTAAGAGATCTTAAAAATCTTAATACAGTATTTTAAAAACTTTACACTATAATTTTTTCCATATTTAAGATGATGATTTAAAAAAAAAAAAATTGACAATGAAAGATCAAAGATGAAGGGATTTTATGGGGATAGAGCCTCAAAAGTTTTAATTTTTTTGAACGAAAATGTCCATTGCTTCTCAACACATGGTGTGAATCAGTGGAAGAGCAAATTTTAAAGAAAATTAGAGCATTTGTGCTAATTGAAATACTCGCTCTATCCTAAAATATTTATTTTAAATAAATTTTGAAATTGTTTCAAATTACTTATCATATTCCTTTATTTTTTCTATTAATTCAAATCTATATTTATTTTATTCTTAAGAAATAAAATATTCTGAAATAAAATAAGTATTTTGGAATAATTTATCTTCTTTGCACTATACTTGTCCAATCCCATAAATTGATATAGCACAAAAAACTCATTTACTTCTTTTTTTTTGAATTTATGTGTGGGAAACTTTAAAAAATACAATGTAAAATCTCTATGAATGATACCCACTGTCCTTAGAGTACAAAAGATTAGGCCGCAGGACTCAAACTTGACACCTTCAACGTCTTAAGATAGGAGATTAACTAGTTGACCTACACCAAATTGACGAGAACCACTTATTCTGTAATTTTCATCTGAGTTAAAAAAAATACCTTACCTCTGAGTAACTTACTCATCTCCTTTACGACGATTGTTCACATCTTTCTCGCCGCTCTGCTGCTTCGGTGACAGAGTGTTCGTTCTCCTCCATCTCCTGCATGATCTTTATCCTCTTCCGGCGTGCTCGTTCTCCTTCTTTGATGTTTACTTGTCCTTCTTCAGCATTCTTAACCGACGACCTCCTCATCCTTCTTCTCCGGCGTTCGCCTTCTCCTTCTTTGGGAGTCTACTTCTCCATCTTATTGTTTGAAGATGGACCTTAACATGCAGAGTCCTATTGACACAAAATGTGTTGTACTAATACTATCAAGAGAACAGTGTTCCCAAATTGATTTGGGGTGGAGAGATACGTATAATTTACCTTTGTGAAATTGAGAGTACATTGATTATCTACATTGTTCTGAACATATTTTTATTCAGACTTTGAACATCAAATGATTTAAAGGAAGTTTGCACATGGATGAATGGGAGCTCACTCACCGTATGAAGTAGGGCTGCAACTCGGGTCGGGTTTTGGCCCGACTTGTATGATCCGACCTGAGAAATCATGCGGATCGAGTTGAAAAGATAAAAATCTGTATGAAACTCGAATTAGGGTCGGATTGAGGATTTTACAAGTTAATCCGATCCCAACTCAGCTAAAAAGTAGATTAAAATGTATTTGGTCAAGTTAGAATTCGAGTTCGTTTGAGTTAGAATTCGAGTCGATCGAGTTGTGATAGTTCAAGTTGATAATTCAGGTCGGGTTGAATTTTAAGGAACCCGATCTTAGGTACAACCCTGATATGAAGCAAAGTTGGAGAAAAGTGAGTTAAAAAACTTCATCCACTTGAAAGACATGGTAATCCCTGGAATTAAATAGGTGGCTCAGGTTGATTTTTGGAGGCCAGAGACGAACACATTCTATTTACCTAGTGTGGAACTATAAAAATGTTTATTATTTGTAGGGTCTCTCCATCGAAATGTCTGCATATAGTGACAAATGATTTTTCAGAAAAAAATGGTAATCCAGGAAACACCTAAAAAATCTTTTTATTATTTTTTTCTAAGTAACAGTTTCTTCTTTTCTCTGTTGTTCATGTAATTCAAAATGTGGAGCATAACCTCCAAAAACGTGTTTATATAAGAAATATTTTATATCTAACGTTTAATACCTATTTAGTAGTTTTAACTTTTAAGTTTAATTGTAAAATTTAAAATTTAAAAGAGAATGCATTAAATTTAGAAGTTAGTTACGTAGATCTTTTTGACAAATTGATAGTGTATTGAGAGTTGAGATAAGATTACCATCAAAAGATCTCTAATATCCTCTAATATCCTATGTAACGGATTTGAAAATGAAATAAATGAAAATGGAAATCAGTGTCTATCCTGAGATGTTCTAAAATTTCAGAGGCTCTTGATAAAATCATAAGATGGAGCCTTACTGCAATTAGTATCTTTTTTTGAGGATCCTAACATACCTTGAAATTTTGGTAGTCATAGGCGGCGGCTTAGGTCAGTTATAGCCAGGGCCAACCTTGATGGAAACCCTTAGATTACATGAAAATTTGGCCACTTCTTTCATTTGATACAGTTTTTAATTTATTTGTGCATTAGATCAATGTCATGCATGTAAGTTTGAAAAATGGGTAGCAATCCTCCCACGGGAGGTTTGTGTAACCCGACATGGATTTTACTGTATTGTTCATTTTGCTCTTCGAATCGGCTCGTCGAACCCTTCGAATCAGCTCACCGGATCACTGACCATTCCACTGTGATATAAATCGGTTCACTGATCAGCTCACTGAAATTTATCTAAGTAAGACTGTTTTTTCATACAGAATAACAAATCGGATCACTAATCAGATCACTGAATTTTTTTAAAATGCTTTCGTATAACATTGGAAGGGTAAAATGAGCAATACCCTAAATCCTGTGTCTCGTTACACAAAATGGTCGGATCGCTACCCTTGAAATTATCTCTGTCGTTAAAACAATATCTTTTCAAAGAATATTCTTTTATTTTTTGAAAAAATAAATGTCAAAGTAAATTCATAACATAAATCAATGTAGTCAACATAGAGTTTAAAAAACATGACACACATTAAGATGATATAATGGACAAAATAAATATAGTTTGATAAAGTAGTATTCGTTGTCCAGTTTTACATCTTTATGTATATGAGTAAAATATAATAAAATTAAAAAAAAGATCGGTTTAAAAATTATTAATTTAGAGAGAACCCTTTCTTTTACCTTAATGACAGTGCTCTACAACATTAGCGAGTTAACCACTCACCACACAAGATTTGACTCGCTGAATGAATGATTAGTGATGGAGAATCTCACTAAACCCACATGCAATTCACATAAATGAAATCTCAAACTGTTTTATTTGTTTAATGTGATCAAATCATTTACAGGCTTGTATCTTGGGATTTTTATAAGTATTTTTTTACATAAAATATGTTTTAATTTATATCAATACATTAGTTAAAACTTAAAAAAGCGACTTTATTTTATACATCGAAAATATAATATTAATATATATATTTTTATTGATTGAATTTAAAATAAGTGAAAAGATAATATACTGCCAATTTAGAATAAAATATCTAATAGAGGGTGGATGTAGCTGACGGATCCCAACTTTTAAAGTAAAGCCATTGAATTAACTCGTACAAGTCTGCAATTTGATTTTGATTTGGGATTTTAAGCTGAATCACAGATCTCAATGATAGAAATTCGAAGGTCTATTCTCAAATCTCTCAGTCACTCTCAAGAAAAATGAAAAGTGTGGCTAATTTTGATGGGCCCGTTGGCGGAAACAACCTCACCAAAGAAATTATGCATTCTCGGACTTGACTAGAATGAGAAATCGGGAATTCAAGTGCATAAATTTAACACACTTATTAAGTGCACTAAAAATCTGAACATGCGAGAACTCTAATCCGGCTCAAATTAGGATTAAATCTCAAAGAACCTTCTCATAAAATAATTTGACTGTGGAATTAAATTTTAATCATCGGTGCAAGACATGAATAAAATTTCACCATGCAATTAATTGATGCTTAAATTAAATTAAATTCAACACATAAACAAATTAAATTCAAAAAGAACTTAAACAAGATTCACCACACTGGGACGTCTAAACAAGCTTCAAGCTTTAATAACTTTAATAGAATTCTCATTACAAAACATTGACCCAAAACACTAATTTATATGCCTATAGTCCTATTTATTGTTGCAATCCAAACTCTTATTTGGATTTGGATAGCATTACAGGAACCAATCAAAATGAAACATCTACCGTCCTAGATTTGCAAACGTCTAAATTCTAATGTCTATATGCAAAAATAACTCATAAATTAAAAAATTCAAATTCAAATAAATCCTATCCTATCTTTCTATGTCCATCTAAATAAGGATCGACTTGGCTTAGATTGGATATGGTGTGGCTTCCATGCGAACAATGACATGTCATTTTCATCTAAATGAATTTCTTGCAGCAAATGAAGCTCACATCATGGGCTTTTACGGTCCATAATATGACATAATAGGCATTGACCCATATTACACTCATATGGGCTCCAAATTGGGTACAAGTGGGCCTGTTAGAAAGCTCTTCTGGCCTTCGTTTTCCACTATCAATTCTAGGATGCAATTAGAGTGGAATTTCCTTAATGAAGCTCATGTCGGGTACATAATTGGTAACCCTGGCTAGGACATTGATCCTGCCCCCGTAGAGCTTCATAATGTGGAAAGCAATTTCTGCTTGTATCGAAAGATTTAAGCAAGGGATCAAGTTCAAAGTGAGACAAGGTGATAGAATTAAGTTCTGGATAGATTCATTCTCTCTACCCCCTTCCACTTGTTTCATTCTCTCTACCTCCTTTCTATCTCTTCAGGTTGTATCTCAGGTTTTTATTTTGTTCTTGACGACTAGGTAGAGTGGAATATCCTATTCTGTCAGAATTTGAGGGAGTTCGAAATGGAGGATTTCTCGAATCTCATGCAAATTCTAAACACCACATGGATTAATTATCTGGAAGATGACTCCTTGCTTTGCTGGCCCAGTGCTTCTGGAACTTTCTTGGTAAAATCCTTTTATGTTTGGAACAATCAGTGTGACAGCGTTCCTCGGTGAACCCTACTATATGGTCTTCCAAAGCTCTGCCTCATGCTATTTGCTTCTTTGGACTGCAGGTTTGGGTGAGATACTCACCCAAGATAACCTTCACAAAAGAGGAAGGACCATGGTGAGTGCCTGCCCTTTTTGCCTTCAAGTGTCCAAGTGAGTGGACTACCTTCTCATCCATTGCTCCTTATCATATGCAGTTTGGAATGCCGTGTTGGACCGGTTTGGCTTTAATTAGGCCATGTCCTAATCTGTTGCTCAGCTTCCTTTGCCTAGAAGATTGTTGATATTTGATGCGGAGCATATTAACATTAATTTCTTTATTTTTATTTAGTTATCATGATTGTATTTATTTATTTTATTTTTCTCTTATTAGATTAGTTCTTTGGAATTATTGGATTGAGTTTCTTATGTAAATTTGATTTAATTAAGGGTATTTGGGACATTTATGTAATTAGGAATATTTTAGTCATTTACATTGTATTTTATTATAAATACTCTTTGTAGCGTTAGGGAATTTTCGATTTTGAATGAATTGAAGAAATGATTGCTATGAAAAAAAGACTCCATGAGCAGACAACAGTGGTGAGAAATCATGGAACCTCGGCGAGAAGCAGAGGACGGTGAGAAGCCAACGAAAAAGGTGAAAAGCCTCTTCTAAAATCCAGGTATTTACCTTTTTATCCCATCTCTCTCTTTTTCCATCTTTCTCTTCTCTTTCTCCTTTTTTTTTACCTTTGCCTTCTCCAACTGAGCCCAATTTGCCGCAACCCATATTCCATTGCTTATGACTTCCATAACCCATAGAACCTTGTCCCATATCACCACAAGCCCCTTTTCTTAACTTATCCATCTTCTTTTATTTACCAAATTGCCATTAGTCCCTTTAAACCCATCTAAATCCAACTTCAGTCCTAATTTAGTGATATTTCTACACTTTCATGGGTCCTGACAAGCCCGTGACTTTGAGAGATCTTCATTTTGAGCATCAATTTTTTTTTGAGCAGTAACAAAGAGAAATATATTAATAAGAGAAAATGATACAAAGAAAAGAAAATAAGGTCTAACAGGATTAGACCCAAAGAGAAGAAAAAACAAAAACAACAACAAAGAGAAAATGCCAAAAAACAAAATGAAAAGCTCCTCTAATTAGAAAGAAGGAAAACTCCAGAAAAGAGATCAGAGACTCCAAGCTTGGCAAAATAATCTGCTACTCCATTTGCTACTCTGCCGATCTTGTTGAAAGAAACCTTCATCCCTTCAGCAAGCAACTTAGTCTCCCTAACCACAGTTAACAATCTCCAAGGTGGTCTTCTTTGACCCATAACCCACTTAATTGCATTTGTCGAATCCCCTCACCATGACCATACGACTTCCAGATATGCAAAGCTCTCCTAATGCTAAGAATTTCCGCCTCATTGGAATCTTTAGTACCCACAAACTCGTTGAACACAATAGATGTGATACCATCATGATTTCTAAGCACCCCACCAATCCCCGCCAGTCCAGGCTTCCCTCTTGCCGCTCCATCAACATTGAACTTCCAAACATTTTGTTGCGGAGGATTCCAACTCTCTTTGAGTCAACTTTCTATTAAAACCATCCATACAATTATCCCAGGAAGAGATGAGATCCGTAAGATTAAGGCCACTAAATTCTTTGTTCGCAAGAAGCCAAACGCAAAGCCTCCACAAAGCTGTTTGAAGAAGCTCGTCAAATTCAACTTTTTTTCCTTTGAAGACTTTATAGTTTCTTTCTTTCCAAATGGTCCAAAGATGACGGCTGGGAGAGTGTTCCAAGCAAGCTCCCACCTTGGGGTAAGCCTAGGGATAAACCACGACTCTAAGGTCCCAACACAAGAACGATAAAAAATCCAAGACACTTTAAAAAGCCTCATAAAGTGATTCCAAAGGAGACTAGCAAGAGGGCAACCAAAAAACAGATGATCAATGTCTTCTTCCTCCATCTCACAAATTGGACAAATGGGATCCTCCTCCTGATAGAAAAAACCTCTCCTTTTGAGTTCAGATGTAACGACCTGTCCCGCTAGCACAATATTGTTCGCTTTGGGCCTACACACGGATCCGCAAGGCTTTGCTTTGGCGAGCCAACCTACTGTTGCTCCCAAAAGACCTTGTGCTAGAAGGAGGAAGGCCACTACTTATATACCAGGGAACTTCCAATGCCACTAGCAATGTGGAACTTCTTGGGGCAGGGTATTACATCCGATCTAGTCAAAATTCTCCCTTTAAGAACACACCAAACAAAAATTTGAACCCTAGGGAGAGCAGCACCTTTCCAGGCAAAAATGGTATTTGATATCATACTAGAATCCCGATGTAGAACGAAATTGACCAAGGCTTTAACCGAGAAGTTGCCCAATGAATCCCCTGTCCAAACCAGTTCATCTGCCTCCATAGGAGAAACAGGAAACTCCGCAAGTTGACAAAGGAGATCTCTTTTGTTGTCATCCTCAAGACCCTCAAATCCCTCCTAAGATCCAGCTGCCAAGAAGTTAAATGACCCTCCGTCACGTAGCAGTCCTGAACAAGTGCACTCTTGTTCCTTGAAATCCTATATAATCTTGGGAACACATCTTTTAACAGCCTTTCGCCTAACCAGAGATCTTTCCAAAATAAGGTTTTGTCCCCTTTACCAACCAAAACTCTAATATTGTCCTTGAATAATCTCCCCGCCTCTTCGTTACCTTGTCCAATTTTCCACCAATATTTAATCATCAAGGACCCTTTCTTCTCAACAAAATCACTAAGAAACCATCAAGTAGACTCCTTCAAACCATACTTAGCCGTCAATACCCGAACCCAAAGAGCATTGTATTCTCTCCTAAATCTCCAAACCCATTTGCACAAAAGAGCCTTATTCCTTAACCGTAAGGGGACTAATCCAAGACCACTAAGAGACTTAGGCTTGGTGATTTCAGACGAAGTCACCAAGTGAACCTTCTTTTTCGCATCTTTATCACCCCACAAAAAGTTTCTGAAAAGCTGCTCAATTCTCCTTGCAACACCTTTTGGCATCTCAAAAAGCGACAAGTAGTATATTGGGAGGTTCATCAGAACAGATTTAATAAGGGTAACACAACCCCCAAAGAAAGATACTTTCTCCCCCAACCTTCCAATCTCCTTTCCACCCTTTCAATTACCGGTGTCCAGAAGGGCTTAATCCTTGGATTACCCCCCACCGGTAGTCCCAAATAAATGAAAGGTAGTTTACCAACACCGCAACCCATACCGTCGGCAAGATCCTTAATAAAATCCTCCTCCAAGTCAATCCCAATTATGGTGCTTTTACCGAAGTTAATTCTTAGACCCAAAGCTAATTCGAAGCATCTCATAATGGCTTTGTACCCCAGCAATTCATGACGATCTGGTTCACCGAAAAACAAAGTATCATCCGCAAACTGAAGGTGGGTGACAGTGGGGCCATCCGACGTCACTTTGAAACCTTTTACAATTTCCAAGTCTCTAGCTTTCTCTACTAATTTATTCAGGCTCTCCCCGACAAGAGTAAAGATGAACGGAGATAAAGGATCTCCTTGCCTCAAACCTCTATTCGCAAGAATTTGTTGAATTGGAGAGCCATTGACCAAAATAGAGTAAGAGGTATCCTCGATATAAGCTTTCATCCATTTGCACCACTTACTCCCGAAACCCATCTTCAAGAAAAGAGAGCCAACAAAGGACCAATCCACAAAATATAGGCCTTCTCCATATCCACTTTGAAAAGGATGCCAGGTCTCTTATCTTTGCGTCTCATATGGACAAGCTCATTAGCAATTAAGACCCCATCCAAGATTTGTCTATCTTCAACAAACGCCCCTTGCGATTCACCAATGATTTCAGGCAACACATTCTTAAGTCTCTCAGCTAACACCTTCGCTAAGAGCTTATACACACTACCGATGAGACTAATAGGCCTACAATGTGATAGTTCCCCAGGACCATCCCTTTTTGGAATAAGAGCAATGAAAGCATTCTTTAAGCCCCTGTTGATAATACCATCCCGATGAAATTCCTTAAAAACTCTTAGGACCCAGCAGGCTTTAAAGAAATTAAAGTTAAATCCATCCAGTCCTAGAGCCTTATCCCCTCCAATGTGAACTCCTTCTCCAAACTCAAGGAGCTGGCAGAATTGATCTTCAAAAATTGAATGCCCTCCAACGTGGGTCTAGAGGCACCAAGATCACGCAATGAGGCGGAACATAACTTATCAAAAGGTGACCTATGAGAGCTAGGCGTATGGTCAAGTAAAAGCCCAAAAAGGGGGGAAGGCCTAAACATAAACTGTGGGAAAGAGGGGAAGAGAGATCCAAAGAGAGGAACACTGCGGTCAGAAAAGGAAGGATAGCTGAGGAAAGAAAGTACCCGTGTATAGGAGAGTGAAGCCGCTTGCAGCAGAAACCAACGTTGGATAGTGAAAAGAAGACTGAGAGTGAGCGCAAATCCAGAGCTGGAGATCCCCAATATCAGATGAGAAGATATCCTGAAGAGTCCCATGCAAAAAGTGGGGGAGCGCTGAAGAAAAAGAGATCGCCTGGCTCCTCTGAAAGCGGAGGAGAGGAGAAAAGGAGTGAAGGACGCCACTGAGCTGAAGAAGCTAGACAGACTTGCCTCCGAAGAAGACCAAAGAGAAACTCTGCACGCCCTGATGTCGAAGATGGGCAAGAAAGCCAAAGAGAGACGCGCAGCATCCCGCTAGTCCGACGAAACCTGATAAGAACTACCTGCAGTCTGAAAGGCACCACTGGAGAAAACATCATGAAAACTGAGAAGCAAAGACTGAAATAAAAGGAAAGGAGAGATAACACCCGGATCCAGAGTCAGAGAAGAGGAGCTAACTGCAGGGAAACCAGGAGGGGAAGAGATAAGGGGGATGGAGAGAGGCAAGCGCTCCGGAGGGCAACGAAAGATAGCTGAAAAATGAAGTCTAACTGCTTCCCTGATCCCAGTCTTGTCAACCACCCGACGACCGTCCACCACAATAGATCTGATAATTAGCAGCTTTTCGGACATTGGCACAGCGATGAAAAAAATTGGTATTCTTATCACCATCCTTCAACCAAAGAGCACGAGACCTTTGGCGCCTTTCCATTTCTTCCAAACGTAGGCAGTCCCAAAGCGCAGCCTTACTGATTCTTTTTTAGTCTAATTCCTCCTCATCAAGATCTCTTGCCTCCTTCAATATGTCCCTAACTTTCTAATTCCCGTAAGAGAGGATCTTTTCTTTCATTCACAGGCCCTCCTCCCGAATTGACCCATTCTTTGACTCTGGATTTCAAAAGAATCAATTTCTTTGATATTACATATCCCCCCCAACCATGGATATCGAAACTATCCCACCATCCTTTAACCCTCTTAGTAAAATTCGGGTCTTCCAACCAAGTATTGCTGAAGCGAAAAGGCTTAAGTCCCCAATCAATTTCCTCTGTATCAAGT